>JAKLMK010000089.1:0-116439 GCA_022813445.1 Neophaeococcomyces aloes | reverse complement strand
CCCCCCCCCCCCCCCCCCCCCCCCCCCCCCCCCCCCCCCCCCCCCCCCCCCCCCCCCCCCCCCCCCGGATCCGTTCGAGGAGTATTCTGCGAGTCCGACTAAATGATTGTGAGATAGAAGAAGTGAGGTCACTGACGGCACTCCCAAGTATGCATGTCCTCCCATCTATGGGTGTTCTACTGAAGACATCGCGACCTTTTTGGCGAGTCAAAAACACATAGATGCTGTCGCCTTCTGACCTTCCAAAATCAGATAGGCTTTCAGGGTCAATTTGGATGAAGGCAAGAGAGCCCAGGTCGGCCAAGTAAGTGTTGTAGAACCACGGATGAAGAGTCGCGGTTATGGACAGCCCAGCATTTGAAAGCGTAAAACTAGTCGAATCGAAGGACGGCTCGTTGCAATCGTTGAACCTATTGGGTTTCGTTGGCTCGTAAACGACACTAGTATATGGCGTCTTTCGCTCGTCGACAATCAGGGGCTTGAAACATGCGGGTGATTTAGCCAGCATAGCGCAAGTGTCGCTTGGTTGCCCTGACCAGAAAAAGATACTACAATCTGAAAATGCCCTGATGATTTCTTCTTGCAGCCTAGTGAACGCTCGTAGTCCTTCCCCATACAGTAGCGGAATGTTGACTTCAAAGATGCCGAGCAGACAGTATGCTTGATCCTCTTCTCGAGTTGTCCGCCGATGTGACGCCCACGACATCTTCTGTGCCACGCAGTATTCCTGAGAGAAGAAACGTCTGAGAGCCAACACTGGAATGCCCGTGATCCTGCTGACCCTGTGACGAATATGGTCCTCGTTCTTCAAACCAATGCACCGCCATGAGTTGTCCAGGAACAACACCTGCGAAGGCGCCAACAGTTCTTGCAAAGTCCAACCTCGAGTGAACCAGGTACTGTTCTCAAAAGGTCGATTGTCGCCGTCGATAGAGGACACGTCAGACAGGTATGCATAGCAAATGTTCGCCTTTTGGTACCATCTGTACATACTGTTGATAGCCTCGGACAGTTCAGCACTACTTCGCTTATCGATACAACATGTATCTATCCATACGTAGGAGAGACCATCTTTCAACGCTTGCTTGCAGCACATGTCAATTTTGTAGTAGCCCTTTTTGCCAGCGGGATTGGTCTTGCGTTTGGTGATATCCCGAAAATTGACTTCGTCATCTTCCCAACGATGAGATAGTATTGCATATGATGGTATGTTGACACCATCGAAGGATTCCAACTGAAGTGTTATGGAATTGAGCAGCCACATAACTATATCACTAGGTACTCAGGTAGATTCTGAACTGACGAATAGGCGATTTGTGCCGCTCATGGGAAGGATTGAAGAACGACTAAAGTTGAGCTTACCGACGAGAAATGTGTAAGCTTTGGACTGCTGTACCATAGTGAATGGTGTCATTAGATCGTCAGTACACAAGCATCGTGTTGATCTTCAAGTCGCTGACGTGTGTTCGTAAACACAGGTTGGCAGTACTTGAGTGATGCTAAATCACACCGTACGACAACAAACTCATTAGTTAATTGTCCGTCAACAAGTAACATGAAACCAGTCCATCAAGTCGACAGGACCATATTCGAAATCATACAATGGACCCCGACTCATTCGTGAATATGTAGAAATGGACAGTGTTTCACATGACCGTGAAAGCTTGTAGATTGAGGTACGTGTGGTACGTGGTAGGGAACATTAAAGAGGAAGGAAACTGCCAACAACTTGAAGGCTTGCAAGGCAGCAGCTGCTTGCACGTTTGTGTACGGTGAACCAAGAACCCAAAGAGTGGAGATCGACTTGTGAATTATGAGCCTAATCAAAAAGAAACAGTAATACCTCAAAGTCGCAGCAACGACAGATCAATGAGCTAATCTACATGCCGAATGCAGTATAAATTGAGAACTGAATTGAGAACTACATTATGACAAGCAATGTGAAACTTTTAGAGGGAAAGAAATCCATGTCACCACTTGAGCGAGCAAAATGACCGATATCTCCAGTGCCACAGGTGATGATAGATGGCCACTTTGCTCACGCAGATCGTGTCCCGGTTTGTTTTCCATCACCAACACTCCAACAGCTGAGCACATAGACATGAGGTCGACTGTAAGGCGATCGTGCCTTGCAACAAACATGCTGACTACATGGGCGTTATCAGTGTCAAGGAAAGGGGGTGCATTTGACGTGGCCGCTGCCGAGATGCAGAGAACTTGGTACGGTGCTCGGTGCTCATTGTGACTTGAACTGCAGCTACCAAAATATCAGGCATCTTTCCAGTATTCTCTGATAGTTTTCACTAGCATGAAAAAGGGGAAAATCATGTTTGTTTCGGTTTGGATTTTGACAGATTGAACCAGAAGATACAGCGGGATATGTGTTGTGTATATGTATTGTGTTGAATCAGCTACATAGGTATCACCAACAAAACGCATTGTGGACATAATAGTCCGGACGAATTTTCCGGCCAATATCTAGCCAAATCATTGTGGAGATGTAAGAATACTATCAACTCAAACCACACTTCAGTTTATCTCTCATTGCGCGCCCTGTGGTACTGGTGTCTACATACAGACATATATACCAGCACAATATTATATATCACCATCTCATATCTACAAGAGAAGGGAGACATTCACCATTCTTGATCGCATCACTTCATTATGTCATATGATCCAACTTCATGCTTAGTGTTCCCAGCCACCGCCGTTACCGCCGGAACTGCCCCAACTCCCAGCAGGACAGTTTCCTGAGTAGGCAGGGTGTGGGTATGGACTCTCATACAGCTGACACATCGCGTTCGGGTCAAGAGGACATTTCTCGGGGTTGTCACAGATGCTCTGAAGGGCGGAAGTACCCACGAGGTTGACTGGTGGTGAGCACCTGTAATTGAAGACGGTGTTGAGGGTGGTGCCGATGGTAGCCACATCAGCTTGGGTGACACCGAAGCTGGCCGCTGCAAGGCCGACTTGTTGAATGAACCATCCAATCTGGTTGGCGTCAAGGTCCATAAATCTATGGCGGATTAGCAAAAACATCGAGAAACGAACAGTGTATTAAGGAGCTTACTTGTGAACTTGGTATTGACCTTGCTGGCCGGCGTACATTGGGAAGCCTGGCTGGCCATAGCCTGAGCAACCGAGAAGCTTGCCGAAGAATTGGTAGAGGTGGGTAAGGAGCATGCTAGAAGGTTGGTTGTCAGTAAGAGATCGGGCAGGGGAGAGAGGATTTCCTGCAACACATACTATTGATTGCTCGTGTTGTCGTTGGCAGGCATGTTCTTCATGAGCGGTGCAGCGCCACCACCATCGAGGAAGTTGATAGCGACACCCTCTTTGCCACCTCGGTTGGCATCTTTCAAGCAGCCGTTGAAGTAAGGCAGAAGGTTGACCCATTCGCCGTTGTACTGGCCAGGAGCAAGGATACCAGGTACTGCGATGCCCACATTCGGTTTAGTGTAGTTGCCAATCACGGCCGTGTTGACGACAAGTGTGAGGAGAAGGTATTGATTTGCAGCGGTGTTATTTACGAGCAGAGCTGTGGTGTACTTGTCGCAGATAGACACAGCTGGTGCTGCGAGGACAGCAGAGACGCTCAGGAGAGCCGTGGCGGCCAATGATTTGAAGTACATTGCTGTTTCTGAGGGATTGTTTGATATGTGATAAGGCTGTTGGCAAGGAGCAGAGCATACCCTCTCGAGCGATCTCTCCTTCTTATACTGGAAAATATCATTTCGAGTTCCAGCCGAACCTGATCGGCATCACTACGATGCACCTGTCGGTGTAAGTTCACATCTCTAGGAGCGTTCTGGATGACCAATTGAACGGCAGCCATAAACACTCAACTTCGTCGGCTGGAGGGTCATGTGTCGACTGGAATGTCACAATTCATCCATCCACCAAGCTAATTGAAATATCACAACCTGGATTGGTGCAACCTTCAGAAATGGATAACGAGAAACTGGGAAATGGCTGGGTCTAATCGGAATATCTTTTCCACAACACCAATGCTGTCGTAGGTGGACTTGCCAGAGACCGTGCGCCAGCACCATCCTTCTTCATCGGGTCGTCTTTGACCTAAGCCTTGGCCGAAAACAGCACAAGCCCTGGAAACTCCTCACCTTAGCCATATTTCTAAAGAGCACTTGGATCAGATCTGGTCTACCTCAATTCGATACTGAGTTCTAGAGACGCAAGAGATCGGCTCGTCCATACCTCGGCCCTTTAGGTTCACAATTCCGAAGCATTCACGGCAGATATTCTTATTTTGACAGCACGCAGTGTGTAAACAATTGCTAGCTCATCGAACAGGCGCATACCACTCTGGCAAATGAGAAGAGGAACCTCATTCTTAGCGGAAGGCCAGTGACTATGGACTGAAAGAGACTTTGCTTTTATTGAGGGGCTTTTTCGGCGCCAGCTTGAGGTGTTGGGGAAGATATCAGCAGGTAGACCGTTGATCGCAACTGCATTAGTAGAAGAAATGGCATTTGTACATACAGAATTGGTCCTGCTGAGAACGGAGCGAAAGCGGTCAACAAAACGGTAACAGTGCCGAAGGTCTGGTTCCTCGAAGATCACTCGCAGTCACTTCTGGGGTGATCACAGTTCAAAGTTTGTGGTAGGACAAGACTGGTTGACAAATCTGGGAGGTTCGCAGAACCGATCCACACGCGCTCGGTTCATAAGGTTCTTGCTGGCGGCTTCTTCTGTCCATCTGATGTGTACAATTAGCGGTGCAGCAGAAGTGTCGCGGTTTGGGGGAAACTCTGTGGCCATGAGGTCTGGGCTTCTTAGGACGGCACAGAACGTTGTACTGTAAGTAGTTGCGATGTGCAAGTGTCACTTCCTGCAAACCAATTTGGGTAAACTTTGTTAGCAACGTTGCTCGCAAAGAGCTGTAAGCCATTCCTCATCTGTAAGGAGAGCCTAGAGTGGAAAGGCTGGCGCGGAACTGTCAAGCGGGGTGACCAATAGTAGTGAGCATTACTAAACGTGGTTCCGCCTGTGCTGAGCAAAACAGTCTAGCGCAGCGCACTGGGTGAAGCTAGTATCAACCACCGAGACACAATGACGCAGAGCTGCAGCACCCTCTGTCATTTGCCTACTAGTGGTAAGGCGGCGCCAAAGTCGTGGTAGCAAACCTACAGTAGCGGCAGTAGGTAGGCATTACTCTCGTACAGTAGTCAGCAACACGAAGGGTTCTCCAAGGCCACTTGCTTTCTGTGCTGCCAATTTTAGATGATGCCCTCTTGACTTGCGATTACTACTGCCAGGTGCCGAAAGCTCATCTCGATCGGGTTGATTTTCAAGCATTTCTCCGAGACCCATGCCATCCCTGTGACCAAAGCTTAGCTCTACTGCCATGAACCTGACCATGACCATGTTTGCTGCCGTTCGTCCCATTGGCCTCAGTAACAAAGCGTAGATCACAAACAGCCATTGCCATTGTCAAAAGTTTGGTAAAACGCTTTGTCAGGAGCTCCTTCCAGAACTCGTTGTTGCACTGGTAATGGCTGATCTTCTGTTCCTGCTTCATCTTCATTTGTCCCGTGCCGGCGTGTGCTGGTGTGTCGATCTCTTCCTTCACTGAGACGACACCTTAGCTGACAACATCAAGACTTCTCCGCAATCCAAGCCAATTCTGCTTCACGGATTCACAAGTTACCAACTCTTTGCCGACTATGACAATACCGTGCAACCGCGGACAGTCATCATAGGTACTTCAGCAAGGGTCGGGTGCCATTACATCCAACATCGAGCCGAACTGTTCGTCCAGACATGATTTCCCCATAGAAGCATCAAGGTCCAATAGCGCTTGAGTGGTGATCCACATATGTCAGGCACTCTTTGCACCAAACGTGACCACGAAAACACTGTTGAAGCCTCACCAGCAGCCGTCCGAGTTAGACATCAGATGTCTGTTTCGATGTTGCTAGCCATGGCTGGAAGCTAGTGTTTGTCGTCAAGGCCAACGCTGAGTCCAGGATATGATCCGCCCCTTGCTTACTGTTGATGCCTGCTCCGTTCGTGGTAGAGGACAATGGCCGTTGTCAGAGCACAATACACATCACCTTTACAACTCGTCAATGGTGGTTGGTCCACAAGGTGAGCAGCTTTCCCACATTTGCTGGTGGTGCTGGGCTAATGGCTAGCCGGTCTTCAGACAACAAGAGTCCTCCGGATATATATATTACTGGCAATGGCTTTGACTGGTAGAGAAGGTTTACTTCTCTGTTCTGTACTGTCTCATGGCTTGCAGGCAGATTCCTGTAAGACTGTCACTTGTATCGTGACGAACACCAACCAACGAAGCCCGTCCCAAAAGCGTTAGTCTGGTGCAGGGACTGACACAACAAGGCTCGCTCGCCTTCACCTGTCTTCTCGAGCGCACTTTTAATCGCAACCACTGGTCGACTACTCACACCGATCTCTGTGCGAAAATCAAGTCATGGACCAAACCATGGCTATCAACACTTTCTACGACCAGATTCCGAATGAGGTCAAACTCATGATCTTTATCGAGCTCTACAAAGACACCCGAATCCGTCCCAAACGCCGTAGTGACCCAGTCGAAAAGCTTCTTAGCACACCTCTGCTAGTCAGTCGAGATTTCGTTCACAAAAACGACTTCTTCTTGGCCGTTAGTAAAGCAATCGAACACATCGAAATCCGGTCATCCACCAACCTGGACTCACTCTCTCGTGTCTGGGACGACGAGCACACAAGACACCTCAAACACCTGCGCTTCAACACCGACCTCATGTCAAATGACGAATACTTCACACTGCGCCAATTACGCCTTTACCTACCCAACCTGGAACGCATCAGCAGCCGTGTCAGCAGCACCTTCTTCCATGTCCATGGTTGTGGCGGTAACAATTCTATCCGCATAGACCCAACTAAATGCCTTTGCCCACCCCTCCGCGGCCTCACCCAAATTCACCTCCGAAACAGAATACCCTCCGATAAGTACACCCCGCTCGTCTGCAGCGCCGCCAACGATTATCAATACAAATGGCTCAACGCCCTCCTCTCTGATATCTCTCGCAATGCCTTAGCTCACGAACCCAGTTTTCGCAAAGTTGAGGTCGTCCTACAGTTCACATGCGAGTTCTGGCCGTCCACAGGGCCAACCGCAACACGATCGTCTCGGTCTCAAAGTCGGGAGATGTACATGTCGAACAAGGATTGGATTGCACGATCGTATCCTGAGGATGATGAAGATGGAGTAAAGAGTGTGATTGAATTGCCGCAATTGACGATGAAGGAAATTTTTTCTCACCCTGGAACTGCGATGTCGGTGAAGAAGCTGGTTCAGACGATGGAGAGGCAAGCCCGAGCCTTTACCGATGTGGGTGATTGTGCTGGGGCTTTGCCATGAATGTCTTGAAGGGCAGGACATCATTCCCAAGGTCAGCTACTCTGCGACAGATGTAGCTTGTTTCCGAAGCCGAGAGCTTACGAGAAGTCTATGCTTAAGGTTTATGCGTTCTTTTGCGAAGCGGCATACACCGCAGCCTATTAACAGCACCGTTAGTGATTTGTTTACGATGCTGTCAGCGTTCTTTTACCAGTCTGTCAGCAGTCTGTGTGCAGTCTATTACTACATACCTACCAGATCAAATAACCCACCGGGAAAAAAAATGAAAGTGAATTCACGTACTGTCTAACTTGTCTCAGACAGCATGCTGACAGCCTGTCAATACTATAGACGAACTGTCAGTGTTTTACCAACCACCGTATGCATGGGCCTCGACACCTAATCAAAGTCATCTTGCGCAAGGGCTAAATTTAGAAATAGAAGTACCTCTTGCACACATACCTTGCAAGGACTGTCGTAAGCATTACTCTTATCTTGTGCCATCACTACTG
Organism: Neophaeococcomyces aloes; assembly: GCA_022813445.1. Lineage (NCBI taxonomy): Eukaryota > Fungi > Ascomycota > Eurotiomycetes > Chaetothyriales > Neophaeococcomyces > Neophaeococcomyces aloes. The sequence goes on along the minus strand of JAKLMK010000089.1, from coordinate 108,561 downwards.
CCATGTGTTTATTGCGTATTCTGAGCATCTACGTAGAATTGTAATCAGGGACAATCCTGCAGCGATATTGAAAGTTGATAATCGCCGTCGTTGATGGTCATCAAATATATGTACAGGGAGAGATAACTTGTATGACAGCACTGTAGGCATCGAAGTTGATTTTATTTTGAATGTGATACCGTCAATGAAGCGGTTCAAGGGTTACTGATACCTATAGATAGACGTTCTGCTCAGAGTCAAGTAGATGGTAGTCACTTGATTACAGCATTTACATACCTTAATTGATTGCACTCACCGACATGCTTTATAGCCTATGATGTCTACGGTATGCTAATGTGAGATGTTACTGCTGATATCGTTGCAGAGTACTGGGAGATACGAAATTAACACGCAGGTAGACTTCAGTTGATAGTTTGAGAAAAATATATGTATGTACTTTCTTTGGAAATGTACAGTATTCAACATTGGACAACAGCCGTAATCGTAAGTAGTGTCAACATAAGCATCACTAAACGAGTGTGAATCAAGAGCAGATAGCAACGTTGTCAAGCGTTTTTCGATGGGGTTTTGACAGTATTTCAACACTTACTGTCCAAGTGCAAAAGCCATACAGTAGTTTTGAGCCATCCTATTCATGCTGAACGCAGTGTACATGCCTTGAAACGGGTTTATGCTTCTGGTTTTACGTTGGAGCTTGTATCAGTGCTGTCAGCCATCTTCGCTGTCCCTGCCATTTTGAGTTTGCGTCGTTGCAGCTGTTGCATGTCCTGTGGCCTGGTTAGCCGTGGCAATAAGTAAAATGTTTTGGTGTACATACCTTTTCAACTGTGCCGTCTACGATGTATCGCGTCACGTGAACTGGTCGCTGCTGGCCGATACGCATAGTTCGACCTATGGCTTGCAATTCGGTGCTTGGATTCCAGTGCGGTTCGACTATGAAGACTCGGTTTGCCGCGATGAGATTTAGTCTATACTGGGGTTAGCACGCATGGTTACTAGATGGTCAGGTCACTATGGAGGCATACCCGAATGCGCCGACGCCTGTGGTCATGATGAGGACTCTGAAGGTGGTTTTTTCCTCGAAATCTTCCAGTGTTTCCTGCCGGCGTTTGATGTCGGTTGTACCGTCGATGCGAGCAAAAGAAATGTGATTTCGGCTCAAGTGCTCGCTAATCAGATCTAGAGTGGACGTCCATTGCGAGAATACGATACTGTTGCTGTTAGAGAATATTTTGACTAAAGGAGTTCCTTACCCCTTGTCTTCTGGGTTGGAGTCCTTGATATCCTCGATCAGAGCGTCCATCTTCGTAGATCGTCCATTAGGACGGAAATAGCCCTCCGAGGATAACGCTGCTTGGTGTGCATGTTGAATCCGAGCAGCCTTTTGTCCGTATTCAATCGTTTGGCACAATGGGCATTGGTCATCATGGCTCGGCTGGCATTTTGAGCACAGGATATGAGCACAGAGAAGCTCTGCTCCGAACCTCGGAATATCTTCAAGTGCTGATATCGATCGTCTGCATACCGAGCAACTCTTCTCACCATACATGCCAGCAAGTGCAAAAGCATCCTCATGCTCGTCGAGCAGTGTTCTTGCTCTTACCCACCAGAAAAGATGTTGGAAAGTGCCGTGGTTGCACAGGAGTCGAAGCTGAAGCTGCGCTTGGAATACGCCGAACCGGCTTTTGCTTTCGAAGTCATCCACAAGTTGTTGCATTGTCCTTTTCATGTCTTCCTTTGTTTTGTCATATTGACGTTGCTCTTCATTACTGAAGGTCACATATTTGGTGGACTCGAAGATATTTGTGAGTCCCAATATGGCCTTTGTTCGACGAATACAGTATGCGTCCAATACTCTCGCCAGATTCTGTTGTCCTAGAAGTCTCCTTGATCCTACCTCCATGAACGGTACAACGACACATTGACGAAACGTACCGAGGCGATCAAAGGGTAAGATTCTGAGGAATGCCAACAATGCTCCAATGTCCTCTAGACGATTTTGAATCGGCGTGCCTGTGAGACACCAGCGAAATTTCGCATCTAGTTCAGCCACACGCCTATGTAGGAACGTGCTGAGCTGACGAATGACATGCGCTTCATCGAGCACAATTCTGAACCATGCAACATCCGTGATGGGACATTGCTTTCTACGATGATCGGCGATCAATGTATGATATGTCGTCAAGACCACATCATAGCTGGTGACGTCTTCGACATTGCTCGGTCGCTTATTGCCGTGGTAGACTAGCACTCTGAGAGTATCGTCGGCTGGTACCATATGAATCGGAGACTTCTCGACACTGTGATGTACCGCGACCTTCATGTTGATACGCTTTTTGATCTCCGTCAACCACGTGAAAAGTAGAGAAGGTGAAGGCACAATGACCAATGTAGCCTGTGACAAGATTTTGGTGGAGGGTATGTCATCTGCCAGATGCGTTTCGCTGTCCTGACACCACCGTTCAGCGTCCCCAAGCGATTTAATGATGAGTGCCAACATGGAGTAGGTCTTGCCCATGCCCATTTCGTCTGCTAGGATGCCTCCACCCGTCTCTACAGGAGCTGATCGCGACTTTATACCGGCAATGGAATGTTGGTACCAGTCGTGACTATCATCGGTCAAACTTTTCCACAGCTGGTATTCTTCTCGCACGGGACCATTTTCTCTCTCCAACATGAAATCCAAGGCTTCTTCTTGATGTGGAAGTAGAGGCGTCATCATTTTGGCATCACCAGCTGTACGTCTGGCATGTGAGTTTCTGTTCAACATAGAATAGACATTCTCTAACGAGCTGTGAAGTCCATTGTCTGTGTCGTCGCAAACAGGATCTTCAACGATGATATTATCATCGAGAGGCTCACAGGGCTCAACATCAATTTTCAAGAAATGGGGATTGTCATAGGCTGCCCCAGGTTTCGACCAGTCTGGACGTTGAAGCCATATCTTGGACGAAGAAAATTTGCGTCCGATACTAGTGGCACATGAACGAGGTCCATACACGTTGATGTTTATGGATGTTTGAGCATCCTTGGACCTTGCTGCTGCTCCGATATCGCTGTTTGACACGATTAGCATTCTTGCGCCTTCATGAGGAGCTTCAGGAGGATTTTGTCCAGACAGGTTTTGTTGTCACCATCACTCTGAATAGCCCGAGGTAAGTGCAATCACAATGTTGACACACTTGAGCTATGGCACCGTGCAAGACTTAAGTGTAACTTACTCCAAGATCCTCTTCTTGTGTACCAGCGCTAAAAGTTCTATCTCTTGCTTCGCAACGAGCTCTCCTAACGACTCATTCATCAGATCATTGAGTTGCGCGAGGCATGTACCGCCAGGAGTTGCAACCATTAGCCGTCCGTTTTCGAAAACGATAGGCAGCAAGTAATGTGATCGTATTTGAGAGATATCGGGCAAGTTCAAACTCGCTAGCACCTCGGTCATGTTTCCGAGCAATTTCATCTTGGATTGATAAACCTAAGAATTAGGAGTCAGGAACGACATGCAAACTGGTACAGGTGGACTGTTCAGATGCCGAAACCGGCAATGGGAAGATTGCAGCATCCTGTTGTTTGTTCGGTGGGTTAATCAGAAGTTGTAGAACTATTCTAACTCACCATGCCGTAGCAAGTATCACATTCAACACTATCTTGTATCTCCTGACCAGTCACAGACATGTGGTTCAAGAACACTTCATCGATAGGGCTTTCATGGTCGTGCAACTCTTGCATACTCCAGGCTTCCATATTGGCTTGTCCATCGCATAGAGGTAAGGAGGCAATTTCGCTATCATCTCCGTACAAGTAATTTGGTTCATCTTGCTCGAAGCCATTAACCTCAGGCGTAAGGCCTATGATCTCCTGCCATACACTGTTCCAACCACGATCAGTGTATGAAGCGGCATCATCTCCAGTCCCGGCAAGCCAGACTCGAGGTCTTTGCGATGGCGAGGACGATGCTGTTGAAGAAGAATTGCCTGGGCTCGGCAGATCAATGTCGGGAGCACTTCGTTTCAGTGACATGGTCTAGTCAGCGCTTGGAAAAAGGTGACATGAATGCCAAGCTTTATTTGTTGGCAGGTGGTAGGCGACGGTGGAAGGGACGATGAAAGTTCCATGTTCCTCAGAGCATTTAACATTCTCATCAAACTGCGAATCAACTCCTGTGAATTTTTCAGCACTCGCCAGCCGTCCTTTCATGTGAGAGAGCAAGGCGTTTCTGCAAGCTGCAGCCAGGATGGAATGGCCGTTGTTGTGGCCGCAGCGGCATGCAGCCGCAATTCCCAAATCTGCCTTGTCGCGCTCTACAACCCTGGTTTGCATGACCTTGATGAGCTAACTATTGAACCCAAGTTGTCTTGAGATCTTCCTGTCTTCTGTACTTGTTGAAGCGTTGCATGAAGCTTGATCTCCTTTCCACCGCCGAGGGCGGTCCAGGCAATGCGACAACCGTGTCTATGAGGATGGCTTCTCACAAGTACCCCGTCGACCTCGCTTTTCAGTATCCTCACCATGAGCAGAATATTCCGCGATCTGCTCCGTCTACCTTACGTGACGTGAAGAAAGCTATCGTAAAGATCCAGGAACAACAAGAGGCACAGAAAGAGATGGTGAACATGACCCGTTTACAAAAGTTCCTCGAGGCTATGCGCCAACTTGAAGCAATATTGGACGAGTCTATGAATTTAAAGAACCATTTGGCTCCTATATGGCGCTCTCTACACTTCATTTTGCAGACATCTTCCACAATGTCCAGTTCCTTTGACAAAATTCTTGAAGCATATGAGAACTTGGGCGACAAATTACCTTACTTTTTGCAGTTTCATGCCGTGATTGACATGCATCCGGAAACAAGGGTTCTGTTAGATCTCATATACAAGAACATATTGGAGTTCCATGACATCGTCTTTGAACTCTTAACCCATCCAAGTATGTGACGCATGATAGTGGCGTGAATTAACACTGATACTGAAGTCTAGCTTGGAGACAGCTTTTCCGTCCCTTGTGGCAAAATTACGGCGCCAGGTTTGAAATCATATCTAAGAACGTCCAAGGATGCAGCAACTTGCTTACAACACAAGCAGACATGTTTCTCGATTCGTCAAGCACTCTGCCGCAAGTGGTCTATAACTTCAAGCTGGTCACAGGCAACAACTATGAGCGAGTCGAGGTCAACAATGGGCAAGCCCATCTTGGCGACCAGTATTTCACGAATTGTGCGGAAAATGAAGATGGTAGAGGAACTAGTCCGAGCCTCAAGGCTCAATTTGCGGAGACACTCGTTGCGCTGCAACATACTCTTGAACAAGCAAAGATCTCGCTCGATCGACAGGAACAGACAAGGCTAGATGAACAATATGACAGGGTTCTCCACTGGATCGCTGGTCCTGTCATGAGTGATTACCATTCCACCCTGCGTAGAGATTCGTGCCATCCCCGAACTGGTCGCTGGATTCTCGAGTCTCCCAAAGTATGCGGTTGGCTTCGTGATGATTCGCCACGCGCCTCTACTCTCTGGATCCATGGAATTCCAGGTGCAGGTCAGTACCTGGTCTTTAATTCTAGGTCGTGAAGTTAATACCAGCAGGCAAAACTGTGCTCGCATCAATAATTATTGAAGCATGTGAACAGATGCAGCAATCTGACACTGCTTACTTTTATTGTCGATCAGGTGATGTCGAGACCAATTCACCGACATCAATAATGAGAGCTTTGCTTGCGCAGTGCGTCCGACGCAAAGGAGAGCTCATGCCATACTTCGATGAACAGCGTCGCAACGATCGTGATCCGCTCCTTCGTTTGGAAATTGCTCAACGGCTTATGGACACTGTCTGCCGAGAGAGTCAACGTCTTTATATCATCCTTGATGGCGTGGATGAATGTCCACCGAAGCAGCGAAAGATGATTTTGTCTCAGCTTAGTGCAATCATCAAACATGTGGATCAAAAACAGCCGAGCAAAGCCCGTCTACTTATTGTCAGCCAAAACGAGCTCGATATCAGACGTGCACTCGTCAACTATGACGAATTCGAGCTTTTGCCGAAGCACAACAAGGACGATATCGCAGCGTTTGTCTCTGACTGGGTCACAAAAATTGAGCAGCGATTTGATCTTAATGCCGAGCAAACAGAGCACATACGTGCACGCACTTGCCTTCAAGCAGAGGGTTCGTACTTTGAGTGCGGCTGTGTTATTGTGGCTAATATTCCAGGTCAATTTCTGTACGCCAAGCTGGTTATGGAGAACTTATATCTTCAACCCAATTTGGAGGCACTCGGTGACGAGCTTAGGGCTTTTCCAAAGGAACTGAAGGATGCGTAAGTGGTCCATAATTCGCTGAGCCCTTCCTTGACCGTCTTTTGTTCACTAAACCGAAGTAATATTGGTGTTTCTATAATTGTAGAAGCGCTGGATAGTGTTCTTGATAATATAAGCTGAAACTTGCAGGTACGAGCGTATCATCGTCCGAATACGAGATACCACGACGGAAAAAGAGTGGGAGATCTCGAAGAAGCTGCTTGGGTGGATGACGTGCGCTGCGCGACCACTTAAATGGCATGAAATGCAAGGTGCTTTATCGATAGACCTTGAAAAAGAGGTCGTTCACTTTCAACATCGTCAGCTCCGCCGCCACGTCAAGGATATCTGTGGTGCCCTTGTTTCGAAGTGTGGCGATCGCATTACTCTAGTGCATGGTACAGCCCGAGATTTCATTGCCCAATCAGACCACATAGACGCACCGGCGGTTGAATGTGAGTTGACTACACTATGCCTGCAGTACATTACGTTCGATTGCTTCAACGTCAACATAGTGGATGAGGACCTCAGGATGTACGTTCTGAACGGTTACTATGCTTTTGCAGATTATGCTGTTGCTAAGTGGATGCATCATTTTGAGCGAACGGTCGATTCATCCACAAAGCTCTCCGACCCAGAACAGTGGAAAAGGCGTGAAGTGGTAATTCAAGCCGTTGTAGAAGCTGTTCAGCAGCTTATCGAGGAGCACGAGAAAAATTTCGATACAAACACAACCGTGTTGCAGCGCGAGGACGTCAACTCATCCTTGCCGATCAATACCCAAGGAATGCTGTCTGACTTCGACGAGGCAGAGGAAAATTTTCAGACGTTGTGGACGCACATTCAGGTCTATCGCCGCCAAGATACCCAAGCTCGGAACACTATCAGCTTGGACTCGCTTGGGAAAGCGGTCGATCGAATTCGGCAAAACATCGAGACCATAGCTACTACCCCGTCGCTAACAAAAGAGGAGGGAAAAGACCTAATGACGTTCTACGGAGACCGATTTTTTCGGTGCAAGAAACTCACATGCTATTATTTTCATGAGGGCTTCAAGGATAAACAGACACGAGATAAGCACGTCAGTCGTCATGACCGGCCTCACCAATGTCCCCAACCAGATTGCGAATCCGCTGACTTTGGCTTCTCGTCCAAGCAAGATCTTAGCAAACATATCATATCCTTTCACCCAGATCTCGAGCTAAAGGCCCATCTATTCAAGCCAGTGGAGATCAAGCCTCTGACCACGAAACACATATGCACTAAATGTGATCGGAGCTTTTCTAGAAGAGGGATCTTACGAGCTCACGAGCTCGCACACGCTGGCCAGAAGCCATATGAGTGTCCGAGATGCGGAAAGCCATTCACGAGAAAGAACGATTGTACGAGACATGAGAAGATCCATGATAGACGTGGATGAAGGTGCTGATAGCCAGCGCCACTGCGCTTAACAAACACCGTTTTTATTGAATGACAGTCATGGTCTGGATGGAATTTTCAGCACCCCTTGCACAATGTTGTTGCAGTGCAGCGTCGCGTGTACACTAAATCGAATTTTCAGCTTCTACCTCTCTAATGCTGCCAATAATCCTCTGCGTTATGATGGGAAAAGCAAAAGCAATATGCCCGCCAATCTATTGTCCTCTAGGTGAAATGCTGAGCCTCAGATAAACTGACAGTGGCTATCAGACACTAAAACGGGAGAGTCACCGACAGCAAGGCTCGTACGCATGCCCCGAATTGGATTGCACTGCAATTTTAGCTCGTCTCAACTCTGACCAGCTTGCCAAGCCATTTAACTTAGTCTCTGCACTGCGCAGAGACAACAGTGTTTCGCACAGTCCAAAGGTATCCATGAACCTCAGGCATCGACATGAAGATGAGAATGTTGTCATGCTAGTTCGTGCAGCAATGACCATGACCATCTGTCTGGTGGGAAGTGTAGGAATTGCGAGGCAGAACTCGTCAGGACCAAATCACTGTGAAAATGCCTGGGATTGAGAAGGTTAGGCACGTAGCTTGGTTGCGTCAGCGGCTACCACGCCTCTTCGTGCGCTGCCTCCAGAACGACTGGTCCTCGAATACTGTGTTGTCGCGCGATTTATGCACGGAACTTTGCACTGCAATTTTAGCGTATCTCACCAGATAGTGCTGCCTGGGGCCAAGATTGTTCTGTGTAAACCCACAGGTGCTCCATCCCTACCAAGAACAGAAGCGGAATTGTGGTGGCTGCTATTCTAGCCAGTGAGCATGAAGAAATACCTTCGCTACTACTTGGTCACTGCCTCAATCTGATATTGTAGCGAACTCATCAATTTTTACATCAACGCGGCCAGACGCAAGCTGGAAGAACATGCTGTGCTAACAAGAGGCCAGCGTAACTTGAATGGCCAAGGTTCATGCCTGGTTTTGTGGAGTATCCAAGGCTGACAGGAATTACTGGCTGCTCCAAAGTACAAGCACTGTAGTGGGGCATAAACTGACCCTTGAGCCACTTGCGCTGCCGCTGCACTGCAATTTTAGTGTATCGTCATGATAATGTCAGCCCCGCCTCGCTTGTGGTTTCATCACCGATGATACACTAAAATTGCAGTGCCAGAGAACCTGGGGAATATGCCCAGGACTACAACCAGTTGCCAAAACACGATGTCAGGGAACAATATGGATTTGTTGGTCCGAAACGTTGTTGTTTTTCGGTAAGCTCAATATTGTTCTCTTCTTCACTTGACCGATGCTCTGGATTCTACTTGTGGTTAATGCGCACAGCTCTAGTGACCGTTTGTGGGCGAACTTCGTCTTCTCAGACAGTAAATGTGAGTATTGTGAGAAAAGCCGTATACCAAGAATTTAACGGCTCGGATGACCTGCTCATCTAGATGCAGCATTATTGGTGATGGCCCTTGCGCCTCGTGGTTGGCTGACTTGCCGCTTAAGCTGCTGTCGGCCAATTTTTTTTGCACTGCAATTTTAGTGTCACCGTGATCTTGCATCTCGCAAGCCGGCAACCGCACTCACGGGTATAGGACATCAAGATGTGACTCTCATCGATCTGCCACCTCAGTATTTGTCGCGAGATGTCGTGCAGACAACTTGAAAGTTGCAGTACAAGTGTTATACCAGAACCCATCCACTATGCTGATGGTGATTTTCCTCTCTATGTGCATTTTGTACACCTCTGCTTCAATCTTGGTCCTCTTGAACAAGTCCAGCTTTACAAAAATAAAGTTCCTTCATGGCCATCCCCTACCTCCAAAAAGCCTTCGGAGCTCTGACTAAGTTTACTACGTAGTTTCAGATTAAAGAATGTTCTAGGCTCTGCTTCTGCTATACCCGTAAGGCACGAAGTAGCAGCCACCTTGGCTACCACATCGATATTTACAACCCGCTGCGGTCGTCCCGTTGCATTGCATCCGGTGAGTAAGTTGTCAAAGCCGCATGTGGATCCTTTTGCAAAGTTTGAGCCCATGGAGGTGCTTTACTGCACAGCGCCTACCATATGCTAGGACTGCTATTCTTACTTGAGTTCGCATAGTCTACCACACGAAAATACGCTTCAACGAAGCTATTGGTTGGTAAGCAAAAGCCATGCTGCTGTTCCAGCATAATAAAGTACTTTACTGAACTTCAGTTCTTCCCTACTAGCAATTTATTCCTTCACTGCAGTAACGCTGTCTATACCTCTCCAAATAACGATCAGCTAGAATATTCACTTTCAAGTAGCGATTATCTTCGACATTCACCAGGTCCATTTCAAGCCACTATTGACAGCTTCTTCGTCACCATGCATCTATCAACATTCGCTCTTCTGACGACTGCCATCTCTGTCCATGCTGCCGCCATAAAATCCGTCGCCGTCAGAACCATTGACTGCAACATGTGGTGCCGCGATCCTGCTGAGATGATGATATGGCCTAGTATTGAGGATTGCGAAGACTGGTGCAATGGACATGCGTCTCTGGCTGCCGTAACCAATTCCCTTGCTGTTGGAAACACGGCCTCCATTGACGACTGCGACGTCTCTTGCGATGCTTCCGGCTCTGCCACCATCGTTACCGCTCGTAACATCGACTCCGCTGCAGCTGATGTGGCTGCGGCTAATCTGGACAACGACCCGGCCAACTCCATTCCTGGAATTGTCCTTGAAACAATCGAGGAAATCGATCAATCAGTCGAGGCGGTGTTCGAGACTATAACCGGAGTCCATATTAAGGCTACTACCGAAGTGGCTACATAGCGCTGATTGGGATACCGACTCTGGTAATTCTGGTTCAATTGATAGCAAGCCTGCAAACAGCAATTCAATGCACATATCTTAAACTGTACTCTCTCCTCTACCTTACGTAATGGATCAACAGACGCATAAGTACCTCACTGTGATGATATGTCGTGTCCACGCTATTTACTCCAGTAACTGTTACAAAGCCTTTCAGTGCTCTTACTATACCTACTTACGTAAGGTAGCGATTAAGTTTTGCTAATTTAAGGTCAACGTCCAAGACTCCACTTCTACGGTACGACGTAGCAACGACCGTACTATATCTTAACTGCACCGTCGTCCCTGATCAATGCATTCGGTTTTTTAAAGCTGTGGGTTCCAAAGCCGAGGTGCTCTGATACTACGTACAGTACGTATTATGCTTATTATGCATCAGTCAAAACGCTTCGTTACATGTACCTATGCTGGCGACCAACCATCACCTTCGCCTCGACTACTGTTACCAATGCAAATTGGCGTCGTATCGAGCGTAGGTTGATGCATGACAATGGACATGCTTCATGGAAGTCTAGAGAGCAGTGGTAAGTAATAAGTCAGTGTCATGGCTCCTGCTCCTCGAGCATTGAACATGTATCTGCCGAACCTGAAGTCTTCTGCTAACATTCCTTCCTTACAATCAAAACCATCGTGTGCGTTTCAACCAACGACCATTTTCGACACTGGGTGACCTCATCTCACGCCAGTACCTATCTCAACTCTTCTGTCAGCATGCGTCTGTCGACACTCGGTCTCTTGGCGGCTGCCACCTCTATCCACGCTGCCGCCATAAAACCCATCGCCGTCGCTGAAGGTGCTGACGATTCTGTCTCTGGCTCTGGCGCTGTTGATTCCTCCGCTGTCAAGAGTACCAGAGATGTCAATTCCGACGTCGGTATTGCTGAAGGTTACTCCAAATGTGTATTGAAAGAAATCTATGAGGGAATCAAGTGCGATAGCTGGACCTCTGACGCTGTCGACGACTCCGCATCTGCCACTATTGACACTCGCTCTATCACTGGTGACTCGACCACCATCTCCTCCTCCGCGCCTAGTACTACTGACTCGGCCACCGTGGACACCCTGTACGAGCTCTGCGTTGAGGTCGCAACCAAAAACAATAAACCTATAAGTGATGTCTGTCCCGAGTATACTAGTACCGCCATCGACGCCCGTTCTGTCGCAGCTGATCCCACCGCCACCGCCACCGCCGCCATCGACTCCGCATCCAACACTGTTGACGACCCCGAGGATGAAGACGAAGTCAACCTACAGCTCTGCGCTTTCGACCCTTGGAACTGCTCCGAGGATATTGACACCGCTATCGATGCCCGATCTGTCGTGGACGACAACTACGACCCCTGCAATGACCCCTCTGCTCTACCAGAGGAGTGCTTCGATTATATTGTCACCGGCGTCGCCATCCGCCATCCCGATTCCGTCGCAGACGATTCCGCGGCCGCCATCGACTCTACCACATCTGGCAGTGTTCGCTACTCCGCTCCGAACGACCAATACGACGTCTGCGTTTTAACCATGTCACCAGATGTCTGTGCTTTTTGGTTCTCCGGTGCCGGTTCTGGCGCAGCTGATCCCGTTATCAGTTCCGTTGCCGCGTTGCCTTCCACAGCTACCTTTGCAACTACAACCATATCTACGTCCGTCTCTCCGTCTCCAACCAGCTCGACTTCAACCTCGACTTCGGAATTCATGTCTTTCCCGTCTGCCTCGAGTTTCGGATCCGTGCTCACATCGATCATATCGTCTGCGTCCATGCGTGTTAGTGGTACGCCTGCTGCTGCGTCCGCAACGACTTCGAAAGGTGCTAGTAGTAGTGGTAGTGGTGTAGTTGTTGCGGCGAAAGCTACCGGGTCCGCGGGCAGGATCGAGGGTACGGTGATGGGTGTTGGTGTGGCTGCTTTGTTGGGATTGGTTGCACTCCTGTGATCTGAATTAAACTGGACTGGTGTTTTGGCTTGTCATTGTTGCTTTTAGCATGCTCGGTTTTTATTTCTAAGGTGTTTAGGAATGCGGCGTAGGAATTTTGGGCCTGGCGAAGGAGTTTAGGAGGAATTTGCGTGTCATGGCCTTGACCCTGATCTTATCTTATCTACACTACCATGCACAATCACCAGGTCTTCGTGGAGAATCGATCAGGCTTACGAACGACTATGTTGCAGGCATTGGATGTAATCGTTCCCACCCCGCTCCGACTTCAGCTCTACCCTGAGCTAAACCCTCCTGAGCCTGTCAGATCGTAGCTGCAGTGTCACAGACTGCTGTGATCCTATGCAGCTTGCCAGGAGAGTGCACATCCAGTCAAGATCTCCGATATCATCAGCTCCGGTCCTTTGTCTGAAATGGCTCCAATCTATCAGCAGGGGTCGATCCGGATCATGGATGGCTCGATTCAAAGCGTTCCAGTCAGCTGGAGATCTGCACAAGCTCGCACACCGATCATCGCATAGATGTGCACTTCAGCCTCAACTTCAGGTGTGATTTGTATCGTTTCGGAAATGCAATACGACCTATTGTTATCATGGCATACCTGCTAGTCGTTGAGTTGCGGTAGGGATGTCTGGTCTTCTCCTATGAGTACGTTGTTGCTGGCCGATCCTTCTCAAGGTATGCAGGGTATTGGTCGATGCACCTTAATGGCATTCAGCTTGTCCAGCTTTGTTGTAGTCGAGACATCAGGCGAGCAGTGTGCATCGTGCTTCTGATGTCGGAGCTGAAAGGAAGACGTAGCTGGCATTTTTGGCCAGAGGCTAGGATAAGCTATAAATTCGCTCTGCCTCCAGATTCATTCGGCCCAAGATCGTCATCAGCAGTCGCTATCAGTCTATGTCGGCGATACCACATCCCCGCTCGTCTCAGCAATTTGGATTCTGAACTAGGAGCACATCAACTCAACATGACCACCTCCAAAACAATGTACCTCATCCACCATGGCGAGAAGCCATCCAAGGTTGATGGCAAAGATCCTGTCGGTCTTTCCGACGCCGGCAAAGAACGTGCCCAGTGCCTAACGAAAACCTTCTCCAAGACATTCTCGTACAATATCAGCCACGTCTTTGTTCCAGTATACAAAGAGTATGGAGAGCGCGAGCGTGCCTATCTAACTGTGAAGCCACTCGCAAACGACCTAGGTATCGAGATACAAACCTCTAGCCGAAATAAAGCAGACGAGCTTGTCGACGAAATTAAAGACGTGCTTGATAACCCAAGCTCTAAGAACGTCTTGGTCTTTTGGGAGCATGATGCACTGACAGAAATTGTGGTTGAGATTTGGAAGAAGTTGGGAGGTATCAAGCATAAGGATCAACCGACACCACCTCAGTATCAACCAGCTAATGAGCCTGATCGGTAGGTAACCACTCGTTCCTAGCTTTACCCATACCCTGTTTGTTCACCTTTCGGTTGCTCGACATGCAAAGACTAAGACGTGTTGTGCTAATTTGTTTTAGCTTCGATATCATCTGGACCATGCCACCACCTTACACCAACGATCCGTCCCTCTCGATCACGAGTGAGAACACTTCAGCAGACAAAAAGGGGAACCAACCGGGCGGCACAATGCCAGGTCCCAGATCCCAAATCGCTCAGGCTGGGATGGTAATTGAGCCAAGGGTTGAGAGGGTTGATCCGTGGGGGCAACGGCATGGACATGTTCACTCCTTCACGGTGGTTGTTAGTGTCACGGGTAACTTTCTTGCTTGAGATAGGCTGCTTCGTCAGTAAGGGCATTAAGGTCGGGCTCTTTACGCATGATTGATAATTCGTATAATGATTAGCATGCCTTGCCATGAGGTTTCAGTAGTCACAATCCAACGTTGTTCAATGGACTTTTACCGTTAGGCGTATACTGGTAGCACAGTCTCGTGTGAAACGTGTGGTAAATTGGTATAGACATAACCCATAGCATCGGATCTGCCTTCTTCAAGTCTTCCCGACAAAGACAAGATACGCTGCAGGCTCGTCGTATGGCTTCGATGAGACCAATAATGCCCAGTTGGAACCTCTGCCATGGAAAGTAGAGCATACGCGTGTCTCAATGCACCTTTCTCATTCACATGGCGGATATTCAAGCTTGCGCTGAGTGAGCAATTGGACGTATAAGGTCACGAAAACAGCACAGGCCGCGTTCTGGAAGGCTGTGAACATGATTGTCTTTTGTCGGGACGCGATGCGGAGTCAGCTTTAGAGAATTTATATGATATGCTGATGGCTTACTTTTGGTAGTAATTGGGAAGGGCTGTCATGTGACTGGAGGAGGTCGTGGACGCTAAAATTGCAGTGCAGGGCTCCGTTTCTGGGGAAGTACTAGGTATGACTGGCTGCACCCCACGAACCCGGTGTGGCAAAACCTCGGAGATCGGTAGAAGAGTGTCCGCGAGGTTGTGTATTTGTATGCGAGCTTCGTCTCTTAAACTCCTTCTTCTTTCCAAAGGTTCTGTTGAAATTGCTAACAAAAGCATCGCTCTGTGGCAAATTTGGCCTTCTGTCTTTATGGCTATACTGATGTTGACACAAAACACTGTAAGGTTGTGTACTTGCTGCATAAACTGAACTGAAAGACACGCATGTTGCAGAATATTCGAATTCACTAAACAGCTTACATACAGTAGTTTACACACTGGCCCACCCGTGCACCGTTAGATTAGAAAAGTAATTTTTCCCACTAGAGACTGTGACTTTTGCGATACGAGAACACGATGAGCTCGAGCAATAGCTTCCTTATTTTTGCTCGTGTTTCCTCCTTCGTCGAGTCGTTTACCGTATTCAGAACATACTCGATTTTGCTCTGGGAGGAGCAAATCAAAAGCTTTCAGATCTCATGCATCGGCAACCGTCTCGGTAAGCCCGATGTGTTAGCATGCAGTTCCGTGTGCTCGTATTCAGTAGCCTGGTTCTCACCAGCCTGCTCACATCTTCGGCCAATGATGCCCGGCACAAATGTGTTGCTCACTAATTAATCTACTCACCTGTACTGCGTCAGCCAGCCTCGGGTTGCGGTGGTGGTAGAAGCTGTGAAGACACTTCAAAAGGAAGCTGTGGGAGCTTGAACGAGCTTCGTAAACCGAGTCGCAGATAAGCATTTATCGACCCCGCTCAGACGAAGCTTGACTGTGGACCACTTCCAAAGGACCAATGAAACTACGATAAATTGTCAGTCATGGAGTATGTACGTGGAACCTTGCATAGAGTGGGATGCCTCTCCTGGCTTTCTTTTGCTTGGCAACATGCTTTTGACAGGTTCGCTTCTGCACCTTGAACACGTTGGTCTGTCAATGGTCAAGAATTCGTTCTATCAGCAAGCGTGGCCAGGTACAGAAATGCCTATCGCCAATTGTACCCCTCAATCCATGCATCTTACCACGTTAGAGCTATAGCCTTGCGTAAGCTGGTCAATCCCAGATACAACCATGGAGTGTATAGCAAAGAAAATGCAAGTTCACATTTGGTACATATGTTAGACATCTGCCATAGCTCGTGGGAGAACTCCCCAAGCTTCTCAGGCCTGGTGTAACAACTCACCGTCAAGATGAAGTTTCAAGCTCTCGTTGCCCTCTCCATCATTGCTGGAGCCTCAGCAAAATGGACAAACAACTTGAACTACCGTTCACCTTCCGAACACCATCCTTTCATGGGTATTGCCATTCACAAGGTGGTGAGGAGGACTAACTATGCATCTCCCTTCAATGCCAGCCAGTTGAATTTCACCCACGGTGTAGCTTCTGGTGATCCCTACGCAAACTCGGTCATTCTGGTGAGTCAGTCGGCAAAACGAGTCAACGACAACCAGCTTACATGATCAGTGGACGAGGTGCTCGCCGGTGTATGACGATGACATGAGCAACAGTGAGATCTCATGAGCTTGACTGGAGCAATCCAACTTACCATAGTCTAGTCACTGTCACCGGAACTGTGCCAGTATTCAACCACGACGAAGCCGAGTATGTCTCCGTGTCAACTGCTCCCGTTTGCGTCAACTGGCAGGTCTCGACTTCGCCCAACATGACCAACCCGGTCTCTCAAGGTCAAGCCTACACCAGTTCCGATATTGACTACACAGTGAAGGTCAGACAGCCTTATGGAAGCTCAAATCATGTACTGACAGCAAACTCAGGTTGAGGCTGCTAACCTTCAGCCCTTCACGCAATACTATTATCAATTCGGGGTTTGCAACTCAAACAACTACAGTCCAGTTGGCCGAACGAAGACCTCCCCAGGACCAAACGATGACACCGCAGCTGTCAGTTTGGCAGTATACTCTTGCTCTAATTATCCTTTCGGTTTCTTCAACGCCTTTGGCAATCCGGCTCGAAAGAACTCAGTCGACTACGTAATTCATCTAGGTGACTTCATCTACGAGTAAGTTTAGCGGCACTACCAGTTCAAGCCATGCTGACACTTACTAGGTATGCTGAAGGTGCTTATGGTTGGGGTTGGTCAATAGGACGAATTCCTCAACCGAATGATGAAACTCGAACTCTCTACGACTATCGCAAACGACATGCCTCATACCGTGCAGACTTGGATTCCATTCTCTCCTTCCAGAACTTTGCATGGATTCCAGTTTGGGACGACCATGAAGTTGGAGATCAAACTTACCGTGATGGAATGGCTGACCAAAACAATACCGAAGACTCTTTCATCCAGTACGATATCGAGTTTGGTGGTGAATATGTTTCCTTCGACCAACGCAAGATGAACGCTGTTCGAGCTGTATGTTCCCTATCTTCCAAACAATGGTTCCATGCTGACAAAGACGAGTACTTCGAATGGATGCCAATCCGACAAGTCGATATGGACGACAACCTTCGAATCTGGAGAACCTTCTCCATCGGTACTCTCTTCGACTTGATCATGCTCGACACCCGTGACTACGATCGATCCATCACCGATCTATACTGGAACACCGACTACATCCACCAAATCTCAAACGATGCCGGACGATCCATGATGGGCAGCAGACAAGAAAACTGGTTCTACAACCAACTCAGTGCATCCCAAGCAAGAGGCGCAACATGGCGACTCATCGGTTCTCAAACCGTATTCTCGCGGCAGAACGAATCCATCGCCTACGGCAACATAAGTAAGTACCCAAACATCCATACCCAGCCCCGAAACAGCATGCTAAACTTGCAACCAGACCCCCTTGACTACGACGCCTGGGACGGCTACCAATCCAACCGCAACCGCACCTTCCAACACCTCTACGAAAACAACATAACAAACAACATCGTCATGTCCGGCGACAGCCACATGTCCTGGGTCAGCGACCTAATCTGGCTCGACGAACACCCCTACGACGAAAACACCGGCGCCGGCTCCATCGGCGTCGAATTCGCCGGGTCAGCCGTATCCTCTCCCTGTCCATACGGGCAGAACATCAGCCAGGCCGCTGCGGATCAGTACTCGACTTGGCTGGTGCACGTAAACACCGAACTCCAGTGGCAAGACGTCTACTACCGCGGCTACTACGAGTTGACTATCTCGCAGGCGAAAGTCGATGCGCGATTTTATGGGATCCCATCGCTTGTTCAGAGATTGCCGTATGAGGTCTCGCTTGCGAATTTCACGGTTATGAATGGTGCGAATGCGGTGCAGAGGCCGGTTGCTGGTGGTGTTGTAGCATCGGGGGCGCTTAAGAATGGTCAGACTGTGGTTACGAATATTACGAATAATACTATGACTGGACAGTATCTGGTTACTGATTTGTATACTTTTGGATATGGTCAGGGTCCGAACGGTTCTTAGATAGAGGCTACCGGCGGGTAGTAATGGCAGAGCAGTGAAAGTGGTTATAGTACATATATATCTGTGACTGATTAATGCCTCAAACTTACTTAAAACCTCCTCTTTCTCGATCAGAGCGTGATGACCAGTTAGATGACACAGACATCCTTGAATCTTAACCACCTAAACAATCAGCCTATAACACGACTCGTCGAGTCATACTACACCACAGCATCTCAACCAGCTACATACTGTACATAAATACCTCCACATATACACATCCCAAGCAAGAGCCAGTGCTCAAGTAAACCACGGACCAACACACACATACTCTCTCTCTCTCCGGTCCATCTACAAACACTCACCCACTCCTCAAACTCAAACTCAAAACTCAACAAGCACCTCGCACCAAATTCCATTCTCACACTCATCCAAGCCCTGCATCACGCTGTATGTAGGAAGTCGTATATCCAACCGACCTTGTGTCTGCGACACACCATAGAAGTCAAGCTGTACGCAACATAGCCGTACACATCTTTACACATGTGCTGTACCACCCCGCTTCTATTTCTGCTTCGAGGCCCACACCCTTCACGTAACTTACGACGCAGGCTCTTGTCACACTGGTCATTCCAACGCATATACATACATACACGTACACATAGTTGCGAGACCTGGAAGTTGAAAAACTACTGACCGGAGAGCATAGGGCTCGGGTGTGGATTGCCTCTATCCTTGTAACTACATGAGTATCTATCTAGATACAGTACATGCGTACATGACATGATACAAAACCGAGAAACCTAACCCAATGACTCCTCATAGCAAACCCCTTACCCTCCTTTCCAGCTTAGTGCTCGCTCCGTCAATACAGAACACCACTCACTGAGTACGTACGTTCCCTAACATCATACACATACGTATCTAAACCACCATCTTTCAAACTTCATCTTAGTTCTACGTACTCAGATTCGATCACGGAGTGTTGTCGTCCATTACTTACGGACTGTACGTACAGTACGTTAAGGTGAAGAGATGATGCTGTTAAGGAAATAGTGCGTTGTCTTTTAAGTCAATGTTAGCGAGGACGGTTATTCTGAATGTTAGAAGGTGTATTACTGTATTGTATGTACGTATGTATACTGCCTTGGTGTCAAACTATGCGTTCGCTATCGCTTAAAATCAATGTTACTCGTATGAAGTCGTACCGCTAGCCTTGAATTAATCGAGAGAAACACTTTGAAGCTTTGACTCTTGTGGAAGAGAACAAGAAGGAGTGTGTACCAGTACTGTTTCCGAATTCAATACATTATCCAAAGGACCAATCCTTGACGGTGCAAGCGTGTATCCTGAAATGCTATTGCAGTCAAGCTCTCTGCACTACTTCGTGCTCATTGCCATTGTCCTTTCATCAAAATAACAGCACTGTCTCATCTCCGAAACCCTACTTTGGATGGCTGCATACCTCGGTACGTACATTGTAAACTCTGGTGTTACAAACCATCCTCTCGGACCGCGCTGCCAGACGTGGAACCTCCTCCCAACCCAGTAGCTGTCTTGTCATTAAATCAATTCCTTATCCACAGAGCTTGGGACCTGCGAAGACTCCGTCGGAACAATCTCCTGCTGCTGGTTGTCTGTTGGTGAGTCAATTTCGGATCCGATTCCCGAGATCTCGTCCAGGTATCTCCGTAGAGATATGCCACCACCTCTGACTAATGGTAAGTAAAGCTCCGTTTGGGATTCGCTTATGTGCGAAGACTGTTTCGTCGTGCCGGACAAGTTGGAAATTTCCGAGCCAGCTGCGATTCCATTTGCGTCTTCACGAACAGGCGGAGCCGAGGAAGACTTCCAGGATGCTGCATCGATACCAAACAAGGAGAACAAATTCGCAGGTGTATCACTTTCGATAGATCGAGCAGGATCTCGAATCTTGCCAAAGAGCTCATCAAGGTCTTTATCGGTTGGGGTGGCTAGAATTTTGGCATCTTGGAGCTTCTCTTCGTTGATGAATTTGAGAGTTAATGTTGACTGATAAAACTTCGGAACGCGGAATAGGCTCATCAACGAGATACCGGGCTTGAGCGCGATGCGTGGTCCCTTGCGCAAGCTAAAATGATCGAACAACGAGAGGGTGCTTCTGTTTTCAGTTTCCGACACTCGACTGAGAGAACCGGGCCACATCGTGAGACTTCTTCTGAGACCGGAAGTTGTGGAGCCGGTCTGGCGAGTAAGAGAACAACCTCCCTATGGTCGGTTTGATGAATGCCACCGGCTTTTCCTCAGAGGACTAGTACGACCGTGCTGTTGAGCTCTTTCTGGAGTCATAACGTGCTCACCATACGTGGCTGATAGTCTCCCAGTGTCATTACTGTTTTGACTCTCCTCGTCCAAACTCTTGCTCAATGATCCATCCAGCTCGAAGCTGTTCGTGTTATTACTTTCGTGGTTGTTTCTGGTGGCTTGTTTTTGTCTTCTTCCTCTTTTGTACACCTAATACATGCAGCTACCAATACCAACAACCAGGAGACCACCAATAACGGGAGGAAGGATCATGAGCAACAGCGATACATTCTTTCTTGTAGGACTGCCATTCTTAATAGGCACTGTCTGGTCGAAGGGAGTTGAATCGCCAATACTCATGGTTGGTTGTGGTTTGGACGAGCTTGAGGACCGAACCACTGCAGTGATCGAGGACGAAGTTGACGAGATCGTGGATGTTATCGATGTGGTCGAGGTGGTTGTAGAAGTGGAAGACGAGCTTGTTTCTGAGGACGAGGAAGAGGACGAGCTTGTCGTGGAAGACGAAGATGAGCTTGTAGAAGCAGAAGTTGAAGTTGAGGAACTCGTTGTGGCACTGGAGGAGGAAAGAGCGGAAGTCGCAGTTCTGGATGAGGTGGCGGTGGTAGCTTTCGCATTTGTTGCGGTACCACTGGAAACAGTCGCAGACACGCTGGCATAAGTTCCTTGACCACACATCCATTGAGCCAAATCGCCTTGGAAAGCATGAGCCATGACGGTGTTTGGTATTACTCCAGCAGTTTGACAGGCGGACTGGATGGTGCTGACAAGCGAATTGAGTTCATTGTAGCAGTTGCTACTGCATGCTACGTGACTGTTGAAGGGGGCAAACAGGTTACCGTCACAGTTCTGGATTGGAGTGTTGTAAGCTGATGTGCACGCGTTGGAAAAATCGACAATGGCTTGGAAGTTGGAAAGGGTGATGCCAGCACTGCTAAGCAGAGCGAAGTAAGCCCAAACCAGGAATAAGAGGTACATCTTGTGTGGCGTGTATAGGTACGCTGAATATGTTGGTGTTGAGTAATGCTGTAGTAAGGAAGTTGGAGATTATCGCATGTCGCGTCTGCAGAATGAACAGGAAAGGCTGGAATCGAGTGTGCCCGTCACTCAAGGATCGTGTTCCTCCGAAGTGATTTTGTGGTTGTTTCGACAAGGATTTTCCTGGTGCAGTCGCGATGCGATGTGTTCCCTCAACAATGGCAAGTTGAACTGGCCACAATCTTTTGTTTCACCACGCCTGTGCTCCTATCACCATTTACGCGTACAAGTACAACGGTTTGTCCTGCGCAATCGCTCGAATCGATCTTCTTGGATGGGTTGGTTCGTTGGCTTATTCGGTAGCCGCAATACGTGAAGTCGATGTTAACGAGCTGTTAATGCAGGCTGTGTGATTAATCCGTGACCATGCACGTTTGTGGCCTGGTCAAAGGCCTACGATATCTCGAGCCGGCCTGCGAACACGATAAGAGCAATTGCAAAAGGACACAGGATGTACAGTACGACTGAAGAAACGATAGAAGATGGGAAAGCAGCCTGGCGGTCCACCCTTACCCTGCTTTGGAGAGCAGTAGCTTTGTTTCATCGAGAGAGCAAGTCCAATTGCCGAGAGTGGCTCGGAGCAATATCATCTTCACGGGCCTGGATGGAGACGCGACTGAAAGGGAGAACGCAAAGAAGGAGCGGACCGTGTTTAGCAATGCATCGTCCAAAGGAGGAGTCCAAAAAGGAATGATCTGAAACGAAC
The DNA here is from genome assembly GCA_022813445.1 of Neophaeococcomyces aloes. Taxonomy (NCBI): domain Eukaryota; kingdom Fungi; phylum Ascomycota; class Eurotiomycetes; order Chaetothyriales; genus Neophaeococcomyces; species Neophaeococcomyces aloes. Next base: position 86,227 of record JAKLMK010000089.1, on the reverse strand, counting down.
GTTGTTTGATCTGCACAAGCTTCAACCCCGTCCATGCACTTGATTGGCTTAAGCTCTAAACGAACCTGGACACGCACCTCAACACTAAGCAGGGGTTGAATCATGTGACAGGTCTTGTAGACACTATAAGCACAACACAACCTTTTACAGAATCTCCAGGAGCACGTTTCACTGTGTTAAAATGAGTCGAGAAGAGTGCGACTACACCGCGAAATGTTCCTGAAAGAAGCTCGACGGCCTAACATCCACCCTCTACTGATCAGTACATCGGCTGGGTGTAGCGGCATTGGAATTTTTGTCTCAGTGTGGATTGTCCCAAAGCGTTGCCAGGCCTCAACGGAAGACTTAGACAAGCAGATCAACAGTCCTTGAATTGATTGAGATCATCTAGAAGTTTGATTGATCCTAAACTTACCGGTAATATCCATTGAGTGGAGCGACAAGTCTACAGTACTATAACTTAATGGCAAGTTCAGTATATGGATATGATGAAGCGCGAATTACTACAGACTACGGTACAAAATTGTGGGCTTGCTCGATAGGTGTTACGCGTTCCACGTCCATTCCTTTGTTGCCGCATCATCAGCCGTATAACGCAGAGACTGTGGGTGACAAACCAGTCTCAGCATTGTTCAGCAACTTATGCAGTCGAACACCAGAGTCGGGCTGTCAAGTTTCATCCCATCTCATGTTCACCACCTGAGTGCATGCACTGGGACAAGGGTGCTTAGTCAACCCGTCAACGCTGTTCGAGGAGGTCGCTGTGTCTCCCTAATCACTCCAATATCCCTTTCACTTGTTTATGTAAGCTGCATATTGCGAGCATAGAGTAATGAATCAAGAAGCATTATCAATCACGCTCAACGCAATAGCCGGCCTGATAAAACAGCAAGTCGATCACTCGTATAAATTTATGAGGGAGTGTGGGGGCGCATCATGACATCAGGCAAGTTCCAAGATCTTTCTATCATTGGTCACGTCTTTCTCCTCCTTTGGTTTGGTCCCTCCAGCCAATCTTCTGAGCTGCTAACCCACGAATATCCAGAAAATTGAGGGAGGCCAAGCAGCCAGAAGTCCCGAGTCTTTCTATCCTTGTATTTTAGGTACACAATACGAATATACGATGTCCATCAGGTCCTCACGCTTGTCCTCAAGAGGCATGTCGGATTTAACTTCTCCGGTCTTTGCCTTTTCAGGCCACACAAACCCCGAATTCAGCAATATGTAGCTTGGGCGTTGAGCAAAGCGTCGTATTTGTAAGACTGGCTATATGCATATCCTGCACAAATGCGTGACGTTTAGTCGTCATATGTTGGATATTGACCTCATCCTGGATCCTGGATCCTGAAATCTTAGTACAATATCTGTTCTTCAGGATACTATAAGAGTACTGGGATATTCCAGAACAGTATCAGTAGCACTTCTAGTAGTTGTTTATCCAAAGAGCACTAACCCGATTAATTGTCTTACCCAATCCATCATGCCTGCAAACCTACCCAAAACCTACAAAGTCGGCGTTTTCAACGAGAAGGGAAAGCCGCTCGTTTTCGAGGATCGTGACTTGAAGCTACCAGAGGATGGACAGGTGCGGCATCCGGATGATGATTCGTCAACAATATCGATTTGGTTCATAAAACTAACACGTCTAAGATTCTGGTAAAAGTCTTGGCTTGTGGTGTGTGCCATTCGGACTCAGCAGTGCGCGTTGGAGCTTTCGGCAACAGCTTCCCCATCATCCCTGGCCACGAAGTTATTGGTGAAGTCGCTGCCATTCCATCCTCTGAGAAACGATGGAAGGAGGGCGATCGCGTTGGCGCCCCGTGGCACGGTGGACATGACGGTAACCCAAGACGTTCACATGCAATAGGAAGTATTGAGACTAACTGATTGGTGCTAGGAACCTGCAAGCCTTGTCAACGAGCGCTCAACCAGATGTGTGTCAACGAGCAGATAAACGGGGTAACGCGGGACGGTGGCTATGGTCAATATGTCACGCTCCGGACTGAAGCTGTTGTCAGCATTCCTACAGATGTTGATCCAGTCGAAGCTTCGCCGTTGTTATGCGCGGGTGTTACGGTACGTAGTTGGAATCCTCACCATGGTGAATGCTTCCTTTCACTAACAATGTTGGTGGCAAGGTTTTCAATTCTTTGAGACAGCAGAAAATCTTCCCTGGTGAAACTGTTGCAGTACAAGGTGAGCTTGATCCAATCCCACTTTCAAGCATGACGTGTTTGGGACATTTCTCATGCCCCGGCACACTGGCTAATTGTCTACAACAGGTCTTGGTGGTCTTGGACATCTCGCTCTTCAATTTGCCTCAAAATCCGGCTATCGAACCGTGGCGATTTCCTCCTCCGACGCCAAGAAAGACTTTGCTACCAAACTCGGCGCTCACGACTACATCGACGGCTCCAAAGGCGACGTCGGCAAGCAACTCCAAGACCTGGGTGGAGCAGCTTGTATCATTCTCACAGCACCTAACAGAAAGCTCATCCCACAACTCATCGGTGGACTTGGTCCGCTCGGCAAGCTCATTGTACTGGCGGCCACGGATGGACCTGTGGAAATCGATACCAACTCCATGATCCAAAAGGGTTTGAGCATTGCAGCCTGGCCTTCTGGCCACGCTGGTGATTGTGAGGATACGATTTCGTTCTCAAAGGTCCATGGTGTGAAGTGTATGGTAGAGAGGTTCAAGCTCGAAGAAGCGAATGAAGCGTTGGAGAAGATGGAAAAAGGTGAGATTCGGTTCAGAGGTGTTCTGACACCGAACAATTAGATTATGATCGTTCCTGGTGGGATATATGCTCTTTGCACTGGACTTAACCATTAAAGAAAACATTTGTTCTTCTGCTGTATTTCGCACTTCTGACCTGATTCGATATCTCTGCATTCGTGAGTTAAGGACATCGTAAATGTGTTTCTATGGTCTGCGAGATGCAGTATCTGAACGTGGTTGTCGTGCCGTGTGCAGCGGCACACGAGCTATGGTGGACCGTAGTAGTCGCCAAACCCCGAGGAAGGCACGGCTTTCTGCGCTTAACAACTATAAGCCCGCTCTTGCTGTCTTTCAAGTTGTGACCTGCGAAGAAGGATTTTTACCTCATCTGAGGCTGCCACGCAAGAGGTTTTGTGCTTCACTCGATCACGAATCACGTTATCCCTGCGCTACGTTGCAAATCTTCAGAACTAGCTTTCGTTGACAAATTACTTGGATCAGGATGTGCTGCAACACTCTCTGAACAACAAGATTGGCCAGTGCACTCACTCTGAAGACATAGAATACCCAACTGCGATCGTATAGTTTTACCCAAGAAGTCCGAAGAGAGAAAAGCTGTCAGCTCTACAAGCACGGTTGCTGCACACTTTCTTCCGGCCTCACCATGCCTATCCTCATCGAGCCTATAACACCAGCGGACATCCCCGCCGCAGTCCGCTGCATCCAAGACGCTTTCGACGCAGACCCCTACAACAACTGGGTCTTCGACAAGACTTCCCCATCGACTTCCGGCGGTTTCGATCGAACTCGTAACTTTGCTTCCTTACGCGTGAAATGTGACTGGGGAATTCGCAGTTCGTACGCGTTGTTTTATGTTGCGCGGGATGTGTCCGACGATGCAAGTGCGTCTGGGGACGAGGGGAAAGTTGTGGGAGTGTCAATGTGGACTACGCCGGATGCGATGAGGCAGAGCTGGGGTGATTGGGCGAATGATTGGAGGTTGTGGGTTGAGCAGGGGGTTAATGTGTTGTGGTTTCGGGGTTGGGGTGGATTGCGGAGGGATAGGTATTGGGAATGGAAACGGCAGCAGAGTGCATGTCAGAAAGAGTTGTGGACGGATGAGAAGGGGTATTATTTTGTTAATATTGTTGTTGTTGACGAGGAGTGCCGGGGGAAAGGGGTGGGAAGGAAGTTGTTTGAGGTTGTGATGAAACGAGCGGACGAAGAGGGTAGGAAATGCTATCTAGAGAGTTCATGCTGGAAGCCGAACGTTGCGATTTATGAGAAGTTGGGGTTTGAGGTGAGGAAGACGATGAGATGTGAGGCGGAGGATGGGAGTGGAGAGGGGGTGGATTTGTTTTGTATGGTGCGGGAGCCGAGGGCTGGAGGGAAGTAGGTAGGCTCGACTACTACAAATAGAGGGAACACCATATTATTGATGTAGGGAACTGGTAACTCGGCGCTGGGGGCGATAAAAATGAAATTACTACACGGATTGCTCTGTATTAGCCAAGTCTAAGAGAGCAAAACAGCACCAGGGCTGACACACAGCCTTGTAAGCACTGGTTATGGGGTTCGCACCTTCCAACTTCTGAGCTTCCTCAACCCCAGTCTCGAATCACTCTTGTGAAATGCCACCTTGTTCCATCTTTCGGTCACTTCCTCAACAGCCTGAGATGCAAGACCGACAACTTTTCTTGCTTCATCAAGGGCTCCCAATATGATAGTCGTTAGGCGCTCTCCTATCTGATGTCTGTTCCCTTTTCTCTGCTCACTCGAACTGCGCGCCTATTCCTGCTAGTTCTCCTCGAACATTAGGAATCATGGTGGGTATCGACTGTATGGAAGCCATGTACTCAGACAAGCCTCTGAGGTTGGCCATTGTGCTGATAGTCTGTGGGTGAAGGCTGTTTGTGCTGCTCGAGTTGCTAGCTCGCCCTGATACAACTACACGTTGCTGTGCTTGAACTGAGAAGCATTAGTGCCATGTTTGGTAAGAAAAGGAAAACTACTGCCTACCATTTGGATCGTTCTTGAGTGGGGGACATGACCGTCCGATGTTGCTCATGTTCGTGATCGAAAGGTATTGAGATAAATGGTCTTTCTGGGGACGCTGGAGTCAGCATCTTCAACTCGCTTTGCGAATCAACTTTCTACTTATAGGAGTCTCATCTCCGTCGACGAAACCTCGGACCATGCGACCCCGATCCGATCGATTGCAACCGATCACGAGCATATCTATTTCCAATCGGAAGCTACTGTTCTCCATCGCTACGTATGATCATCTGTCGAATTATCTGACATAGACGGTATGGCGAGTTGGACCTTCGGCGATCAATCGCAAGTCGAAACCATGATGTTTTCGCACTAGTCGAGTCCCGTCACAGATGCAAGGGCAGTCTTTCAATCTGGACCACCAATGCAAGCTAACCTGATGAACACATCTATCCGACGCGAAGGAGGTTAGTGGTGCAAATGAGCCATTACTTCGTTTATCAAGAACACCCAAAATGTGTCGGCTAACATACTGACCTACGACGTTAAGAGATGAGCTGCATACTGGTATGGTACCACAATTCAACATACACCTATTTTGTCTCGAACACGGCGGTGGGTGCATATGTAAGACTATAGGCATCAAAACGTATTCATTGCCGCAGCTGCTCAATTATTGGACAAGACTCTTAGTGGGAGGCTTCGACTACCGTTCCTGTTTTACTTTGTTTACATATCTGACCGACGCCTCTCATTCAGTTCAAAGTCACTATTTCCCAGTCTTGAAGGCTATCTCTTGAAGGCGTGCGAGAGACTCGACTCGTGCGGGTTTCACACGCAGTATCTGCTTCACCTGTGGAGTCCTGACTTTGTCGTGCAGCAATAACAGAGCGGCTTGTTGTGAACAAATCCAATCTAGCAAATTTGACTCTGATGTCTACATCACTCGCGTCACGAGTTGCGCAGCTTCTTTTCCGCCTCAACATAGAAGAGCTCGGCTCACGCTTCATCATACCAGCACAAGTCATCTCATACGCTCGACCTAATATGACGAATTTGTGGTTCCTGCAGAAAGTGATGGCGTCCTTTATCATGTCCAGATTTGTGATACTGAACCTTAGATCACACGAGATAGGGTCATGACTTGCGGAGGCTGGGCTGAAGTGAGGTGCGGGTTGAGGTGCGGGCTGAAAATCTCGCTGCAACAGCCGATGCAAGCGGGCCGCCACAGCCGGACTGCTCTTTTCTGCCTCTCGGTAGTGTTCTTCCCAGTTTAAAATGGCGTATCGAGAGGTTGTGGCTAATTCGGAGTCAGGTTCAGTCGTCATGGTTGAATTTGGTCTTCTCCGTACTACCGGGATGTGATTGACTTCAATCTGCTTAAGACAGGCAGTTGCGATTGTCTTATGTGTTGTATCAACAGCCTCCATACCGAAGTGATGCAAAAAGTGGCGCATGTTGTTATTGGCAAAGTCAACATACCCTCTCCCATCCTCCACTACTAGTTCCCGACACTCCTTCAACCACTCGCATGTCAGTTCCTCTTCCGTCGGCAACTGCTCGAGGCCCATGTCTTCAGAGAAAACTCGTAACAACATTGCGGAAATTTCATGCTTGTGCAGATCTCCTACTTTGCAATTCAGGAAAGACACAATGACGCAAGCAAAACTGAAAGACCTGACGCTTGAGGATTCAATCGTCCGCTCCAGGATATCAATACACTCATGAACCTCCTCCTTCCCGAAGCTGTGCCGTGATGTTGTTGATCTGTGGCTTGTTATGGTGGATCCCGCATATGGGCGGGGGTGTCGGTTTAGGGTTGGTTCGGGCGGCAGTGTTGGACTTTCCGCAGCCCAGTGCTTTCTGGGTTGCATTTCTCATTTGGGCACTTCGATCTGTGATCTATGGGTACATAACAGTATTCCTGGTAAACGCAAATCTGATGACTGATGTGTACGAACATAAAGTCATTTACTGACTGCAAGTTCGTCTACTTATACAAACGCGGTATTTCAAGTCGGACAATGACATGTGGACACTACAGACTATCCGATGAGGGCATTCAGATCCTGTCGAAGCGACGCAAAGACAGCCGATTGACACCTCACTTCGGGGCGTAGGGTGACAGCTTCGGATTTTCAGCATCATATTCAGTTTTGCCTGGTCGATTTGAGAACCAACATGAAGGGCCATTCCTGATGCGTACTACCCAAGACGTATGCCGTATGTTTCAGCTCCGCGAGACGCACATACTACGCCATATCTTGCCACGCGTGCTTGTTGTCGGTTCGCAAACAATAGACTTGAAGGTTAGTTAATTTCTGTTCGTGGATTATGGTACTACATGGAGATATCCACATATTCAACAGAAACTATTCTGATTGGTTGCCTATCATTAGTGACAGGGGATCCTGGTACAAACCTTGCGATCGCAAGAAATAATCCCGAATCAACCATCCCGATCCCGATCGACTAACTGTTTTGGTTGCGATTGCCTTGCGATTGCCTTCCGATTGCTTTGCGATTGCTTCACTTTCTTGTGTTTCTTGACTGAGGATTGGTTTTCTGTTCACCACTGTCAATAATGAGCGCTACCAGTGGTTGCTGAAGTCGACCACTACGGTTATGGCGTCCCCAGTGATGTACTGCCGTAGGAGAGGTGACATTATGCTTCCAGGAATCACAATGTGCAACAATATGGCAGGGATCGGTAGGCCATTAAAATGCGCTACCAGTGCCATCTCTTCTGCTCCAACGCAAATTATTGTCACAGGCTCATGTCAGCGGCTTTGTCATACGCCGTTGGTCGTGGATCATGGTTGACAATTATGGCGATTCGCCATCTCCTCCGGCGAAACGAAAGAAGAATCAAATCATGTGTGAGAAATGTCGACGTGACAAAAAGAAATGCACACCTGAATACCGTGATTGGGAGGGTAGAAGACAAAAGTGTGAGCGCTGCATCGAACTGGACCGTCCATGCAGCGAAGCAAAATCGAGTGCAACCAAGCTTATACAGCAAGCTGAGACAGGGGACGAAGGCAATTATCATTCGTTAAATAATGGGACTGAGCACAGAACGAACCGAACGAAGCATCGAGGCGCTACAAGCCAACTGAACGAACCTTTGCTTCTCGATACTCACCCCCACAGCTCCAACGACATTCTTCAGGCGGCCTCAAGATCGTCAAATTGTCCACCAAGCAAACATCAAGCCGAGATATATGGTCAGAAGATCCTCAAATGTCTTGGTGATGACCTAGGAACGTACAAAATTCTGCTTTGGTACTTGCAGTGTATACAAGAAGTGGAAACGACCTTCGAGAGTTCGTCGGTGCAACACACTACGAGCAAAGCAGTGAGATGCGTTCTCGATGGCGTTATGCGTAGCTTTGACAGTCATACCTCGGCCATTGATTCTCATCTACTCGCACAGGCGTGGTTTTGCACAGGTTATCAATTCGTCAAGGCGAAGATCTCCCTGGCAGCGTATGAAGCGTCAAACAACCTGTATACTATGCACACTAGGAAACACAATTATAGGGATACAGTTGCAAGAAATTCGTCGTACAAGGACCATCAAAAGAGACAGTTTTATTCTGATGCCGAGCATCTATGCGAAGACCTTAGTCCGGCCACTGATCTGATGAGTATGCAGCCGACAGGCATTTCCAATCCATCAATTCAGGCGTACAAGAATGCGGAGAAAGATGTCCGAGAAATCTTCACGGCAACTGTCAAAAGCATGCCCCTTGAGGACTGCGACTATACAAGGTTTTTCCTTCATAACGCACAAGTGAACCCTCGTGAAAACTTCCATGCATTCCCTGCTTTGATCATGGCTTACATCCGGAATGATCGACGACTGGCTCTTCAGATGTTCGAGGATGCCGATGATGCCGTCATGGAGGTCGACATTCTCCGGCGCACGTTATTACACCATATCGTCAATTCTGGCGACATCAATTCTCTACGAGAGCTTGCAAAATTCGATGCGAGCGCAATACAATGTGCTGGACAAGATGTCTTTGGACTTTCTTTATTAGCCATTTCCGCCATGAGAGGCGACCAAAGCATGTTCGAATTCTTGTTGCAACAGAATGCTAACTATTTCACAAACGACATTGCAGGCCGTACGGTCCTGGATATCGCGGCACGGAGTAATAGCCGAGTGTTGGTTGAGTTCATACTGAGGCAGAATCAATTTTTGCCTTTGCCATTGTCGGCATTACAGCATGCTGTTCAGGGTGGCCGCGAGATGATCGCAAAAACTATCCTACCTTATTGCAAAGATATCAGCTGCTACAACAAAGCTAACTTGGTGGAGATAGCTACGTTAGCAAGTTCATATGGAATGCCCAATCTTGCAAGAGACATTAACGAGCTTAGTTTCATAACCGAAATGGATCAGCAGCAGGCCGTCGCTTCTCTTGGCCAAGCGAGGGTAGACATAGCTGCTGGCTGCTGGTCGATTTCTCCGACAGACACTCCGGCTGTTCCTGTCACAAATCATACATACTTTAACCTGCAATCGCATGCTGGCTTTGAAGCTCAGTACACTCTTGCTACAGCCGAGGATTATCTAACCTCCTTCGAGGATGCTTCGACTTCCCTAGATGCACCACAAACGCCATCATCGCAATCCAACGTGGTCGGCTGGGACCACTTCTCCTGATAAGACGATTATGTTCATTCACTCGTCGCGGCGAGTAGCCTGCACAAATTCTGGGGCCCACCCAGGGGATTACATGTACCTGGACATTGTCATGATCAAACACGCCTACAGTATATCTCGCATTTTTCGCGACTACCAATACACTATTTTCAATGGTCCTCATCTTTCTTTTGTAGCCGGAAATTTTTGATTTGGCTTTGACGCTGGTAGCATTACGATCTCACGGGTATCAGACTCACAGCAGCAATGCAACTGGAGGATTCATATGCGCGGTGGTAGTGCAGGTCCATGATGTTTTTGGATGAATTGGTCACTGGGATGTAGCGGACTGACACTCCGCATTTTAAATGCAGGTTTCATTGAATATGACAGCGTCTTCGAGCTTTAGAAGTGGGAACTTATGGAGACCCCTCACGAGGTCTAAGCCTTCACTATCTCCATGATTCATTGGTTTATCTATTGAGTGAAGCATACTATGTCATGAGAAATAACTCAGCCACAATCTAAGGCGTGACAATACGTACATCGCCCTGCGGCTTGCTTGTTGCTGTCTGAGCAGGTCACTCAACCCTGAGCGAAGGCTGACCGACTCACTGTACAGTTTTTGCCTCCATAAGAACAACGTTCTGTTTTTGGAGGCTTTGACCAGCCACTTGAATCGAAATACTCACAAAGTGGATATGCAGCTAGGCAGACAGCTTCGGAGCTTGCCAAACGCTCAAGCCGATTGAAACCAGTCCTCAGACTTGGTGTGCTCCATCACTGGCAGAATTGAGTTGGAGCGTCACACCAGCACAGCGGACCTATGGGGATTCAATACGACCCCACAAATTGAGATCCAAGTCCACGGGCTGATTTCGCTCAGCCTGAGGCTGAATTGACGATTACTGGCTGGGCGCTTGGTAATCCCTGCATTGGAATATGCACGTGTCCAAGTGGACTTACAGCAAGGCTGAATTCAGCCTCAAAAATGAACCATCTAGCATTCGCCTCTATATATTGGATCCACGCCACATTGCTTACCAGGCTCACTCGCTTGACTCAACTAACATTTCTCACTTACATCAGTCAAATTCATGGATCCTGATCCTGAAGCTCAGGAAGAGAATATCCCGCTCAAAACTTTTTCCGAGTATGGAAAACCATCCATGATATCGGACTACTGTAACAAGGAGCGGGCAGCTAGTGCAACTTCCTGCCTTTGGGTATGTTTCGAAGAACACGGCTTGATCCGAGCCAGAGACATCGAAATCAAAGACGATGCGAAAACCTTTGATCTACGTGACGTTCTCCGGCATCGCGCATGGTGGAAACGCTATTCAATGTACTCGATTGTGGATGTTCAGGAAGTGGAAGTAAGCATTCATGACCTTGCTTCTACTAGTAATACTTATTTGTCCCAAGATCGAATTCCAGTTCATCGACAAGGATAAGGTCTTCGTTCTGGTATTTCCAATCCAATGTCACGAAATTCTAACATACATGGATGAAGAGCTTGGACGTTTAAACAGACTTGTTAAAGATCACGGACGCCCCGAATGTGGTATACCGATTGATGGCACCCTGGATTATGATAACCACGAGGAGTGTCCTAATACAGTACAAGACGAGCAGGGAGACCGAGTGTGTACCAAAATGGAAATGCATCGCGTCACATGCCGTGCCCACAAAGTTCGTAGAGGCCCAGCGCTTTTACGGTTTTACTGGACCATGAAAATCCCGATGCCAAAGTCTGAGCTACATCAAGCCCGCTTTATACATACCTACAGGTAACCCCCTGCGAATGAGCAAAGTACGATCAATAGCTAATTCGAGATTACAGAAGGCTTCAAACTCTGACGTACTACGACGCTATGATGGATGGACAATCGATCAAGGCCATTTACTTGGTCCTGGGCTGGGATTGGAAATATATCACAGCACTCCTTGCGGCAGGTATAGGCTTCAGTATTTGTGCCACAGTCGTGACAGCGCTAGCAACGCACGATATCGATACCGGGTGGTCTGCTGGAAGTTATGCTGTTGCCATTGTTTCAATCATCCTGGGTCTCTTTTCAGCATTGAGCAGACTTCTGTGACTGGCCAGCAAGTACCTATGGATGGAACACAAATAAACGTTTCGGCGAGGATTGTTCGCGATATTGGTAGCAAGAGATCAAAATCTGATAGGAACTGATTGCCCTTCGTCCCTCAAGGAATCGACCATGCGGTTGTCGACCACTAATTGATACCATGTCTTTTGCTCACAACCCCTTCCATTGAACCAATATCTCTCCGTCCTCTCTACAAATATCCCTACACTAGCCGTCAAACACTAACTCAACCCTGAGCATACTACTATGTTCGTAGCAGGTGCACTCAACCGTGCGATGGTGTTTTGAGGCAGAAAAAGACCACGAGCCCACTTCTAACAACCCAATATCATCAGCTGGCGCCAAAAATTACAAAATGCACGAGCGCCTCTTCCTTCTCTATTGTGATAAGCAATTGACAAAAGACACTGATTATCACTAGCTTTTCCTTTCTTTCCTCCCTTTCGTTCCCCCCTTCTATCTCATGCTATCATCTCATGGTCAGGATACTCAGCACAATTCCTCCCAAAGTCAAACACGTCAAGCCACCACCCTTCTAAAGCAAAATGAACTTTACAGGTCCATCTCTAAACAAACATGCCATCCAGAAACCGTATACCATTTCTACCAGGAACTACGATCCGAAACATCTACACTTCAAGACTCAAGGCGCTCTGTGTATATACTAACAATACCCATGTACGCACCCTTCCTTTGACTTGAATACATACATATATACGTAGTCATTCTACAAAACATCCCACATAGAAAAGCTCCATATGGATACATTATATCCCAACATGTAGCATACGATAACATATACTATGTAATTCGTATCTATACCTCCCTCCCATCAGGACCAGGCTATATACAGTATGTACAGTACGTACGTAGTTCACGTACATACGTAGCTACAAAACCACATACCACCCCATTAAAAACGTCCCTACTACGTAGAAATGCGAAACCTAACCTCCGTAATATATCTCACTCACACATGCGTACTGTATATGTCCAAACCAGAAGAAGAGAACTATTCTCTGTCCCACGGTCCACTGGACTATTCGATCCGAGCATCATATACAGTACGTGCGTAAGTACCTTCGTACCTGCGTACGTACCTATACTTCGTATCTCATGCTCTGTATCTACCTTACCTGCTGTTTCGGACGTTTTAACATACATACATACATACATATATATATGGTAATAAGTATCTAAGTATCTTACAGCGACTAAACTATATGGTAACATACGCACAACCAGTTGATTGCGTATTGCACTGTACGTATCTGAGGATGTATTCTGTAGGTAAGAGGTTACGAAAAGTTGTGTTACGGTACAGGCTACGCAGGTGGAGTCAAAAAGGAAGGAACGCACATACAGCACCGTGTGTAGAAGCTTCCGCTATACATAGTAAGGTACTTATATATATGTGTGTGTGCGTATTTGTGGTAGTGAAGAGAGGGAGAGTATATAAGAGGGCGAGGTATTAGATACGTACGTAGGTATAAGATGATGATGATGTAGTACGTACTAGAGCTATGGTAGGCTACGCAAGCTATTATACACGTAAGTAGATTACAGATTATATTTATGTATGCAATAGTGCTGAAGCTACGCAGAGATACGTACCTACTTGGTGGATGTCGAGGGGATAAGGTTGTCTAGGCGAGTAAGTATATTGATATTCATAGAGTGCCTCTAGCCAGCTAGCTGTAATCCTAGGTATCAGTCTCAAACCTCCCCTACTTAAACGTAAACAGCTCTCGGGTAAACATCTCGTCGATCATCACTCTGAGCCAGATAGTACGCGCCATTGTACAAGTTAATAAAGAACAAATCATCCCCACCGCAGACGCAATTAAGTGAGTTCTGCACCACCGTTCCTTCGGCCGAAAGGTCGGAGATGTTGCACTGGCAAATGACACCACCATACGGTTTTACAGTAGCTTCGTTCATGAATTCAAAGAAACCTTGGCCGGGAGAGGCGAGGCCGTATGCGACACGGCAGGAGTCGACGCTGTAGAGGTAGCCGGTGGTGGGGTCGATGGTGTATAGGCTACCGCCGTTGGTGAAGACGGCTGCGTCGTTGTTGTTGTCGAAATCGACTTGTGTTAAGGAGGTGCCGTCTGGGACCTGCGCATTTACGCCGGAGGCGACGATTGAGAATTGCGGTCCTGCTGGGACACTGCAGTGGCTGGCCTGAAACAGGGATTAGTTTCTGAATGTAATGGGTAGAGTAGTTAGCTTACGGTAGTTGTCGTAGTGCTTGTGGTTGTCGAACTTGACGTGGTGGTTGTAATTGATGTAATAGTGCTTGTTGTAGTCGGCGAAGAGCTTGTAGTGGTAGATGAAGAGCTTTTTGTGGAAGAGGACGTAGACATAGATGTTGTGGAAGACGATGTAGGCGTTGACTTTGTGGTGCTGGTGGTGGTGGTTACGGATGTCGTTGTTCCAGTGGTGGTAACAGTGGTAGTGGTACGGGATGTAGTGGCGGATGTGCTTCTCGTTGTGGTTGAGCTGCTCAAACTGGTTGATCTCGTGGTGGTGCTAGTGGACAGACTGCTGCTCTTGCTGGTTGTGCTGGCAGCCATAGTGCTCGAAACCCCGGTCTTGGTGGTAGTGCAACTGGTAGATTTATCTACTTTCGTAGTGGTTGTGGTACAAGACTTGGTCGTCTAGAAAGTCAGATAAAGCGTTCGAGACAACCCTGGTTAACTTACAGTGGTCACTGTCGAGGCAGCAGGAGTGGTTTTCGTTGTAGTTGTAGACTTCGTGGTCGTTGTGCAAACCTATTTTGAGGTAAGCAAAGTGTGTGGATAAGCATACGTACTGACTTACGATAGGTTGTTCTATGCAAGAGCACAAAGTGGAGATCACATTCTGGTCCTGCTGCTGGCACTTTGACCAGGCTGAGCTTTTTGCATCTTGAGAAGTAGTAGTGCTTGATGGTTTTGCAGTAGTGGTTGTTGATGTTAGTGCAGTCCGTTTCGCAAGTTTGGTAGTACAACTGAGCGGATAGACAGCAGAACAGAATATTTGAGCTGGCTGATACCCAGTTAGGTGTGGAGTGAGCTCCCCATAGATGCCACTGTCACATACACTCCCAGCCCTGTTTTCGATGAGCGGTATGGCCTGGACCAATGGTGTCAAGTATGAAAGGCCGGCAAGTAGTAATACTAGATTTTCCAACATGATGATTAGAGCAACCCAAAACTTGTTCTGAATTGTTTGCAGGATGAAATGTGTTGCGAAGCAAATCAAAGAACGATGAGCCAGAATCGAAGCTGTATATATGTGTTTCTCAACCCGTCTTGGTCAGCTCGTCAGCTTCTACAGCTGCGGCTTACCAGGGCAATATGGAGACCTTGGAAGATAAACATTCGTCTCACTGTTTGGTGGCTTGCCGTATGAGCATCATATTTGGCCTCAAGAATATCTGCTTGCATTCTTGCGCAGTTCGTGGCGCTTGACGAATGGCCTGGAACCATCGAAGTATCCACTGGTACATGAGCTTCCCTGCATCTGGACTTGAGCTTGTAAAGAATACCACGGCGAATGCGACAGGTGCTGTAATTGTGGTCGTGTCTGTGGAAGATCTCGAATCGGCCAATTGAATAAAGTTCGGTTTTCAGCTCTGTGTAAGGATGCACTTTGTGGTGGCGAGCTAAATACTAGTGTATTTTTTGGCGAGCTCAAGAAAGGGCAGTCCTAGAATGTTTTAGTGTCTGATCATGTCTGAAAAGGTGACAGTCAGTTTGTACCTGCAGAAGAACATCCGACGTATTGCGAGTCCTCTAACACAAGACCACATCGTAGGCAGCTCAAATGATCGAAATATCGTTCTCTGCAGAAAAATAGTGGTGGACGGTGACAGTGGCGATCCCTTCGCAGTCTGTGTCGTCTGTAGCGGATCTATGTTTCGGTTCGTTGTCCTCGATTTTAGTGAGCTGAAAATCAGAGTTCACTAGATTCGCCGATGTTCTTGTGTGCTTGTCCCGTTTAGTCAGGTTCGAACCTCACAGGGTGTCTCTTTACGGTGACACATGCAGGTACGAGGTGGAGGGAGCGAGCCGCTAGTTACAAACAGGTCTGCCAAGACTGCGCTACTTTCATCTACAGTACTGTGCTTCACTTTGATATGTCGTGATCTCATTTGTTCTGGTCTACAAGCACTGTACTCACAATGATGTTATGACAAACTGATCGCGAGCATGCGCGCTTTCCAACAGTGCCAATATCGTCTACTTAGTACCCAGGTGTAAGGATGCAAGAGGCGGTGAAATCAGGCTGGTGGCGCCGTCTTCGATAAGCTTCGATATTCTCCACGGATAGTGCCGGACTCCTTTCGTGCCGGGAGCCAGCTGAATGAATTGTACTTTACAGTTGTTGTACAGGACAGGCAGTTGCCGCTCCATCCGCACCTTCCATGTTACCTCCCACCTGAAGAGAGCTGCCCAGGATGAACCTCATACAGTACAGTACTGGAAGTCTGTGCATTTTGTCTTTCAACTTGGGGAGCTATACTGAATCTTGGCATCACCTCGCTAAAAGACCAGAGGCTAGCGCTTCTAGATCCTCCAATGTTTGAGGTTGTTCAACATCCTCATCTCGCCGTTTTGCCTTGCTCTTCTTTCCGCTCCTCTTGCCCGTCTCATCATTGCCGTCCTCGTCCCCGTCATCCTGCTCAAACCACTTCTTCTTCCTCTTTGTTGGTCTTTCCTCCTCCTCCATCTCCACATCTACAACACCTTCGTCTTCATCGTATGGCACTAACTGTACGCCCGCATCGTCCTCGTCTTGCTCTACATCCATCTCACCCGCCAACTCCTTCCTTTCCCGCTCCTTGCGTTTCTCCTTCTTCTCCCGCCTCTTCTGCTTCTCCAGGGCCTTGTCAAGGACGTCAGTCTTCTCCTTCCGCTCCTTCTCTTCACTGAGGAATTGATCTCTTTGTACACGAGCATCGCCCTTCTTCACGAACTCGTCTTCCTTCTCGTAGTAGACCTTCTCTTTACCTTCATTATTGTCATCGTCATCTGAGAAGACAAGGTGGGTGCCGTGACCTTTGAATTTCAGGAGTGCCTTTTTGGATTGGAGGAGTTTTTCACGACGTTTGGAGTCGACTACCAGACCGGGCTCGTCGGGGTTGGCGGAGAGTTGGACGCGCTTTTTCACAACGCTAGCGGAGGCAGGGTTGATGCCGATGTCTGCAAGTGCGGGCTTGTCATTGCTAGGTGAGGACGCGGACCCGTCGTCAGAAGATGCGTCTGCTAGAGCCTGGTCGAGTGCTAGATCACCGGCTGTGAAGCGGCGTTTGACGGAGAGGAAGTCGTTGTCTTCGTCGGCATCTTCTAGTGCTGTCTCACTCATTTGAGTCTTGGCTTTGGTTGTGGTCCCGTCCTCATCATCTTCGATGAGCTTGGAATAGTGCTCCGCCAGCACATCTTGGTTCCGTCTCTCGAACATGCGATCGTATTTCGTTCGAACTGAGGACTTTTCTTGCTGTTTCGATCCCGTGTCTTCTTCGTCACTCTCGTCACTTCCTGCTGCAATTGCTGCGGCAAGTGCTCTTGGCATGTTCTTCCTCGCTTTCGTGTCGTCACCCTTCAAAAACTTGACTCGAGGTGCACCTGGTAGACCAAGACTGGCGGCGAACCCTTCAAGATCCAGCTCTTTTAGCTTAAATGTCTCTTTGTCTTGCATGACGTACACGCTCCTCACATAATTGACAAACGCTTTCTGACCTAGATACTTCAGTTCTGCATCCTTGAAGCACATGTTCTGCAGCTGATTTCGTAGCGTATCCTGTAACTTTTTCTGCCGTACGCTGATTTTCTCGAGGAAGACTCGTTTCTTCTCCAGTGAGCTCAGCATACCTGTTTCTTCTGAGGGGTCAAGGAATAGTACAGAGTGGCCTTCACTTTCGAACCGTGCTGTTCGACCAACACGGTGGATGTATGTTTCTGCATTTTCGGGAGCATCGACTTGTACAACCCAATCTACAGAGGGAAAATCGAGGCCGCGAGCTGCAACGTCCGTTGCAAACAGGCAGGCATGCTGAGAGCGAGAAAAGCGGGTTGTGATGTCGAGCCGTGCTGTCTGTTTCTGACCACCATGGAGATGAAGCAGTGGGACACCAGGCTGCAGATGTCGGAAAGCCTCGTAGACAAAGCGAACTTGTTTTCCACTACTTAGAAACACCAATATCTTCTTCTTCACGTTAGCGCGAAGGAAAGACCAGAGGACATCAAGCTTTTCGGATAGTGGTGTAACGATGTAATTCTGTTGCAATTTTGAGGGTGTGGCTGTGTTTGCGCCTTCGTGGACCGAGACAAATTCAGGCTCAACCAAGCTTAGTCGCACAAGATCGTTGATCTTCTTGGTCTGCGTGGCACTGAACAGTAAGGTTTGTCGGTCTTTCGGAAGGTGGTCGACTATCGCATCAATGGCAGTTTGAAAACCCATGTCCATAATCCTGTCAGCTTCATCCAGAACTAGCATTTGCATATTCTCGATACCAAAATCGGCGGTCTGGTCCATGTGCTGCAGCATTCGACCTGGTGTAGCCACAAGAATATTCATTTTCCCTAACCGTTCTCGTTCTTCCTGCAGACTCTTCCCCCCAATGACCAGCCCAGCAGAGAAGGCATGGTTGCGCCCAATCTTTCGCAAGACTTCAAATATTTGGATGGCCAATTCGCGGGTTGGAGAGAGGATGAGAGCACCGAGACCATCGTATTCGGTCCATCTTTTTCGGTAGAGGTTTTCGAGGACGGGAATGAGGAAAGCCAGGGTTTTGCCAGATCCCGTTTTGGCTGCTCCAAGGATATCCCGACCTTTCAAAGCAGCGGGAATTGCATTGGACTGGATGGTGGTGAGCTTTTTGAAGTGCGACGCTTCGAGACCGGCTTGGGTGGGCTGCGACAGAGGCAATTCAGAGAAATCTTGTAGTGGTGTTGCTGGCTTCACTTCTAGCTCGGCAACCTGCTCATTGAGTGTGTCAATGTTCTCGACATCACGCTTTCGCTTGAGAGACCGCGCATTGTTTTGGATCTGATGGTGCGACTTTGATGGAGGTCGTCGTGGCTTTTGAGCCATGGCAGCTGTGGCTAGTTGCAATTCCTGGCGACGTTCTGCGACTGATCTTTTGTTCGAAAATATTTGGATAACCATCTTATCACCACGTGACTAGCCATTGCGGCAAGCGCGGCTCTACAACTAGCTGCCGACGCTATCACCTTGGTGTATGGGTGTTTTTGGAAGGTTTACCTGATGAATTTACAGTAGAGTAGATTTACACAGAAACCACTTCCTTTTCTTTTTGCTTCAGTTGCTGCCTGTGCATCAGATTACCTCACTTCAACCTATGTTAGACATCACCGGACCTATAATGGGGTCACCATATTGAGATGAAGCTATTGCTGCATGCAGAATTCATGCTTGGTAGTCGTTTCATGCAGACTGCAGCCATATGATCCAGTCCTTGATACATAGACTGTACAAGCTCTGAGCTACGAGGGTAGTGGTTGGCGCGTGTTACTTGTCATGTGCTTACAACCGAAAAAGTCATTCAGCTCCTCTCCATGCTTCTAACACTTAGGAACGAACGAGCCGATCAACAACTCGAGTGCCAAATGACTTACCGATCCAATCACGTACCCGCTTTCTAGTGACCACGCAGTGATCACGATTACATCCAGTCAAATGTCCATGCGATGTCAAGCAACGCTCTTGGGCACGTGTTTTTGTGTTTCTGCGGATACTGAATCGCCGTCTCTGTCATTGAGCACATGCACCTAATCCCGATAACTACAAACCCAGTCGACCTTGGATGTGGTTGCAAGATGATGATAACATCGTCCTCCACGACAATGGTCATCCAGGATGGTGGAGCAGCTTGGGCGTCTGGGAGTTATGATCCAGATACGCAGAACTGAAGTAGCAGGTAAGATGGCAACGCATGTTATTTTGTTTCCTGACTGGTCTCTGGTGAAGATCACTGAGATGCTTGAAAACGAGTAGCGGTTGGAAAGGCTGTGATGGAAAGGGGGTATTGAAGGCCGGAAAAGTGGCTCCGGTAGCCGTGAGTGGAGTGTTCATCTATCGATAAGCCAACCATCTTTGCCGAGGTCCAAACATTTGTCTGGTCCAGCTTTGACTCCGAAACACGGTACATTCGTTACAAGAATCATAAAACTTGCAATCGCATACACATTTGATGAGCATCTGAGTGAAGGAAATCAACGTTTCGATCTGTTCCTCCGCTTTCGTCCTTACCTGTAGTTCTTGGGGAAAACCACGTACACTTCCATCAGCTCCACGCTTTACTTCTTGCTCGCGCTCATTTTGCAGAGTACCTGTACAGCCTCCAAAGTCACAAAGTGGTGTATCAACCTACCGAACCAGCCCAGCTCATTCTTTAACAAACTGTATTCTGATTTGCCTTCATTCCCAACATCAAAGCAAATCATGGCACCTCAAACCCCCTCATCCACGATAAGAACAAAAACAACAACACCGCTCCCAGACTCAGACTGGTCAGCCCGCCACCACGCAATCTCCTTCCGTCAAATGATCGCCCTCGAATTCCACACCAATAACGACGACAACACATCAAATCCCGACAGCACGACATTGACATCTCTCTCCGCTGGCTTCACATCAACTCCAAACAACCCAAAAACATTCACATCCCTCTCCGCCGGTTTCCCACCAACTCCCGCCCCCCGCACCTACGGCGGCCACGTCTTCGCCCAAACCGGCTGGGCTGCCTCGCACACGGTACCCTACGGCATGGTGTTGCATTCTATGACAGGCTACTTCCTGGAAATCGGGGACACGAGGTACCCGTTCCGATATGTTGTGCGTGTTGTGCGGACGGGTGGGATCTACGCGATTCGACATGTTGAGGTTTTCCAGGATGCGGGGGAAGCAACGAAAGGCTCCGGCAAGCCGGTGTTGTGTTTTGTTGCGTATGTCGGCTTCAAGAGGGATGAGAGTGAGAAGCATGCTGGTAGCAGCGGCGCTGATGGGAAGGGAAAGAAAGCGCAGAGACGGACGTTCGAGCATCAGGCGCTGCCGCGGGATTACTTGAAACGCGAGTATGGAGGTTTGCTTGGGAAAAAGGCGTTTGAGCAGTGGCCTGTGGTGCAGGGGATGGATGGGCTGTGGAGTAATGAGATGAGTGTTGAGGAGTGGAAGCAGCGTGGGGATGCGTATCCCGGGTTGGAGATGAAGAAGGTTGATATGAGGGGGTATAATCCCCGGATTGTGCCGGCGGGTGGTGTAATGGGGGGCGATGGTGGGGACGCGGCGCGCCGATGGAGGTTGTTGCAATTATATCGGCTGGTTGAGGATGAGCGGGATGCTAAGCTGGGAGCGGAAACGGAGAAGAAGATGAAGACTGGTGCGGATGATGTGTTCAATTTACATGCTTGTGCGCATCTTTATGCTTCTGATCGAAACAGTTTATTTCTTGCGCAGCGGGCGCTTGGATTCCAGGATGTGAGGGGGCAGATGGGGTCGTTGTCGCATACGGTCAATTTTCATGGATATGCGAAGGAGTTGGTTATGGTTGATGAGCGGACGGGGAAACCGAAGGAGTTTGTCCAGGAGATGTGGATCAGCGATAGTGGTGCCGACCGAGCAACTTATAATAGTCGGTTGTTTGAAAAAGAGAGCGGAAGAATTATCGCGACTTCAGTGCAGGATGGGATGATGAGGATACCAACGGGTAGGACCAAGGAGATTATTGATGGTGATGCGATTGTGAGAAGAGATATGAAATTGTGATGTTTGATGTACTACTGCACCATGCAGGATTTGTAGACGTGAGTTTTGTTCTCATTGGCGGCTGTGAAGTGTTTACCTAGGTAGCTAGAAGCATTAGATTTAGAAAGTCTCGTTGCAGGCTCTTGTAACAGCCATGCAGTGGCATCATCTCCTCAATCACTGCATGTTTATCAGTGCGTACTTGTACCGCCATCAGATCCTCTTCAATCATACTACTGTACCTTATGTTACTACATGCAGTAAGTGACGACTCGTGATCTCGAGTGAACTACAAACAAAACCACAACGAGCACCAACTCATCTACAGTACTCCGCAATACAGCCGAGAAAACATCACATTCCGCACGAACTCGCCACCCCCACCAATATCCACCTTCCTGAAATCCGCACAAACACTCAATCATGATGATTCATAGACCAAACCCTCCTAAAATTGCGCTCAGAATGACACACACTCATCCATCAACCGGTCTTATAGTGTAGGCAAGTCAACCCACGATCTCACCTCTTGAACTACCTCACTAACTCGTGTTACAGTGGTGATCACAGTAAGCACAACCTTGTCTCTACAGACCCAAGTCCAATGCCTAACGATAATTGTAGCCGGATTTTGATTACAAATCGAGATCTGAACGATTCTTGAACATGCTTCGAGAATTTCCGGTAACCCCGGTTCGAATCCGGGTAAGACCTTCTTTTTGTTTTTGAAGTTCTAGAGCTGTTGTGGGAGATGTATAATACGTACTAAGTACAGAACCTCTAGGGGTCGGTTTTTTTACGGTATGAAATTGGTTTTCTTGCTTGGCTGTTTTACCTGGAAAGCCTTGGCGTTTTTTGCACTGTGTTATCACTGCAGTAGTTGTTGCTTGTGGTTCTTGGCGTTCTTTGTACTGTCCTTAGCAGCCCTCTGAACCAACTGCATTTGCTATCCAACTTGTTCGATCTCTTCGACACCGTATCTCGGTAAGTACTTATCGACGCACGTATGTACGTATGTACACTCATCACAATCCTACGTGATGCAGTGCGTGCGTGACGTTTGTTCATGGTCTTGGAACCAAGAAAGGACAGGAATCGATTAAATTTGTATGTTAACATGTAGAGCTGGAGGCCGAAATACTACGTAGTCGACAGCCGTGACTACGTACGTACGATATGGAACTCGTTCAGGAGAACGTGGTCGAGTCAAGGATGTAGTCTTACGTGTAAAGGAGGACGAGCCGGAATGGAACGCAATTATGTAGCGGATCTCATGTTAAGAGAAGCAGAGTATAAATTTGAGATCTTCACTACGACGTACTCAAGCCCAGATGCAAGTACGAGTCCGATGACAGATATAGACATCGCATCAGCACGTTCCATTCACGAACACAACCCAGTCTGCCTCACGAATCCCTCGACGGGCACTGCGCCAGTGCACATTCCCACCGCGAATGTAAAGGTACACGTGCTATCATCCACCACGGCGATCGTCTCGTGCTTTGGTGTTGGTGGATTTACTACTTGGTATGACTCGTACGGACATGCGGGTACTTGTGGCGAGGGTGCTGTAGAGGGTTGTCTGTGGCGGTGGGTGATCTGTTAGCATCGGCGGTCTGCGCGGCATTATCGTTGACGTGGCGGGTCTTCGGCGTCCTAGTGGTAATGGTGATGGTGATGGTGCCGTTGATTACGATGAGGAATCCAGTGGCGACGCCGAGTTTGGAAGGTTGGTACTTTTCGGGGGACCGTCTTTGGATGTGGAAGAAGGTATAATGTGATCTTGAGGGACAACGGCTGCGGTAGTAGCTCCTTGCGTACTATCTGGGCCTGACCCGAACATCTCCTGATCAGATTGTTCTTCCTCTAGCTCCAACTATTTCAGCTTAGCCTCAATAGACAGTCGATGCATGCCACGCAGAATTCTGATATTCCAGTTGATACGTTCCTGTATCTCAGCTGAATGCTCGTTTTGTGCATTGCTCAAAGCTGCTTTGTTTTGATTCGTGCTTTCTTCCAAGCTGTCAAGCTCCCTATATACAGGTAAGCAGGGTAAATCCCAATACTGTGATTTGCTAGCCTTGTCAACAGCGTCTTCCAGCGCGTACATCCGCTCTTCGAACTTCTGCACTAGGTCGGCGTAGTCGTAAGCGAAACTCCGTAATATCGCATCGTCTGGAAGTACATGACCGGCCTTCTCGATGTAAGTGACCCAGGTTGCGTTTTCTATGACAGCACTTCCATCATTAATGGTGGTGTCGCCGTTGATGCTGCCCAGCACACTGTTGTGATGCATAGAACCATCTGCCAGGCAAACAACTTTCGAGGTGTTGATATCCATATTCGAGCTTTGGAGGTCGATAGTGACTGTGATTTCTCGACCGGCTGCACAAAACTTTACAAGGAGAACTCGTGGTTGAAAGAACAAGCTACCTACGTAGGTATGCAGGTGTCAGGCTGAAGGGAAGGGAGTTGTTTGTACCTGCCTTGAATGCAGCCGAAAGTCGTGCGTGCAGAAGCAACTAGGAATGAGTGGAGCCCTCGACGTGATAGACGGGTAGCTGCCTGGTAGTTGATTGCTACCCATGTTTGTGCGCTGTTGGAATCTTCCAATGGATGACTTGGGTAGCTGAAGCGTTTCAAATTCGGGAGTGGTCCATAGGGGCAGCAGAATTGCCTAGGCAAGATAATTGCACCAGAGGTCAGCGGTGTCTGTTTGTGCTGTCCTGTGTTTTGTGTAACGTTGATATTGAGCTGCCTTCAACCGTTTGATAATGGGATGAGCAGGATGGTGCCGAAGCCGGGCGCCGAGAATGGATCGTGTAAGACTATAGATTGCGTTTTAGGAAAGGTAATCGACAGTGCTAGGGGAACGCCTGTGAGTTCTCAACACACGCACCTTGCGAACCATACCATGCCGTTAAGACTGGATGCTGCAGGAGAGTGACACTGGGAGCCTAAGGCATGAATTCGGTTTAGTGCTGGCCCCTTTCATTTGACAGCGACAGCATCCATCTTCAGAAGTGAACATCCCACTTGCCACCTCTCAATCCCCATTTGATCACACTTCTCTTCCATGACTGTTTTCACTTCCTCCAGCGCTCCCTTGTTCTCGAAATCCACAACGCCCACACTTCGCAACCAACTATCTACACCAAACCTCGTCCACAACGTATCTGCACCACCAGAAACCTGACAGCCTCTCCACACAACATCAAGAATCAATTTCCTTGTCTCATGATCAAGCACAACACTCGCGTATAGTGACATAATGCGCTCCCACACACCAGATCGTCGGTACAATTCCATATCTTCATGAGTGCGAATACCATTGGCTAACCATCGCAGTAGCCATGTAACTTCCGCTGTCCACGCGTCTGAACTAACATCATCGGCTCCAGGTTCACGGAGCAAGACCTTGTCGACCCAGTATGTTATCAAACGTTTCACATCCCAGGATGGGGCGTGTAGGAGGAACTTATTTGCTTTTGGGTACATCTTGTCGTTTGGCTGCAGGAGGACATGGAGAAGCTGGTGCATTAATTGCGGGACTATGGTCGGTACGGGGGTCGTGCTGAGGTTATGCTGTTTGGCAGTTTCGAGGAATTCAGATAGAAGGAGGAAGATTTGTGGTTTGGCTTCGAGGGTGGTAGATGGCAATGTATCAACTGTATGAGTAATACTGTGCAGCAGTTGGACAGATTGGAGCCTGATTTCCTCATCTGGTGATGATACGCCAAAGATGAGGCGGCTTAGGCGGTCGCTGCGAATTTCGAGCTCAATGTCTATGCTGTTCGGCCACTTGTCGAGGCCTTCTAAGGAGATTGGAATTTCGATCTGTCCACGTAGAATGTTGTCGAAGTTGGAGGAGCTCGTCGGTGCCTGTTGAACTGCTTCGTTTGTGTCCTGCATATCGTGATCTCCACCTTCTCTGACTTCGGATGACTCGACGTCGGAAAGTGTAGGTATCGACTGCCTATCCACTTTCTCGAAGGCCTCTGTCAGATAAACACGCACCTTTCCTTCGCAGCTATTGAGCATGTCGTCTTTGAGTTGTCGTAGGACACGATAATTCTCTCCCACCTTATCCAAACTTGCAAAGAATTGCGCAACGAACAGGGCGATGTTCTTGATGATGCTTTTCTTACCTTCATACTTCTTGACAGCGAACGTCCACTGCTCAGCTATACTGGCTGCTAGCAAGCTAAGCGGCTTCCTGTCTGAGAGAAGTTGTTGAGCATATTCAACCTCGTCCAGATATTTGACTGGCTTCTGATTCACCCTTGTAATGCTGTTATCCAAGAAAAGAAAGAGTTCGTCTGTAGGTGAAAACTTTTTGAATTCTTTCTTTTGCTTCAAGCTGTTGGACATGGCGAAGAAGGAAATGGAGTTGTTCAGAATTCCACGATGCAGTATAACTCCTATAATTGTTTTTGTAATATCCTCGACGTTGGCCTCGGCTTCAGCGACGTGAGTTACTTTGAGCAACTGACCCAAAGGACTCAATGAATCATTATCCGCTTTCTGAAGCCATTTCGTCGACGATGTCAGTTCCGCAATCTCCACACAGTGTTGCAGTTGGGCGATGACCTTCTGCCTTGCATCAGAATCCAGATCGGTGTCCTCCATTTTCGAGCATAGCTCTGTCATAACTGGACTGATGTCAAAAGTTGCGCTTGAGGAAACATGCGGCAAGATTTTGTAATACGTGGCTAGACATTCGAGCATTGCAGTGTAGATGTCAACGTCTCCACTAGATGTATGTTGTAATGCGAGAGTGATGTCCCGCACAACCAGGATTTTAGATTGCACAAGCTCTAACAATCTGTTCCGTGCCTGGCCCCAGAGATAAACGTTTTCTGTCAGTCGTGTTGAAAATGAAGCAAGCACTTGATCCAGCTTCGTAAGGACTGTTGTCAAGAGACGAGCACCCGATATCCTTAGCAAGTTGTCGTCTGAGGAAAATAGTTTCTGGAGATAAGCTCGATCTAAGGGTCGTGGAATGATACTCTCGATGACTATGGTCGTAGGTGGAGGATTTGCCGGCTTCTTGTCACATGATCTCAATGGTTGCGGAACTGGACATTCAATCACCGAGAACAGGAAAGAGATACTGCCTCTCCATGCTGCATCATCACTGTTAGGAGAAGGTATCTGTTTGCGTGTCGAGAAATAATTGGCCACTAGTTCAGGGGCAGCGGTCAGAATATCGGAGAGCAGTGAGGATTGGAGGATATCTTGCTGTGACTTGAGTTTTTGAATGAAATTGGAGAGTGTGACATTTCTGACTGGCACACTGGTTATGTAGTCGTCAATAAATGTCAACGCCTCAAGTCCAAGGTCAATGTAATCGTCTTCAGTATTTGAAAGAGTGCTGGCGGTTGCCGAAGGCGGGTACCAACCCTGCTGAGGAAGTAACACCCCTTTAGACGTTGTGCACAACTTTTGGAGGACATTATGGGCTGCTTCTCGAACAGAATCCTTGATGTCTACGGAATCTTCTTCAGCCTCCAAGCTGTACAGGGCAGCGATGGCCTCCAGATGCGTCGAATTGAAGAATCGCTGTAATGATGCGCGTGCAACGTCATCATCACTGATCAGAGCAGCCTCAATTGCAGTCAGCACTTTCAAAATGGCGTGCTGGCTGTCTTGAGATAACCCTTGAAGCAGGCCATGCAACGCCCGTCCCTGATTCAGCATCTCTGTTTTGGCAGTCGAATCCAAATACTTAAGTAGTGTCAAGAAAAGTTCAACGGCCAACGGTCGTAGTGCTTCATCCTGGCTTGTTGCTTCTGCTTGTTCTCCTGTGGTAGAAGGCTTGTGTTCTAGAAGGATATCACTTTTGTGTATGAACAAGTCACGGCGCATCCAGATGTCGTTTGCACGGATACCACCATCGAAGGCGGCCATCTGTGCCAGGAGACGAAGACATGGTGCCGCCAGGTGTTGTTTTGTCTTGGGAGACGATAAACCCTTGCCGAAAAGCTTCGATTGATCGCGACGTAAAAGACTATCCACTAAGGCCAGGCCAAAAGGTCGAAGTTCCAAGGAGCCGGAAATGGTATCGAGATATTGTGCTAGAGCTGCTGGGACGGCAGCAAGGAGCGGTTCTGCAGCATTTTGTTCGACGGCAAATGACCAGGTTGAAAGCAGATCGTAGAAGTCGACGTGGTCATCAGAGGCGGATTTTTGCCATTGAGAGTACTCCAGAAGAACTTGAAGCTGCTCTGCCTTTTCCGGAGATGTGTGATCAAGATTTGAGATCGCAACCAGGTGCTTTCTGAATGTGCCGACGTTGGCGATAACGGCGTCCTCCGCACTCTGTCGAAACTCCAATAATTGCTGAATTTGGTCTGCACTTGTTAAGGCATCATGGCTCGATTCGTGGTGCTTTTTGCGTCGCTTCGAAGGTCTCTCTCGACTTTCGGTCATGTTGATGATACAGTTGTTCTAATCCTGGAGCACAGTAGACTTGAAAGATCCGATGTAAAATCGAAGGCTCGAAGGTGAGCATGGAAGCAGAAAAAAAAGTGACTTGGAAGGGCAGTCTTATCGATAAGATGTTGATATGTTTCAGCCCAGCTCGGTCAAGTCCGTGTCTTCGTGATTGCCTGTTTCTGGCTCCTTGGTTAAGCGAGAGTACCACCGAATAGGCCCTCAGTCGATACTTTTGATACCTTGGCTGTGAATTTTCTGGGTAGGCCACCCTGATACAAGGCTCACATTGGACGCTGTAAGTCTGTCGAATTAAGAAGTAATTTGAGAGACCGTTTTGAATCTTGGCATCAAGACTTTATATTCCAGATTGGTAATTTATAACTCCACAAGCCCATGGCGTCCATACTGAGGCCTTCTCACCCTAGTACATCTCGTCCTACATCGAGCATTTCAACCACGGTAATAGCTGTCGTCCGGCTTACCACCACTGCGATGACCTTGGCCATACTGCTGAGCGCCATACCCACCACTCTGTGTCGTACCATGTTGATAGTCTTCATTGGATCCCGAAAAGTATGATCCTTGGTCCTGGTACTCCCCACCCCTGCTATACATTTCGTAACCACTTGGCACTGGCATTGGCCCCGGACTAGGTGTAGGTCTCGTTTGCTCAGCTTTCAACGCACTCTCATGAAGTTCGTTGGCCCCTCCAATACTTGAATTCATAAAGCCCCTGTACTTGTCGCTATCGCCGTAATCGCCGTCATCATTGGCCGATCCTCGCTGATCCTCACCAGCCAGATCTCGTTTTCCCCCACCAAGGAAGGATGAAAGTTTGCCGACTTTGTTGATTTCTGATGTGTATTGGTTCAGGCCAGGGAGTTTGCTCGCCATCGAGAGCATATTACCGAGACCACCACCACTTGAACCTCCACCTCCACTACCGCCCCACGATGAACTGTGCCCGCCGCTATGTCCGCTTCCGCTTCCGCCGAGGAACGACTCAGCCTGCTGGAAGATCCCGCCAAGTCCACCTTGGGGCTGTGAGGAATGACCACCACCACCAGAATGCTGCACTGGGTGTCCTGTTAATCCACCAATTACATTTTCTGCCGACTGCAGATACGAACCATAGTCGTACCCGCCAGCCTGTGCAATTCCACTACCGCCAGGAGGCTTTTGTCCACCTCCATGGGCGGCCATGTTGCTTCCATGCCCGACATGGTCATCCACACCTTCTTTGTGGTTCTTTCCACGTCTCACAGCGTCCATAGTGAGCAGATTGTCAACATCCCGTCTTCCCTCCGACCACTGTCTAACCTTTGTGAACATACTTCGATGGCATTCATTCGCTCGTTCATCTCGAAGTGCTGGATGGTGAAAGATATTGTCGACATCTTGCATGACTCGCTCAACTGGCACTTCTGGATGTTCCCAAGCATACAAGACTCTCGGCGCAATGAACTTCAAGATTTCACCAGCTACAGCCCCTGCCGGCTCATTGAGAATGTTACTGAAGTGATCTTTCGACAACATCGAGTGCGTAGGGTCGCTACAATTTGGGTTCTCCCATACTTCGTATTGGTGTTTCTGGTTCCATTCTGTCACGCCTTCAGAACTGCTCTGCAGCGTCTTCTGAAGCGCTGTAAGCAGAGGCCGGACAAACGGGGCGAGGAGAGAGAAGATGAAAACAGTGAGAGTCTCGGTTATGCGGTCTACTAGCGCTTCCAGCCCAGGAATCTTTTCGATTATCCCGGAGATTGTACGGACAACCTTATCTCGGAACGCGAGGATCGGGTATATTTGTCGGATTGTTTTGGCAGGGTCGAAGTTGGGCATTCCGACAAGCCCTTGAGGCTTTACAACCTGTGGTTGACCCGAGGTTGGGTCCTGTGGTGTGAATGAGTGAACGGGAGCCGATGTTGTCGCGGCTGCGTATCCGGAGGATTCTGGTTGTTGCCATTGAGAACTCTGAGTCCACTGGTCGTGCTGGGGTTGTGATTGTGGTTGTTCCCATTGACTGTGTTGTGGTACTTGGGACTGTTGCCACTGCTGATGCTGCTGCTGCGGTGGTTGTTGCCACTGGTTCTGGGCTTGGGTGTCCCAAGATTGCTGATGAGGCTGCTGCCATTGCGAGCTCTGAGCCCATTGGTCCTGGTGTGGCTGTTGCCATTGGTGGTATGTAGGAGGGGGAGGCTGGCCGTAATTATTCCATCCTTGGCCTGGCTGCGAGTAGTTTGGTCCTGAGTTGTAATCATTCCACCCCGATTGCGGTTGCTGGTTGTAAGTGTGGCTTGCGCCAGGATAATTTCCCGGACCGGCTCTCGAAGTACTATACTCATCAACACCCTGGGAAGAACTGAAATCGTCAGCCCCTCGTGAGCTACCGCCTTCCCTATTGCGCTTGGCCTCTGCTTGTGATGCAGCTGACAACTGTTGTGCTTCGGCGGCCAGATTACCAGTTCCAGGCACCTTCGACAGCAGCTTGATCAGAGTGGTAAGTGGGTTGGACGAACTGGCTGCTTGTTCAGCCACACCCATAGCGTTGTCCATCTCATTGACCTCACTCTGGGTGAAATGATCGGTTGCTTCACCCAAGACGGAGTGGTAAAAATCGACCATGCCAAATGTGCCCGTCACCAGCGGATATACATTTTTGCCCTTGAGATTGATCTGAGTGTTTGTGCCAACATGTGGAAAAACGTTGCGATGACCTAGTTCGATCAATGCAAGCTCGACATAATTGGTGTGTGCCCCAAAGTCTTCTAGGGTGTGTAGTCCTTGTCCAAGGAGTCGACACGCTTCTGCAAGGTCATCGTCGTCACCTTTAGAGAACCTACCAGCCCCACTTGTGTATAGCCGACCATGATGGATGCTCTGAGTAAAGCTGTATTTGACGAACGCCGCGCTCGTAGCCCAGTCACCCTTGCCATTCGCAATGTAATTCTTCATACCTGTTTGAGAGTCAATCTCAAGCTCAACAGGTCGAACAGGAGCACGAAGTCGTGGATCATAGGGCCTAGCATCCTACAACACGTTGGTTAGAAGAGACATCATGTCAGGATTAAACTTCATGGAAAATTACCTGGTCATCGTTGTAGTTCTTCGGATTGCTTTTACACGTCAGCGAGTCTCACTTGTTTCGGGTGATCTGGCTTACTCGATGTGCTCTTCTGGTCTATACACTCCCAAGCGTTCCGAGGTGACCTCGAACTCGGCAGTGGCATAACCAAAGCCCAAGAAGGATAGCAGCCAGACGAGAATTCGGATGGTCTCTGGTGGTGCTTTCTTGAGAGCACCAGTATCCATGGCCTGTGAATAATCTCGAAGCCAGTTTCTATCAATGGTTAGTCTTCTTTTTTTCCGTACCACAGCAAAGCACACACCCGAAGTATACTCTTTTGATCATCATCGCGTTCCACTTGTGATGTTTGATACAGGTGACCTGCTTAAGCAAGTCCTCAATATCCCCATGCCGCCAGTTTCTGCCTTCGACTGCCGATATGGACGCAATGTCTGGCTGGTCAGTATTTGCCGGTGTTGGAAGGATGAGAAAGGTGCACTTACTGCCAGCACCGAAAGCATGGGCATGAGTTGTGAATAGTATCAAGGCGATCACTAGGATCAGGAAGACACTCCGCGACGACAGTGCCATATTTGGGAACTCGCTGTATTATTGTGGGAGAAACTGTTATGAGGAGAAAACCGAATAAAAGGAGTGCATAGGTTTGCTTGAGACGTGTTTCATTGACTATTCTAATGGTGTCAGTATAGACCGGCGTTTGCAATGGTAAGCCACGCTGGCTTAGCAGAAATTGAACGTCACCAGCGAAACCGACAAGTGTTCAACTTGGCAGTCACACGCTCACGAAAAATGCAAAGAAGCTTGTTTGGTATATTACGACTAATTGCTTGGATTGATGTAGGAAGGTGGGGATTGGCAGGTGGGATGAGCAACATGTGCTGCTCCTCAGCCTCATGCAAGGGCAACATGGATGATTCATGGTGAAACTTATCACTCGCAATCGTACTTACCTTTGTATGCATGAAAGCTTGCTCTCATCAACTTGGCCTCATTATTGTTATCAGCACGAGGAGAACAAGTGAAAACGTCATAAATGAGGAGTAGATTATGAATGGTGATAGAGAATCTATTGCCTAAAATACAGCGTATGAACGATGAATGTTCCCGCGACAGAGCAATATAGTTCCCATTAACCCTCTTGGGTTGTTGTTTTTGACTCTTTCAAACCAGTCGTGTAAGTGTCGTCCGATGGATATCGTCCTTGCATCGCAATCTACCATATATGTGACCCATCCCAACCGCTCAACCACAATGGTATATTTTATCGTAGCTTCCTCAACCGTAATATGCATGTAAGCCGCATCAAAATCCAGCCCAAAAACCCGTCATTATCGGGTGGCAGAACAGTAACAATGTATGAAAAAGAAACAAGAATGAAGTCGTACACTCATCGCTTCAGCTAGGCGATTCTCAAACTCCTTGCCAAATCAAAGTCATTCACTTATCGTCGCTGTGCTTCAACAGATTAACTCCAGTGTTGTATCCAACAAATATCCGCTCGATCTGGTATCATGATGTATTCTGTCGTCAAAATCGCTATGCCTTTGTGTGAGAGAATCAATCGTGTGGTCGTTGAAGAATGTACAGTCGTGAGTAAGATTGAAATTATGTTTGTAGGATAGCCGCTTAACCCGACCAAAGCTGCACACATCACAATACCAATCGCTAATCAACCAAGATGCACGACGATGTCCAGGAGGATTCGATCAACGAGTAGCGAGAACCGTCGAGTTGATCGCCTACCAACGACGCTGGGGTTGTTGCATCATGGCTGGGGAGATGGATGATGGTGGACTCATACGGGTACGAGTGTCGGGGTTGACTATTGGTATTGGGTTTCTCGATCTGATGGCGGAAGGCTGGTGGATCTTCAGATTATTGTTCATCGCAAATGTATTGGGCGGAGACACATAAGACGGTGGCATGGCACCTGTCAATGTAAGAGCAGGCGCAGAGATATGTGGCTGTATTTGTTGTTGGAGCGGCGAACTATCAGGCGAACCACTTGATAGTGAGGATCGATCGGAAGAACCGGAGGTAACAGATTGTCGCTGTGAGAGATGAGCATATACAAGGGTAGTATTTGACGGACAGTCACATACCTCGTCCCATGTCAACAAGTTAGGACAGAACTCCATGTCATCGTCCAAGTCGAATGATCGTCCAGCCTCAAAGCGGGCACGAAAGGCTGTCAGCGCCGGAGGTTCGGTTGCCACTGCCTTCTCTACTTGTTTTTGTTGTTGCTGTTGTTGCTGTCTGAATTGACGGTTATGTGGCTGTGTCGGTGGCATGCGTTGGCTACGGCGAGAACGACCGTGGTGATTCGTTGATTGCATCATAGGATGAGGGCTCTGAACGTGTTGCTGATGAGAGCCATAGAAGTAGTTCGACATGATTGCAGGCAGTAGTACGGGTAAAGGAAGCGAAGTTTCTTCAAAAGCTCTGAGCTGTGTAGGCAGGTTCCAGGTCGATGCGGGAGAAGGAGGCAAATTGCGGTGAAGGAACAGATAGCCAATCAATCGTCAGGAAGGCCACGTCAGCTAATATCTTATGTCGCAGATGGAGGAATCGTGTTCGTGAGATATGCGTATGCGTCGTAAGGACAGAAATGTTGGTCGATGGATGCAGAGCAAACAAAGAGATGGATTTGGTGGATTGGACTGGCAAGGTGGAAGGAAGATGCAAGCGGAAAGGCAGAAGGCAGGAAGAGCACCGAAGAGCAATAATAGAAGGGTGGATGACCTCTTCAAGGATGATGTAGGTTCAAAGCTACTGGGACACTTGGGCTCAATCTGACCACTAGTGCGGAAGGCGAAGCAGGAACCGGACGGAGCAGGGCGAAATGAACAGCGAGTGTGCAAGCCTGGTGAGCAGATTGAGACAAGCCAAATCCTAGCAGATTCGAGCGAAAAGAAGCTCGCGACCCACGGTCATGAGAGCGGCCACTCACAGCGACAGATGTGACGGAAAGCCCTTGATCGAGCTGATTTGACTGGCTGAATGCACGCAGCCCATCCAAGCTCGGTGGAGCATTACGGAGTGGCGAGTGCGTGACTTCTGGTTCCATGGTAATTTCCAGCATGGACTCCACGTAAACAAAGCGAGTCCAAGTACAGTAAAGATGCAGCACTCAGCACGCCCAGCCGCATCTGTCGATGCATCGGCTTGCGCCTTTGTTTCCCTGGCGCCTGCTTTGACCTATCAGGATGCTCTTTACTGCTGATGTAGCATCGTCGTGTTCATCCATCTCCCCAGATATTGGACCTTTCGGCTATCTATGAGGGACACGAACAATGCAGCAGTGTATTCACGACCGTGCATCGCACGAACTGTTTCATGATGTACCGAGAGCGACTCTTTTGCATACACAACAAGCGTTCGACACTGTCTACATGAATCCTGGGAAGCATTGAAACACTATCGCTTGCCAGGGAGAATTGGTGTTGTGTAGACAGGAGAGTTGGGTGGCTATGGTGACAGCATTATTATGAAATCCAAGGTGTTCTGGGAGCTGTCTGATACAAGTTACGGAGTAGGGGATACTTTTTTGCAGATCTCCAGGTCGATTTCAGGTGTCGAGACCCTCAAATTCGTGGATTTCGTGTTGCAAGATCTGGCATCATTGCCTCGCATTTTCACCAATCAAAAGTCTCCAGATGGATAGATTAGTCTTTCCGTCATCTTGCAGAAACACCCGCACCGCCATGCTCATTTCAAGTTAAATGCTGTTGCACTACTGCCATTTTGGTCTAGCCATATTCCTTCGTGTATGCCTGTCTTTAGCGAATCGTTTTGCTCCTGCTTAGACTCACCTTTTCAAGAATTTCAAAAAGATCACAAGAAGAGTTGGCAGAATACTTGGTAGATTACAACGTGAGGATTCAGACCAGGCACGAGCAGTCGGCACCATTGCACATTTCGAGATATGCTTAAAGAATTGGTTGTAAAGCCTGGGCTGGAATGACGCAGCTCTGTTCATTTTTCATTTCTGCCAGCCAGATGTGCATTACAGTAGTACCAACCTGGAAGTACAGTACACGTATTGTACTCTACAAGTGGGCAGGGAGAAGCTTCGGTTACAACCGTAGGAGCCCACAGGTTGTACCCTGTTCAGTGGTCCTGCCGCACGAGCACTTCGTGGAGCTCAATAGAACGTGGTGCAGCGACAGCAATCCCTCTATAAAGAATGCTGAACAGGTTGAGCGGTACGCATTGCAGTGATTCGACGTAAGGTAGTATACTGACGATGTGCTGAGGGTAGTGTACCACAGTACAGTTAAAAATTTCACTGCCTTGTGGCAGTACGGACCATTTACCATCCCCCAGGATAACCTAGTGTTTCGTCTCAACCGCAGGAATTTTGCTTGCGTTGGCGCAGTTTCATCTTGGTGATACGCGATGGGGAATTTCCACTTTCAAGTTTGATGCAAGTGACCTTGGCATGCTTGCTGTCTGCCATTGCACCGACCAATAATATGAGCTGACTAAGAAAGTCCACGAAAGCATGAATCCCCCCGTTGCCTGCGGACCACACTGGCGTTTCCGTTAATGTCCCTGGTTTGAGAGGATAACATCGTAGGACAAACGTTACTGTCACCATTCTTGTCACTCTCTATTTACTATACTGTTCTTGCTGCGTTCCATCTGTTCATCGTTTTGCCAATTCGATCACGAACACCCTGAATAACCTGCCCCATATACGCGCTTTCAGCCCGACCTCTTGAAATAGCAATTCAAAGAACGTTCATGAGTTTATGAGCTCCGACGGACAACCGAGTAGCCCAGTGTTTCGGCCGGCCAAACGCAGGACTACTGGCTGGGCCTACAAAGTTATGATTCGCTCGCAGTAACGACGAGAAATAGACAGCCTGCGGAACACAGTCATACGCAAGATGGAACATCTGGTGGTACGGCAGAATCTTTTCCAGAACAATACCGCCGTAGCAAAGAGTTCCAGCCAGAGCGCTGGTCAGTTCGCTGCCTCCCTGGTCACCGCTCTTGTCACCTTCGTTGTTCAATTTCTACTCTTCCTCTTAATTAAAGATCGGCTTGCTCGAATATATCAACCACGAACATACCTCGTTCCGGAGAAAGAACGAACGACCCCTCCTGATCCAGGCTGGTTTAGATGGGCTAAGGCTGTTCTATCGACCTCGAATTCAGCTTTCGTTCAGAAATGTGGTCTGGATGCTTATTTCTTCCTACGTTACCTACGAACCCTCCTTAAGATATTTGTTCCTGCTACTTTTGTCATATTACCCGTTCTTCTCCCGCTGAATGCTGTGGGTGGCCGAGGCGCGGACTGGGCTTCAGTTGGTGGAACGGGTGCACAGAATGTAACGGGGCTCAATCAATTAGCATGGGGAAATGTACGCCCAGACAAATATCGCAGGTACTGGGGACACTGGTTGATGGCTCTCCTGCTGGTGGTGTACATCTGCTATGTAGCATTTGATGAGCTGAGGAACTACATCCGTATGCGACAAGCATACATTACTTCTCCGCAACATCG
Source organism: Neophaeococcomyces aloes (assembly GCA_022813445.1). Classification (NCBI taxonomy): domain Eukaryota; kingdom Fungi; phylum Ascomycota; class Eurotiomycetes; order Chaetothyriales; genus Neophaeococcomyces; species Neophaeococcomyces aloes. The sequence continues at coordinate 49,954 of JAKLMK010000089.1, read as the reverse complement.
ACTTCGTGCCTCTGCTACTACAGTCCTAGTCAGCTCTATCCCTCCAAAGTGGAACTCGATCGAAGCTCTGGACGGTCTCTATGATGTCTTTCCAGGTGGAATCAGGAACATTTGGATTAACCGGAATTACGATGAGCTCAGTGACAAAGTCAAGCAGCGGGATGACTTAGCTCTTCAACTTGAAGCTGCTGAAACAGATTTGATCAAGAAATGCTACAAAAAGAACGACGAGAAGATCAAGAAAGCCGAGAAGGAAGCTGGCAAGAAGTTGACCAAAGAGGAGAGAAAGAATGATGCCGCTGTGAGGAACGAGAAGGGCAGACAACAAGCTGAGGGCCAGGGAGTGACATCGGGAGACCCTCATCAGGTCAAACACACAATTCGCGAAACACTGGGCGAAGACAGGAATGGATCTTCGAGTGAGGAGGGAGACGCGGAGCCACCTCAACTCCCACCACGGAAGAATCTTATGCCCCTTCCTGTTATTGGGGAAGGCATTCAAGCAGTTACCGGTGGTTTCGTCAAATTTGGCGATCGCTTTCGTGGACAGGTTCGAAATGTAGGCAAGGGTGTCAACGAAGTCATCGACCAGACCAATGGTTTCGTACCAGAGAACGAGGCTCCAGCTGGCCATTTCCAGACAACACTGGAACCCGAAGGTGTCATGGGGGCACAGATTAACAACGAAACTCAAGGCGCCGAAAAGTCGAGATACGATCCTTCTTCGCCATCGTCTCCTCTCGGTGTGGATAGTACCATGGAAGCTGGTCGTGGCCCTCAGGCTCCTGAGAATGATAGGCGACCATTGAACATTGCCAGTCCCATCACACCAACATCCTCTGATCACGACAAGAAGCCAGAGTCGGCAAAACACAAACCTGAGCTAACGTTTGGGCAAAAAATGCTCAAGGCTGTAGGACTTGGCAGCGAGGACAAGGAGCCTATTGAGTATCCGTCTGCCTTTAACGAGGAGTTTGAAAAAGACGATGAAGACGCGGTATGGCGCAAATACCTGACTGACAAAGATCGTGATACACACCGGCGTCCGATCTTTGGCTGGCAGTGGATGATTTCGTTGCCTCTCGTGGGAGAGAAAGTGGATACGATCTACTGGTGTCGAAAAGAATTGGCACGGCTCAACGTTGAAATTGAAGATGACCAAGCGCATTCTGAACGCTTTCCTCTCATGAACTCAGCCTTTATCCAATTCAACCATCAAGTGGCTGCACACATGGCTTGTCAGTCTCTAAGCCACCATTTGCCGAAACAGATGGCTCCTCGGCTTGTCGAAATTGATCCAAACGACGTGATTTGGGACAACATGTCAATACCATGGTGGCAAATTTATATCCGAGTTCCTGTTGTGATTGCTATCGTGGTTGGCATGATTGTCCTCTGGGCTATTCCTGTGGCCTTCACAGCTACTCTATCCCAGTTAACCACACTTGCAGGATCAATCAGCTGGTTGCATTGGATCCTTAAGCTACCCTCCTGGTTCAGGTCGTTCCTTCAAGGTGTGTTACCCATCGCAATCTTGAGTCTGCTTCTGTTCCTGCTGCCACTTATTCTGCGCTACCTTTGTAAGCTTCAAGGCATTAAATCAGGTATGCTGATCGAGCTTGCTGTGCAAAGATACTACTTCTTTTTCATCTTTGTTCAGCTTTTCCTGGTCGTCACGGTTGGCAGCTCCGCATCACAGCTCGCGGCCGATTTCACCAACGTGGCAAAGATTGCTAGCATCCCAAGTCTCCTTGGTCAAACCATTCCTACCGCGAGCAATTATTTTTTCTCATACATGCTACTGCAGGCACTGTCAGTCAGTGCTGGAGCGTTACTTCAAGTGGGATCATTGGTTGTTTGGTTTTTGTTGGCGCCGATCCTTGACAGCACCGCTCGAAGCAAATTCAAGCGACAAACAAATCTATCGAATATCCAGTGGGGAACCTTCTTTCCTGTCTACACGAACTTGGCATGCATTGGCATTATCTACTCTGTTGTATCACCACTCATCCTGGTCTTTAACGTGATTACGTTCTCTCTGTTCTGGTTTGTCTACAGATACAACACTCTCTATGTCACAAGATTCACCCTCGATACTGGAGGTCTTCTGTTTCCAAATGCTATCAATTGCACCTTCGTTGGTGTCTACATGTTGGAAGTAGCTCTCATCGGTTTATTCTTCTTGGTTAGAAGCGAGAATGATGACGTTGTGTGCACTGGACAGGCAATAGGCATGATCGTTATTCTGATCTTGACTGCTATCTACCAAATCCTTCTCAACAATGCCTTCAGCCCGTTGTATCGATACCTACCTATCACACTGGAAGACGATGCAGCCCGCCGGGACGAAGAATTCGCTCGAGCCATGCGTCTCAAACACGGTCATCACTCTCACCAACACGCAAAGCTGATTGAGAACGAGCACGAAGACCAAGACATTGAAGATCAACTCGAACAAGACGAACGCCACTCCCTTGATGACGATCGCAAGAGGGAAGAATACGAAATGCAAAAGATTGAAGCCGACAAGGCCAACCGCAAGCGTACCTCAACAGAGTTGTCGGAACTTCCACACTATGAATTCCAGAATCCAGAAATTAAGATGAATCTCGACGAGTCCAGAGGCATGAGATTCACCAAAAACATAGCCAAGAAAACAGCGGATACCCTTGCAGTCCCTACCCGTGGCCTTAGTAGACGCCAACGGAGTGGCTCCTGGGCTGATCGTGACAACGTCAAGAACCGACGCTCCAGCCACTTTGGTCAGCAGTACAACCAAGCAGACTCTGACCGTGAGCTGTCACAAAGTCGACGAAATTCACAGGACGCAGCCGATGATTCTCAGCAACAACTTCCAACACGTACAGCATCGCGTAGAGAACAATTCCGCGAGGCCTCAGATCCACGTCGCGCGTTCGACAAGATCAATAACTTCAATCCACTTGTCGGTGCACCATCTGACGTTGAGGCACAACGTAAAGCACGTGCTGAACTATCCGATGCATTGTACAGCGGTGTCAACGACGAACTTGAGGATTTGACACCTGACCAGCGTGACGCGCTCGTACAGAGAGCATTTCAACATTCTGCACTCAGATCTCGAAGGCCCGTGATTTGGATACCACGGGATGAACTCGGAGTTAGTGATAACGAAGTTCAAAACATCGAGAAATTTGCCAAAGGCAACATCTGGGTCAGTAATGTTAGACAGGGGTTGGATAGCAAGGGGAGATGTGTATACAGTGGAGCACCACCTGACTTCTCGGAAGTGGACTTGATCCAGCTTTAAGGGGGGAACTGCCTTGCAAGGGAGTAGATTGGAAGGGAGCGTTTCTTTTGTTTTTGTTTTTTATACACAGTACAGCGCATGCATGATTTTGTCTGATAGCCTTAGCGATTTGCATCAATACCTGAGCAGGAGCTCATTTGGCGTATAGGGTGTTCATGGCATGCCTTTTGAGCTGCCTACAGTATGTAAAGCAAACAACAACGAAGTTCTATCCCATCACCAAAGCTGACATTAATGTTATTACGTACATTGCAAAATCGTTATCGAAGTGTATTGTCACCAACTCTGTACCTTACCTATGTAGCATCACACACTATTACATTTCAATGGATACACCTACATAACTACAATAGCATGTAATTTCCCCATCCCCTTTTCCGTCTTCTCCTCCTCACCCGAACCACATTCCCTCCAGGCAGTTCTCCTTACTACGTATATGGTGACGTACTCCCCACGGCCACTACAACAAGACAAGTATACATAACCTCGAATTGTATAAAGTTTGTCCTTGCACAATGTAACATGGTAAACCCATCAGTTCCAGTCATCTGCAACAAGTACACTATGTGAATCAATCACGCTTTTAAACATGATATTATCAGTGGACCCGGTGCTAAGTACGTAGTGAGTTTGATTTATTTGGAAGTCCTGACCAGATTGTACTTCGAGCTCTTCTACAGTAGGATGTGTCTTGATACTTAGATACTACTGTACGTAAGGTACTCTTGTGAAGCACGTCTCAGCGAGGTCAGCAGCGATATGCATACAGTAAGCATTTCCTGAGAGAGAGCGAAAATTATGTACGCACGGAGTCATGCTGTGCGTGGAATAGGACGCAAGGATACACGTTCTTTTACTACGTAGCTTAGGACGTCGGCGTTGATTGAGAATTGAATTTCCGGACGGATTAGGAAGGACATCTACGTATTAAGTATGTTCTTCACGGAACGAAGTTTAGAAGTTTGGATTCTGAAAGGTAGAGTTATTGCTATATAAACGTGATCAACTCAGCAAGCCAGCGACATGTAGCACCGTCGCTCACCCCACAGTTTGGCGAAGGCTTTGACAGTTTCCTCGCGCTGCCGCCAATCAGCACCAGGCAGGGTAGCTTAGGAGCCGACGACCGCGAAAGTCGAGATGAGACTGTCACACTCAACGGACATGATCGGTCCTACATGGCTTCCATAAGCTTGGTGTTCGCCTGGTCAAATGATGTTTGCAGGGAGCATGTCTGTCGTTTTGCCTTGTTGACGAAGTCCTCTTCAGGTCTGATTACGTGCCTTTTCCGCCAGCGTTCGATGTTTGCGAAGTCGGTGTTCCGTGTAGTGAAGGCTTTGAGAGAGGTCTCGGCTGCACCTGTTCATCCAAATGTCGTTCGCGTCCAAAAGCAGCACTGGGGTTGCCACTAAGACGTCGTTTGGCTTTGTTGACAAAACCCTCATTGGGATCGGCTGCAAATTTGGTAGGCGTGGTCGGATGTACAGGGTCGGTCAATCCCTTTAAACCAATCCTCGTCACCTGCTCCGGTGTTCCTCCATAGTGAACCTGCTTCCAATCTGCCATGTGGCAGCTCATCCGGCACGGCAAGACAGCATGTCTATCTCCTCTTCTCTTCTCTTCAATTCCCGAACTCAATGCTAGAAGTTCTCATTGAACCAATCGAGCCATTTTTCGATGCGACATTTGATTGTGTTTTTGGCTTCACAAACAGCGATGGTGATGAGCATATTGGTGAGGCGGAAAGACGTGATCGAAGTGTTTAGGATGATCCGCATGTTGTCGTCGATATCTAGATCTTCAAGTTGGTGCTCACGAACTATATATACACATATATATGTCAAAGAGAATAAGTATGATGAAGACGATGGCGAAGATTATGGCGAAGACAAAGATGAGAGCCTTTAAAGCGTTCTTGATTTCCTTCAACATGAGCGAAATAATCTTCATCACCCGTGTGAAGATCGTCGGTTCTTGGTGATAGAGCGGAATGGTTAGGAAGGCTTGGAGCAGTTGTCATTTCGAACTCTTCATCGTTCGAGACTGTGGAATGGGAGCAGAGTCAGCGTGTTCCCAGCCTTTCTTGGTTTGGTGCACAGTATTTGAATGATCGTCAGCTTGAGTTTGAGCTTCTGCCGTCTCGCCACGTGTACCCAACGCTCCCGTCCCCTGCTCTTACTCTTGCTCCTTTGCCCAGTGGCCTCACGTCAACCCGTACCTCTTCACCATCGGTCTGAGTACGTATACCCGACACCACCATCACCGGCTCTTACTCTCGCTCCATTTCCAAGGGATCTTACATCAACTCGTACTTCGTCCCCATACACACGCTTCCAGAGCTCCACAGCTGCACCTGAATCGCCGGAACGGATGCCGTAAATGCAGTCCCGCACCATACCCAGGTGTGCCCAGAAACTGTTTGTCCATGACTCGGAAAGGTTAGTCATGTTCGTTGTGGACCGGAATAGGATGTGGAGATTTCTGGCTGTAGACTCGGTTGCTGAGAGTCTCTGCAGAGCTGTAGATATTGGGAGAGGGGGAGGCGACAGCGTGTGTGAAGGAGTTGGAGCGGTCATTTTGGTTGGAGGAAGGGAGATGGAGCCGTAGTCGATGTCAGGCTGATCTGTTTGGTCTTCGGCAGCGTGGGTGGTTCGGAAGGGAAAGACAGAGCTTCGCGGTGGTGCCGTGAAGAGTGGCCTTGTTGTGCTGGGCTTGTTGGCTTTGACAACGACCTTCTCTCCACTGTGTCCTGTGAATGTAAACTGCTTTTGCGACAAAGACACTACTGTTCCCTCTTTGTTCGTTTTCACATCCACTTCGATATTGTCGCAGGAGGTCTCTGGTCGCTCTTCTGTTACCAGACAGGATCGAGCCATCGCTACATCCAAGTTGCATCTTGCCATGAGTATTTCAACCCACAAGTCTGGCTTGTTGTAGACACGAGGATCACTCCTCAAACGCTTCCTGTTGTCATCGAAGTTGTCAATGACATCTGCCAGACCACCGAATACTGCCAGGTCCTGTCCTGCAGGAGTATTGTTGTTGCGCAGCAGATAGTGTGCTGCCAACTTCATGGCCAAGAGCAAGAGGGAACCATGTAGGTTGTGAAGCTCTTTGATCTTGTGTACTGACGGATGGATCGCAACGACTTTATTGTATACATTATACAGAGGTGGTAGTGAGTCGAGCTCAAGTTGTTCCTGAGCTGATAGAGGGTGGAGGAAGTAGTGGATCTCAGGTATATGTCGTTGGAGGACAGATAACACCGAGTGTAAGATGATAGCCGTATCTTCGCCTGCGTTGATACGGTTGATTCCTTCTTTTACCTCGAATTCCAACGTCTTGCACAGTTCCTTCAATGTGTCTGCTAGTGTAAGACACTTTGGTGCTGCCTTCAGTTCTGCGTTTGTTGGCTGCGGCAGTTCATGTTCAAGGCGAGCATTGACATCAACAGTCTGTGGCTCTTGCGTGCGGTTCAATTCGCTTCTTTCGGTTGCCATTTTGTGTAGTGTTGAGTGTGGAACGGTTTCTGTTGTAATGGTATTTGACGAAGAGCTGAATCGGTTGCTCAAGACAGTCTTCTGATAGTGAATAAGAGTAGTAAGGAATGTTCGACTGTAAACTCGAGTTGTTAGGGATCATTTATATAAGGCGCAGTCAGTGAAACCCGCTTTGTGTCCATCCGCCTGACGACAATGTTGTGACACTCAGTCACTTCATATGAATCTCACATTGTGAAGGAACGTCATACAAAGGTGATAGTGCCACTTGCATTGTTGTCGACGTCGAAGTCAACGCCTAGGCCGCCACAGCGATCAACTCCTTTAGTTGTTGCCTAGGGTCGGTGGTTTGTCATTCTTGACTTGGATCTTCTTCTTAGTGTGCTCTGAAGTGAGTTCAGGGTATACCCACTAGCACGGGCTCTTGGTGTGTCATGCCTTCCTGCATTTCGGGCATGGGCTGACGGCATCTGTGTCGATGCTAGTGTTGTTGTCTTTGTCGTCAAAGTCGTGGTTGTTTTCTTTTTGTTGACCTTGACCTTCGTCTTTGTTGACCTTGTCTTTCTCGTCAGCCTTCTCGGCTCGCACGTTTGACTCTTTGATTGATTGAGCTTTGTTATGATGAACGCATTGATCTCGAACAATCATTTTTTGTTGATGAAAATCGGAAACAATTCGTAGAACGTGCATCCCGTACTCGGTCAACCATACCAGGCCCATGGCTACTGGCACAGCCATCACCTGCATCTTGACTGCTCAGCCCGCAGCCATGAACAATGTCTTCGGACTGTATCTGCAGCACACGATAGAACTCGAGTGCCTGCTGGTAGTCAAGGTCGCTTGTCTGAAGGTGTATAGCTCCGTCTATGTCGAGGTTAGGATTGTTGTCCAAAGGTGAAGTTCTTGATGCATTGTCAAACAACAACCATCAATTACCCCTTTGAAGAAGAGGTTTGTCAAGCAGTTTCTGACCTGGACTTTGGGCTTCCGAGCTTCTGTAGAGTGAAGTGTTGTCAAGATGGCACAACACAGCATTCTGAGACGTCAGAAAAGGCTTGATACGGTGAGAAAACCATGCAAGTGTTGTGCTGGAGTGCGAACTATCGGAGAACTTGTGAAAGAAGAGGACGCGGAGCAAAAGGGAGGAGCGTGATATCCAGTACTAAGAATCAAGTCAGCTTGGTAAACGTTTGGTAGATGGGTAGCAATAGATGAGCACGGCCTGAGCAAACCATGTTTGACATGTTACCTGTGCTCCTGTTCCGTCATTTGGCACGGGTTCTCCGACCAGAGACAAACCTTGGCAAAGATGGAGACCAGGCTCTTTGCTTGCTATGTGGTCCAAATGGCAATCGGAAACCAAGGACCGCTTCTACCACCAGTGCCTTCTGCAAATGTTGATAAGTTCGACCTCCTGTGTCAAACAACACAGCAATCCTGGAGTGATATCGTAAAAGTCATAAGTTTGTTTTGTAGCAAATACATAAAGAACTACCAAAGTAAGAAAACGTCAAAATCCGAAGGGTTACCTGATATGGCCTCAAATTTCCCGATTGAGGCAACATGACTCGCGTAGTAGAACACCTGCTCCCTATTTGACCTTTGTGCTCCCTGAAACGTCACCAATATTCTCTTCATAAACTTAGAATGCATCGATTTCTGGCTCTTCGTACTGCATTTAATTGTTCTTGTTCCGGCCACCTCGACCACCTCGACCACCACCATTCCCGCGGCCTCTGCCACGCTCATTTTGGTGGTGCGGATGCCTACCATTGCCGCTCAGGTTCTCGACTTGGTTTCCGCCTTGGTTATTCCGACCATGGCCATGATTTCCGTTGTTGCCTCTGTTGGAGTGGTTGTGATTCTTGTTTACTCTGCCTGTTCCGCGGTCGCCTCGGTCGTTCTGCCGTCGGCGTGGCTCCTTGGCGTATTCTTCACATGCATTACGCATCACTTGCTCGCCATGGAAAGTCTTGTTGCGACTGAGTCCTGGCCTGTCAGCCCATATTGGATTGGGAGCTGGGGCCTGGCAATCCATTGCGTCCTCGTCCTCTACATAGCCCGAGGAAGCCCCAAATGAGGGCGTGGTGGATGTGAGCTGTGTGCTAAAAGCATATCAGTCGAGATCTTACATCAATGCGGAGAGAGAATGTACTTACTGACTGGGATTATTCTGTCCTTCGAGCTCCGCTAAACGATACTGTTCCTGGAATCTGCGTCGGTCTTCTTCCGCCTCCGCTACACTCAATATAACGCCTTGTCGACGTAGTTGAGCACGATGAGCAGCGCGCTCGCCAAAAGGTGTTGGTTGAGACTTTTCTTCGTTCCCACTGAGTTGAGTAAGAGGCTGGAGGACACCGCTCAGCTTGCCTGCCCAATGATTGTCATTGAGCTGATAGCCCAGACTGATGCTGAATTCCACATCTTCCTGAGGTCTAGGATCACCAGGATAAACATCAACCTTGAATTTGAGCAACCCTTGACCAATACTCTGGTTGAAAATGGTGTGGACACTGCGAGCTATGGCAAGTCGATTGCGCTGGTAGTCGTCCGCGAGCGCAGCAGATAGTGCAGGTGCATCATCAGCTTGATATTCGACATGCCACCCGTGATCGTCGGCCCTCCGGTAAATAAAGACTTCCGGAAGCAAAAGCGGCGAAGGAGCAGATGCGTTGGGGCGTTGTTGGACATCGATTGCCTCAATGCTCTCCACAGGAACAACCTCCGTGTCATTTATTGCGAACCACAGATGAGTATCTCTGGGACCTCTGGCGAAAGCAGCCGCATGGCCATGCTTTCGTGGCGACTGTACATCCATGGTTCCAGATACAAGTTGATAAGACCGAAGACCTTGATCGCCAGTCTTGTTTCGATTTGATGTAAATGCTTTCAAATCGAGCCAATCACTATAAGGCAGGTCGGGCTGATCTCGTTCCAGGTCCAGAAGTTCGGTGTTGCGGACAAGGATGAGTAGTTCAGGGAGATTCACAAGGTCTATTTGCGGTTCGACATCGCCACCACAGCTTGCGCACATACCGGTTGATAGAATGGATCCGCGACGTGACTTTAGTTTCTTTTGCTCCCACATCTTTAGACCAGCGTGCAATCCTTCCAAGATGCTGGTTTGAGGCTTCTTCTGATGAGGCTTCTGCACGTAGATAGGTAGGTAGTACGAAGATTCCCATTTGTGAGACGCTCCTGTCCAATTGCACACTGAGGATTTGCATTTCCATCTCCGGGCCATGTGTATGGTAAACATGGCCGAAAAGGTCTGATGATCACTAAATACAGATTAGAAAGACCAAGAATGACATAGGTCATACTTACCTGGGTATAACTTCCAACTGGCGGTGCATGGCGGCGAGGAATTGTGTCAAGAAGGCGTCGGTGAAGAATTCATCCTCGTGGTAACTGGGGCCTATTCTCGTGTTGTCGGACTTTTCTTTTCCCCAGAAAACGTCCCAACACATCTTCCATAACTTGGCCAAGTGGTACTCAATGTTAGATAACTGTCTTTCATGGTGCCAGTAATGACCAGCCAGCTCGTATGTAGCACAGGCAAGACAATCGCGTTTGACGGCACAAGGTTTCTCCAAGTTCTTTCGATAGTGCATTCGCAAGAAGTTAACAAACATGGGAGCATTGAGAAGAGCTTGGAAGGCAGCGTTTCTATATGAGCACGGCTGTTCAGACTGCAGGAAAGTAGCGGTAAATGGTCCTGATTGCAGTGGAAACCCTGTAGGCTGAAGGCCTTGGTGGTATCTCGAGAACCTAGAAAGGTGAGATGGCTATGGGGTCAGCACGGCAAACTGAGTCTTGTTCTGAACTTACTCGGGATCTCTGACCGCTGACGTCTGTCTGGGGCCTCGATGGTTGAGGCAGCACGGCCTCATCTGGGCGCTTGCTCATCGTCATGCTATTGAGGTGTGGTTTGATCAGTAAGCTTGGCTTCGACGATCACAATGAAGAAGACTCTCTAGAGGGAATTAAGAGTAGAGGCAGAGTGGCAAGTAAACTCTTATCGAGATGGCTTGCGTTGGGCATGGTTTTATAAAGTTGGCCGAAAACAGCCATACTCTCGGTGAACAATGAATTGGCTATTTTGGAAACAATGGAGGTGGACCTCGAAGAGAGATTAGACTAGAAAGAGTCGACGCATGAGCATCGGTACAATCAGTGCTTTGCAACAGCACGAGATACGATAGTTTTGTCATGCTAAGGTCGGCCCCATGGCGAAGATAAGTAGATAGCTTTGGTGCTTGTCTGTTGAAGGTTCCATGTAAGGTCCGTGCGTACTTCATCTTAGGAATCATATTGCAATGAAGACCACAATGGTTCTTGGATCTCGGGAGAGCAAGGTGCAGGGTTCCCACATTCTTCGGCCACGAACTCGATATTGGTAGAGGGGGTGTTGAAGCGTGAGCAATTCTCTACCTTTTCCAACGCGACTCGGAGTTTGTGGTAGGTATTTATACCCTAAGACAAATATGGCTAGCGTTCAATTTCCGGGGCAGTCGCGTCATCTACACGTTCACGACGCGACTCGCCATGCCATGCCACGTTGATTATCAATTACTAGTATCCAAATTCATCTTGTGTGGTAGGAATACTGGGTAAGACATACATCACTGCAACGTCCTCGACTCTCAATCAACTTCACTCTCAATCAATTCCAATGCTACCACATCCGTTGTAAAATCAGCTTCCACGTCACTATGCCTGGACGAATATCTTCCCCTGCGCAGAAGCGGGCTCTTGCAGACAGCATCAATTCTCACAATGTCCTCAAGTCCCCAACGTCGGCAAAGAAAAGGAAGCTCAATGGTGGCCTGCCCAATGGCTCCTTCAACTCCTCACAAGGAGTTTCGGATAGTTTCAGGAGCAAGATGGCTTCCAGTCAGCCGAAGAGTCAGTTCGAGACTGAGGTGCTGGAGAAGATGACCCAGGACATTTCCGGATTGAAGAAGACAAATGCTGAGAAAGATCAACATTGGGAGAGACCGAGCTTAGACGACTTTGACCCCAAGCGAGACTGTATGCGTTTCCAGAGTATCGACGTCGAAGAGGGTACACTGCATGGTGGAAAGGTCACCCTGAAGATGTTTGGTGTTTCGGAGACGGGTCACTCCATGCTGCTCCATGTCACCGACTTTCTACATTACCTTTACGTCGCTGCTCCGGTGAACTTCCAAAGACAAGATGTGGATGGATACAAGGCTTACCTTGAAACACAAATGGCTCAACATGAGCCAGCCATACACTCCGTGCAGATGGTGCTGCGCGAGAATATGTTTGGCTTTCAGGGCAACCAGAAAAGTCCATACTTGAAGGTCACTGTAACAAACCCAAAGTACATCAACAGACTGCGCACTCAAATTGAACATGGCAATGCCAACTACAAAGGCTTGTGGAAAGGTGTTGATGGAGGTATCTTGACCTTTGACAATATTCAATACTTGTTACGATTCATGATCGACACCAAAGTTACTGGTATGGGCTGGGTTGAAGTTGCTGCTGGAAATTACACTGTGATGCCACAGTATGACCGTCAGTCAAATTGTCAAATTGAAGCCTATTGTCATTACCGAGACTTGGTTGCCCTTGGCCACGACGGTGAGTGGTCAAAGATGGCTCCGCTTCGTGTTTGTTCCTTCGACATCGAATGTGCTGGAAGGAAAGGTGTCTTCCCAGAACCACATATTGATCCTGTTATTCAGATTGCAAACGTGGTGACCAGATACGGAGAGACCAAACCGTTTATCAGGAACGTGTTCGTGCTGGATACTTGCAGTTCCATCGTCAACACGCAGATCTATGAACATGATTCGGAAGAGAAGATGCTGATGGCGTGGAGGAATTTCCTGGAAGCTGTTGACCCAGACGTTATTATCGGCTACAACATTTCCAATTTTGACTTTCCTTACTTGCTGGACCGCGCCAAACATCTCAAGCTTACTAAATTTCCATATTGGTCGCGACTGAAAAGTGTTCAGTCGTCTGCTGTTGCTACAAATTTTTCGAGCAAGCAAATAGGCAATCGAGATACCAAAGCTACCAATACAAACGGTCGTATCCAGCTTGATCTGCTCCAGCTCATCCAGAGAGATCATCATCTCCGAAGCTACACACTCAATTCGGTGTGTGCAGAATTTCTGGGTGAGCAAAAGGAAGAAGTACATCACTCGCAGATTACGGAGTTACATAATGGTACTGCAGACTCCAGACGCCGTCTGGCAGTATACTGCTTAAAAGACGCATATCTACCACAGCGATTGATGGACAAATTAATGTGCCTGGTCAACTACACAGAAATGGCTCGTGTCACCGGTGTACCTTTCAACTTCTTGCTCTCCAGAGGTCAACAAATCAAGTTCATCAGCCAGCTTTTCCGAACATGCTTGGATCAACAATTAGTCGTTCCGAATTTGAAGAATGATGGACCAGATGAGCAGTACGAAGGTGCTACAGTCATCGAGCCTGTAAGAGGCTACTACGACGTGCCAGTCGCTACACTCGATTTTGCTTCACTATACCCTTCTATCATTCAAGCTCACAACTTGTGCTACACAACATTACTCAACAAAGCCAGTATCGACAAGTTGAAGCTAAAAAAGGATGAAGACTACATAGTCACCCCAAATGGAGATCTTTTCTGCACAGCAAAAGTCCGAAAGGGTCTCTTGACGCAGATTCTAGAAGAACTACTGGGTGCCCGAAAGCGAGCCAAAAAGGAGCTCGCCATTGAAACCGACCCTTTCAAGCAAGCCGTGTTGAATGGTCGACAACTGGCTTTGAAGATATCTGCCAACTCAGTTTATGGTCTGACTGGTGCAACAAACGGCAAAATTCCCTGCTTGGCGATTGCTTCCAGCACAACTTCCTATGGTCGTCAAATGATCGAGAAGACCAAAGCTGAAGTTGAAGGCAAGTTCAACATTGCAAACGGATACTCTCATGATGCAGAAGTCATCTACGGCGATACTGATTCAGTCATGATCAAGTTTGGTGAAAAAGACCTTCAAAAGGTCATGGATCTGGGTCTTGAAGCCTCAAACTATGTTTCGGCAAAATTCATCAAACCCATCAAACTTGAGTTCGAGAAGGTTTACTTCCCTTATCTCCTGATTAACAAGAAACGATATGCAGGCCTGTACTGGACTAAGCCGGACAAATGGGATAAGATGGATACCAAAGGTATCGAGACCGTTCGACGAGATAATTGCCGTCTTGTTGCCAATGTCATCACATCTGTCCTTCAGAAGATTCTCATTGAACGAGATGTCGAAGGCGCTCAGGAGTACGTTCGAGAAACGATCTCGGCGTTACTCCAGAACAAGATTGATCTTTCCATGCTAGTCATTACCAAAGCCTACACAAAACATGACTACGACAACAAACAGGCGCACGTCGAACTTGCGAGACGTATGGAGAAACGATCTGGCACAGCTGCTGCGTTGGGGGACCGTATTGCTTACGTTATCGTCAAAGGACGCGGCGATTCCAAAGCTTATGAAAAGTCTGAAGATCCAATATTTGTGCTTGAGAACAACATCCCTATCGACACGAAGTACTATCTTGACAATCAATTGGCGAATCCACTAGGGCGCATATTCGAGCCTATTCTCGGCGAGAAGAAAGCCAACAGTCTACTAGCTGGCGATCATACACGTTCCATTTCCGTGGCAGCGCCCACTATGGGTGGGCTTATGAAATTCACGAAGAAAACGCAGACGTGTATGGGATGCAAGAAGCCATTGGTTGGAAAGCAAGAAATGAGTGGTGCAGTATGCGAGAATTGCAGACCACGTATTGGAGAGCTTTATACTCGACAAGTGCGGAAGGTAGGCGAGCTGGAGGTGCGCTTCGGGAGATTGTGGACGCAATGTCAACGATGTCAAGGCAGTATGCATACCGAAGTATTGTGTCAGAGCAGGGACTGTCCTATTTTCTACATGCGCATGAAGGCGCGAAAAGAGGTTGAAGAAGGGTCGAAGGAATTGTCACGTTTCGATCATGATGTTGGTGCCATCTGGTAATGGGTTGCTGGCACTACAGACGAAGTTGTATAATTACATCTGAGATACTTGTATATTTGAATGAGTCTTGAGTTAGTACAATAAGGCTCATATGTTACTATCCTAACGCAGCATGTTGCTTGAACAAAACAATTATGCTATTCTGTTGCTAGCGCTTGTCTTACACCTCAGCCATCCATGACATGTAGTCGCAGCTCGAAAAGAGTACTGCTGAAGGAATTATGCCGGATCTCTGCCATCGATGTTCAAATGGTCATGACTCAGGTGATCCTTGTCTTTATTATCCCCACACAATCTCATCTCTAGTTTACATAAGCCGCTGTATATATTCCGCACTCGGACGAACAGCGAGAACAGAGCACGTACCTTGCCTGTACATATCGGCTATTATCGGAGTACATAAACGGTTTATACCACTACACTGCCTAGTATGTACATGTAACATCGTATTGTGCTTCGCTGTCATTTAAGCTTCCGTTCTTGTCATTCAGAGATCCATATGTGTGTCTGTACATATAACTATCTCCGTAGTGCAAGAACAGTTCTAAGAACCACAGGTTCGGAGTTGAGTACGTAAGCAAATAAGTGATCAACTCACCACACCACCACACACCTTTACACCAACCATGACCACCAGTACCACCAAGCCTATAATCCTGCACCTAGGCGACCCAATTCACTACAACCAAGATCTCGAAAAATCACACTTCAACAGTTCCCACTTCACAATCATCCGCCCCTCGACCGAAGAACGCTCCCGCCAGACCTTCATCCAATCCCTCAAAGAGCAAAAATGGGGCCAATTTACCGCCATATTCCGCCCATTCTGGGACACAGGCAATGAGATGGCTCCCTGGAACTCAGAGCTAATAGATTTGTTACCGTCGTCATGTAAGATCTCCGCCAGCGCGGGCGCCGGGTACGATTGGGTCGACACCACCGCCATGGCTGCACGGGGCATAATATACTGCAACGGCGCGCCCGCGTGTACAGAGAGCGTAGCGGACATGGCGCTGTGGCATATCATTGGCTGTTTTCGGAGTCTTGTGTGGTCGAGCACGGCGGCGAGGAGTGGTGTGCCGGAGGAGTGGATGGATGCGCATGCGAATGTTGGACGGGAGGCGCGGAACCCTAGGGGATTGGTGTTGGGGATTATTGGGTTGGGAAGGATTGGGTACAGGATTGCGGAGAAGGTTAAGGGGGCGTTGGGGATGGAGGTTAGGTATTTCGATACTGTGCGGAAGAGTGAGGAACTGGAGAGGGGTGTTGGGGTTGAGTATGTCTCGAGTGTGGAGGACTTGGTTGCTGAGGCGGATTGTGTGGTGTTGGCGACGCCGTTGGTTGGGGATAAGAAGATCGTTACTAGGAAGTTGTTGGGCAAATTTAAGACGGGAGGGAGGTTTGTGAATATTGCGAGGGGGAAATTAGTTGATGAAGGTGCGCTGGTGGAGGCGTTGAAGAGTGGGAAGTTGAGTAGTGCGGGATTGGATGTGTTTGAGGATGAACCGAATGTTCATCCGGAGCTGTTGGGGATGAGGAATGTGAGCTTGACGGCGCATAATGCGGGTGGGACAGTTGATACGAAGGCTGGGTTTGAGAGACTGGCTATGGAGAATATTTTGGGGTGGTTGAAGGAGGGACGGGAGGGGTTGAAGACAGCTGTTAATTTGGAGGGGTTAAAAGACTGATTTTTGGACGGGGTTGGCTGAGCATGTCTATATAGTAGGTTGTACATGTGTCGTGGTATCTGAGATACACGTGCTGGCAGAGGTAGATAAATGTTAACCACCTGTGCTCGGTCAGGTCAAGTAGTATGGACAACACATCCACGGAGTATGTTCAAATGTAGTCCCGCAACCTAAGTAGACTGGCAAGGAAGGATGTGGGTACCAATCCTTCTCCCACGGATCGCAACTTCAACGCACTGTAACTTAATGCAAGACTCAACCTGTTATTGACTAGCTGACACCAGTTTGAGAGAAAACAACCTAAGACCCAACAAACGTTTCGAGTTCGGTTGTCCATAAAGTGCGATTGGAGTTCCGGAGGTGAAAGACATCAGGGGGGTGCATGACTGCTTGCAGGCATTTGAGTGACAGCCGAGCATATGAGCTGAGGACACAACCTTCTGACTTAAGGTCTATGAGTAACTGACATCAAATACCATACAGGTGCGGTGTAGATTCGCTTCACGCACAAACAGTTCAGTAGCCAGTTCAAGTGCTGGAAGTTCTTCTAAAAACTTTCGAAAAAGATCAAAAAAAAATAGAAATGACGTTCGAACCACCAACCAAATCCATCCCCTTGTTTTTCCACGGGTCCGGTTTGCAATGTACATTACTGCCAATGCAAGAGATTCCTGGTGCGAGTGTGGGCGGCCCTGGCGGCTTCACCATCGCTTCAAGACAGGATGATTGGTGGCAATTCTGGAAGTAAAAAGTTGTGGTGGAAATGATATACCTTGGATTGGACTCTTCGTTTGCAGTGAAAGTTAGGCAGTTGGGGAGCGGGATGGAGAAGGGGCAAAGAGGTGGGTGTGAAGTAATTGTGAGGCTCGGGTATGGAGAGTGGGGTTCTATCGAAGCATTTTGGGGAGTGGTGACAGGAGCAGGGCTGAGTGATTGGGTTGTATCAGATGTAAGGTATAAGATTTGGGCGGGTGAAGAAACATGATGTCTGCGTCTGCTCTCTGGGTTGCGCTCAAAATCGCTAGCCTGATTCTTTTTTGATCGCTTGAGGTATTTAACCATTTGTCGAATATGAGGCTGCGAAGGTTACATCAAACATGCCTCCTTTTCACTACTGTGTAAGTCTGTACTTCCAACTTTGATTTTCTTGCTTGCCCCATCTGCACTGTTGATCATAGCATATACTTCAGCCATCCATTCATACCATACTTTTCTGTCATCCGTTTGCCTCCACATACTCACATCAACGACCCCATTTTGTGGTAGGAATAATGGGTTTTTGAAAGGGAAGAATATTGGGAACCAACTTATCATTCCTGCACTCTTTTCCTCCATCGTCAGCGGGTTTGTTGACAGCTCGACACCCGGATATAAAACCGTCTCGAAATAACCGGCTAGACCGTGACACGTCCCTTGATGTGGGATTGGAAATGTGATTTTCGTGTGACGAGCGTTATGTGAGTTTGAAGGACTAGTTGAGGCGGACAGTGCTGCTGGTAAGGCGGTATTAGGATGATGGAAAGACCAAGCTGTGTGAACTATTGGTAGAGGTTGAGGATCTTTAGATGAGGACTTGGATGTAGATGCAGCTGATGCTGAGCTTTGCCGGCTGGTGCTCGAGGAGTTGGAAAAGAGGTTAGCAAAGGATTTTGGTTTGGTTGAGTTGTGCATCGTCTTATCCAATGTTTCGCGAGATGTTGTTGTGCTGAGAAAGTCAATTGCATCAAGCATTACAACGTATGGTAGCTCTGCTGCTGTGGGATTGACATTGACCATGGACAAGGAGATGTCAGCATGTAATTTTGGAGCTGCTATAGGTGTAAAGTGTGCGGTGTAGGAGGCTGGTATAGATATACCATGAGTTGGATTGAGGAGGTGTTGAACACCGTCAAGGCATTCTGGAGAGAGTTCGTTATCGGCGAAAGAACCCAAGAGCTCTGAGATTAGAATGTCGATTTTGTAGCGGTGTATTTGCGGTAATCTGTAGCTTGAACCAGTATCGTGACTACCGACCTTTTCAAGACTCTGCGACTTTTCACGGTTGGTATTGTTTTCGATTTCCTCTGGGTCGATGTTATATGTTTTGCTGACTGAGGAGAGGTCGTTGTTGGTTTGAGGACCGAGCCAAGTGCGCATGTCAGATTTGACAAGACTTACTTGTTGAGCCCATCTCGTTTCGTTGTGACGTTGAAGGAGAACAAAAGCGTTCGGATTCTTTTCTAGTGCCCACATGTCTATTTCAACTCCAACGTCTTCCGCAGCTTTGATGGCACGGCTTACGAGGGGACCACGACCTGCACCAACAACCGCCACTACAACACGTCCATCAGGATTAGATGTTGGCTTGCCCTGTTCGATCCAGTCATGGAGGGCTCTTGCTGTTGCTTTTTCATACCATTCGTATTTAATTGGGTCTTTCTCGAATACCTCGTAGGTAATGCTCTCCAGGTTGACCGTCAAGGGTTGAAGAGGTGCTTGTAGGTAGTCCTGGTAGCCTGCGCCGAAATGGTCTACTGCCGTTAGAGGTGTTTGCTTCTTCTGTAAGTTGCGCACATATAGGATATGGGGGTCTTCCTGAATTGACATGTGTTTTGCTTCACCAAGCGTGGGAAAAGTTCCACTCTGAATGTTACCAGGCTCGTTGGAAGTGTTCTTCAAGGTTGAAGCATCAGAGATGATGAGCCAGGGGGCCGTTCTCGACTTCACCAAGCGCAGTATGTATTGCTGATGCTCACTCGTAAGTGAAGGATAGCCCTTAGCGTTATCTTTGAATGTCGTACCACTTAGTATCAATATCCTTACTGGCTCTGAGTACCATCGATTTAGGACTGCCGGTGCTGGAAGTTCGGACGGCAATGCCAAGGCTACAAACAACCGTGTAGAGTACTTGCATATTGTTCTCACTTCGTCCCACACCTGCCAAGCATGGAAAGGATCGATATTCTTGCCGCTCGTGTCCAAGTTGTATACGTAATCCCTACGCGCAAAGCCCGCAAGGTTACCCAATTGCTCGGATAAAGGGTCGTGTCCATGAGCAGAAGCGTCTATCCAAATATAGATCTGCATATATGGGCCCTGACTAAGACCATCCAAAATCGCTCGACCATAGGATTCAATGTCGGCAATGTTGTTCGTACTCGGACCATGTATAACAATGTAGCTTACACCACAAAAAGCAGCATATGCCAACTCCAATTTAAGGACCTGCCTTGAGACATCAGCTATGATAGGATCTGGTGAGGCGAGATCTATCCATGAGCTTGTGACTCCAATGATTGAGTTGATTGAATCGTCTGGCGTCAGATGAGTATCGGAGGGGCTAAGCGGATCTATGACTAGTGGTGAAGCATTCCTTGACCGTGTTATGTCTTCGTTGTTGCTTGATAGTTCGGCAAAGGTTGATGAAAGTCTTGATAACACTTTTGAATGAAAATGAGGCGTTGTTATGGGGAAGGTGAGCATATCATACTACTGGCATTAGCGCTCACTCGAATAACAGGTACAGAGGACTCACATTTGCCGCACGACCTTGCTGAACTAGACCCGCTGATAAAGGTACATTTCTTTTCGAGTCATGGTGACCAATGAGAAATGGTGAAGCCTCATCCATCTTGGTAACTCTCAGATACCTGGTTCAAATTCAGCACCATATGTATAACTATTCAATGGTGGGCTGTGTTGTGGTAGAAAAAGTGGACATATGATCATAAAGGCCAGGTAGAACACATTTAGCATTACTGTGCTAGCTATTGTCAGAAAATCCCAATTGCTACAGAAGGGGCATGAAAGCCCGCACACAAAAATCACATCATGTCGTCAATTTTGACAGTTTTCACCGTGAATTGAAGGATTGAGTCTGAACAAGTTGGAATGTGCCCAGGCAGCCAGGCACAAAAGGTAGGATGTGTGTCACGTGCTGGCAGGGTGGATCCTTTCTATACGATGTGCTAACCCCGATTAGTTCCCAGAAAGTTCGTAGAGCATCTAGCAGCGCATCCAGCATTTTTATCTCAGATTCACGTACGAAAGCCATCTCGGAGTCAAACATGAGTGTTTCACGCACTTCGAGATGTCTGTTCTGCTCCTTTAGACAAGTAGCCAAACGAAAACCTGTTCTACGCCGTGACATTCACGCTTCTCCTATCCGCTTTCAGAACAAACCCAAAGCTGGGGATGACGACCTTCCTCAGCAATATACACAATCGCGCAAACTCACTGATGAAGAAATAAAAACCAACTTCACACCTGCTCAAGCAGCAGCAATTCGTGCCGCCGAAGAAACCAACAGTGACATCCTAAATCAGAACACTGGCCATCGCAACGGTCAACCATGGACGACTTCCTACTACGATGATTTTACCGAGATTGACCCTGTCGTTGATAAACCAGTGCAAGCTCCTTGGTCTAATATCGATGAAACATCCCGTCTCAAAACCGAAGAAGAGTTCAATGATGAAATCTACCAGTTTATGCAGAACATGCCTGCTGACGATAAAGCCGCCGAGCAGGCTTGGGAGAATTTCTACCAGAACACACGATTGACAGTCGGGAGAGAGGAAGCAGAGAAGAACCCAAGGAGCGCTCAGGCGCCTGATCTTCCACTTATGGGCAAGAACGGACAGCCGCCACGAGAGAAGAAAAAGCCTGATGCATCGGGGAAAAAACGTGATGAAAAGCCTGGTGAGAGAGGTCAAGAGGATGAGATCAGTCCGGCACTTGTGAGATTGATGCAGATGACTGGCCTTGATAGGAGACAGCTGAGGGCTCTGAAAGTCAGGAGCATCATTCAACATAGAGTCGTTAATCAGACAAGACTGGGAAAGATTCAGAAACAATATTGGTTAAGCATAGCAGGAAATGGTAACGGTCTTCTAGGCATAGGAGAAGGAAAGTCTGAAGCGAGCCCGGAGGCTCTGCTACAAAGTCAGTATCGAGCTATTCGAAACATGCAGCCTGTATTGCGGTATGAAAATCGGACCATTTTTGGAGATATCAAGGGCAAGTCTGGCGCTACAGAGCTGGAACTTTATGCCAGACCTCCAGGTGAGGCTATCTGTTCGTATCAATGCACTTGTACTGACTTCTAATCCAGGTTTTGGCCTTCGTTGCCAACAGTATATTTGGGATATGTGCCGATGCGCCGGCATCAGTGATATGGCTGCAAGAGTCACACGTGCCCGCAATCCGATGAATACTGTCAAAGCTGCTTATCAAGCTCTGATCAGTCAAAAAGATCCCGAAGAGATCGCAAAAGGACGTGGGAAGAAGTTGGTTGATGTAAGGAAGGTGTACTATGCTGGTAATGTATAGTTGGCATTCAGTAATTGTGTATATATCTGTGTACAAAACCTGTACTTGAATGGATGCCTGCTGCAGCACGTTTGTCATATCTCCTATGCTGTTTGAGGATAGAGACAACGGTCATGATCAGCCTTGCCATTGAACGCTCCCGGTGCTTCGTGTCCGGCACGGCCATTTTTTAAAAGCTTGCTGTTCCACTGCCCAGCTCACTGCATACACCATCTAATAACCACACGACTCCTTCCTTGTTAGCAATGTCCCACTAAACACCCTCGCAACAATCACATTGCCAGCCATGAACCAGTTCTTTTTATAACTCCCATCAAACGCCACCCACCCTTACCCTCCCCCAGCCCCCTTACGCATCCACCTCTAGCCCCCCACTCCCCAATCCCACAACCACAATCACCAACACTCCCCACCCCATCCCCAACCGCAACGCCAACAAATGAACCCCGTCCCTACAATCCCACCCCGCATTCACCGCTCCGTAATCCCACTGACATCCAAAACCGTAGAATCAACCTGTCCCTGCTGCAACACAATACTATACACACTAGCCTTCATGAGTGTGTACACGGACGCGACTTTGCGCTCCAGGAGTCGCAGGTTCTCTGCTATTTCGAGGGTTATGGGGCCTGTGGAGAGGCTTTGCAGGGTGGATGCTAGCTAGATAGAGTGAGTGGGTAAGTAAGGAATGAAGGAAGGGTTGGAGGGAGGTGATATGCCAAGTGCGTTGAGGATGGAGGTTGTAAGGGGAGTGGAGCGGACGGTGTTGGGGAGGTGTGTTGTGGATGGGCTGTGTGTTGTAGAGCGTTGCGGTTGAGGCTGTGGTAGTATACTGCAATGTGTAGGGATTTGTGTTGGTGGCTTACCTGATTCATGTTATTTAGCAGACGGGTGTATTCGTCTAGAACATCTTGTTCTAGAGGTGTTATGCTGCTTGATGTGTTGTTTGTGAGGTTTAGGAGTGGGTTGTGAGGAATTGTGGTTGTTGTTGCGTCGTCGGCGGCGGCAGCGGCGAAGGAGTCGTCTTCCATTGTATTCTGTGTTTTATGTGGTCTGGGTTTAGCAGTTATGACGGTTAGTTATAGATGAGTGTGGTGTGGTTGCTTCGGAGCGGAAATGAGGGAGTGATGAAGGACTTGGTGTTGAGAGGATGGGCAGGACAGGCCGTTCAAAATCTGTACTATGCTCTTTTTATTGATTTCACCCTGTACCGCCATTTCTATAGCTACTTTACACCAATCTCTTGTGACTCGACAATCCCTATTAAGCGGAGTCATTCATTAACCCATGAGCGGGTAAGCCACCATGCTCTCGAGTACACGTCCGATGTGCTTTGCGCCGGCAGCTGTGATAACGTGCCGTTAGGTAACACGAATAGGGAAGGGCCAGGCTATATGTGTGATAAGACGTTGCTCGAATAGAGGTGGTCTATAGTCCAACTACGTTCATTCCTATTCTCGAAAGGAGTACAGACTGCAAGTAACTCAAGTAATAGTATGTAGTTCCGTAACTACTACTAGTGCCCCTGACTATCACCATACTTTAGGTCGATCATCTTGTACAACCTTCGAACCAAATCATAAGAGCACTGTCTATTCGACCCTATTGCTACTAGCAACCACAGATAGTATTTTCCCTCACGAGCTTGAGACAATGCCTAGCAATACAAAGCATGAAGCCCTACTAAGTAACTGTAGCAGAAGTCACTTAGATATGTATTAGTAAGAATACTTGTTGGAGTCCATCGAAATGTAGATCTCATCGCTCCGTTACTTCATCCTCACGTTAGGCTCTCCAGCTTTGATGACATATGACACAAGCATCTTCAGTGGCTCGGTCCTGTTTGCATTCTCACTCCTGATGTGAGTTCTTTCCCCATGATCAATGAAGCTATCACCACTAGAGTATGTCTCCTCTACACCGCCTTGCCACTGTGAGATAACTTTTCCTTGTAGCACAAACCCAGTCGCGGATACAGGGTGATCGTGGATTGGTGCGGAAAAACCTGGTGGGTATTCTAGGAGAACCAGACGAGACTCCCAGCCAGGAAGCTCGGGGATGGGAATGGTTTGAAGGACGGTTCTTTGGATTGCCATTGTTGTTGAGTTGTACGTACGCTGTTGCACGCTCGTTGACAAGGGCTATTGAGAAGCAGTAGAGTCCTTTCTGTGTTTCAATGGACGGTTCAGAGTGCCGTGGAAGATGGTTGTAATTGTATTCTCACCTTACCATTGTGGTGGCAGTCACACGTATGAGGCTATATACCGTGTAATACTAATAGATGGCCCGACATAAGTGATCACAAAGACAAATACAATCTGACTAATTACCCAAGCATACTTGGGAAGTTTGAAAAGTAAGGGAGACTCTCCACGAATCTATTGTACATCTATCATGGCTAACAGAATATTTTACATTTGTGCTCACGGCTTTATGCTTATGAATCACAAATCAAGCCTAGCTTACCAATCATATCTCGAAATTATCTTAATTTGTGCTGTGCTAAGCATAATTCTGCGATAATGTGGAGAGTCCCCTTCACTTTTCAAAATCACCAAGTACTATACCATCGAAGTCAGGATATCAATACCTTTCTTCGTGTCCCCAAACAGAGACTAGTGGGAGAATCCAGAACAAAACATGATAAGACCACATAGCCGCAGCATAGATTGAAACAATAGATTAGGTGTGATGCACTGGGGTACGTTCCTGCTAGGATGGTAGCAGCATAAGGTCGAACTCGTGAGCACACGACTGATATCGAAATTTGCGACGGCAATTTGGTGCAGCTTTTCGACGATCAAGATCTCAGGTCAATGGCGGAAAGGTGAACCAGCGCAAAAGCCGGAAGGAAGGGAAGCACACGCACGGGCGTTCATTAGCATGGTGGTCAAGGTGGTGTGACTCACAAGACAGATTGGACACAAGAACGGACTGGTATGGAGGTGTCAGCAAGTAGAACAGCATGATATTGATTTGACGTGGTGAGACCAACCCTTGAGAGGTATTTCGAACGCCGCCCGGTATCCACTCTCCAAAACAGCATCACAATCGTTTCGTATTTGCCCTGTTAGACTTCGTGCCAATTAGTGCTGCTCTGGCCTTCGTTCCGTCAAACGGCGTTAATGTTTCGAAATCGATTTTCAGTATTTGTATCGTGTCGAATAGTCCTTCGGCGAATTGACTAAACCTCTCCCTTTCTTCGCGCCTCGATAGATGACCTCGACAATATCGATCAATTCTTGCTTATCGTTGATGACAAAATTTAACTTGTTGTTGTTACCCGTTCCAAAATCACACATCATGTGTTTATTGCGCCAGAAAAACATGACTGTCATCTCGTCGTAGAGTTCATACATTTGATTGAAATCCCTCACATTGTCGTTGTTGCAAGTATAGATGACTGCGAAATTACGAACCTTGTCGGCGATCTTGTAAAGAATTTCATCCTGTTCCATGACCTTGGACTTTGCGGGATTGCCAAAGCGGATGACGACGACGCGCTCGTCTTCGGACATACAAGCTTGGTCGACATGCCAAGCTGATTCGAGCTCGTGAATCATTGCCGTCATGATTGCGGTTGTTACTGGAGATTTCCTTGAGATGGACTATGTGCAGCCTTGGGTTGAGTGGATAATGTGCTAGATGAATAATTGGTGAGGTGTGTAGAAGCCGATGTGTTACAACTCGAAGTAATTGTAGGAAGCCTTGAGACTTTCGGATTGCTAGTGATTAAAATTTGTTTCGTTTGTCTGCTGATTTACGCTAAGATAAGATACTGCCAGCGGATCCCCGCAACCGAAAAGTCGATGAGATCCATTGAAAAAGCGCAGGCAGATCAAGGTTGGCCTTTTTGCTTTTCATAGCCCATACTCACAGTATCTGTGAAATTCGCAAGTCTCAAGCATTGATACAAGGGAATCCAATATTCGACGAAGATGTCTCCGGTCGCTGATTCGACATCAACCAGCGATAGTACAGTCGCAGCTTTACGCAAGGCCATCACATCAGAAAACGTACCGCTAGCACGACGATTTCGAGCACTTTTCTCTCTCAAACATCTCGCTTCCCAAGAAGCCAGCCCACAAGCGACAGCTGCTATTGAAGCCATCGCGGCTGCATTCTCGTCACCATCGGCCCTCCTCAAACATGAATTGGCATACTGTCTAGGTCAAACGCGCAACTCCGAGGCCATACCATTCTTACGAGCAGTGTTGGAGGACTACAGTGAGGATTCAATGGTGCGACATGAATCTGCAGAGGCCTTAGGCGCTCTGGGTGATGCAGGAAGCCTGAACATAATGGAGAAGATGAGAGACGATCCAAACGAACAGACAGTTGTAAGAGAAACTTGCGAAATCGCCATTGATCGAATAAATTGGCAGCTTTCTGAAAATAGCAAATCCGAGAAACTCAAGCAGAGCGATTTCGCCTCGATAGACCCTGCACCACCTGCAGCCTCAACATCAAGCCCCTCCATTCCTCAGCTTCGAGCCGCCCTCCTTGATACATCCAAACCGCTCTTTGCACGATATCGCGCCATGTTCGCTCTTCGAGACCTTGCATCGCCACCGGACGCACTAACAGCTGAACCTGCTGTGCAAGCTCTTGCTGCCGGGTTCGTGGATAAATCTGCACTGTTCCGACACGAGATTGCTTTCGTCTTTGGCCAACTCTCTCATCCTGCATCCATACCTGCTCTTCTGAAAGTTCTTGGCGATAAGAGTGAAGAAAGCATGGTCCGACACGAAGCCGCTGAGGCACTGGGCAGCTTAGGTGAAGAGCCAGGTGTCGAAGAGCAGCTAAGGGCTTTTCTCGAAGATTCAGAGCAGGTTGTTCGTGAGAGCGTCATTGTCGCCTTAGACATGGCCGAATATGAGAAGAATGGGAATATGGAATATGCTATGATACCCGAGGTCGCTGCCTCAGCATAATTAGGACAAACAAATTGAACCTGACCTCGCAATCCTCAATTATTTGTGTTGTACTTATGCCCGCATTCACCACATCTGTAGAAAACTGTCGAACCCTCATCAGCACTTCTTAACTGCTTCGTATGGTAGAACATTTCTTTCGCGCCGCACTCTGGGCATTCCACCGATGCAATAGATTCGACTTGCAATTCTTCGGTATTGATGTTCTGAACATCATTATGCTTCGACCTCAACGCCGATGGGAACGCACTCGGTTTCGAGGTAGAAACAATGACCTTGTCGGAAGTGTCTTTTGTGTGTAATGAGCAGTCTTCACATTTGATGAGCTGTCCCTGTGTTGTACCGGTAGTACGTGGCATAAGCGAACCGCAGTGGTCGCAGAATAACATACTACCAATCGCGACCATCCTGGCGACGTTCCTGGGCAATGTGTTCTGGCAGCGACAGTATTTGAGCTCGACCGTTCTTCAGCGGAGTAAGCAACTCAGCCAAATTTTTGAGATTTAACGCAGTTTCGGTTCAAGTTGTCGATCACCTGCAGCCACTAGTGCCAGGCACGCGATCTGCCATGCGTGATCCGCGTCTGCACTCGACATCGGCTAATCGCCGGAACCCAGAGGGAAGTGCTCCGAGTCAATACAATCAAAGTCCTGGGAAAGTGCAATTGCTAGATACATGTACTTTCATTGATTGACAGCCACGAACAGAACCACGCGAGCACACCTTCAATGATTTTATTACAGTCACCCATTCTCACTTCACATGGGGCCCAACGATCCAGGATCCGCCCGTATACCTCTTCAACATGCAATCTGCACGACCTCACATCATGGTCAATGTACCTCCACCTCCATCATCCTCAAAACAACAAGTCTCCACCATGACCACTCTTTCTGCAGATAGGGCTCTACAATTTACGCCTTTTACAGCATGTTTGTTACCCGTCCACGGTCGGTCAAGTTTAAAACATTGGTGACCTGAAGGTTAATGAGTCGTTAGATCGCATACCTTTTCCCGGAGTCACGAGGGCGCGAGAAAGCGGGAAGATCTCGAAAGCCACAGAACGAAAAGATGCGCAATCCATTATTCAAGAACAAAGTGTGGCTCAAGTGACCAACCATCTTGCCGTTCTGCTCAATAAGGAAGCAACATCGACTGGTGTCATGTAGGCATCACTTCTACGCCTTCTTCTGTGTACGGTCCAACTGACCGATCTACAGCAACTTCAAAAGACCACCTAGTCGGTCCATTCAGTCAAATGCCGAACAGCAGGAGAAGTTTCTGGCCGAACTTGGCTTGAGCAAGCTCGCTAGAGACCTCCTCAACAAGACGAACATCAACTATCGGTTTCCTTCGCCTACTCCTTCGCAGGGCTCCCGTCAGACCGAAGCAGTGAAATCTACTCCGAAAGCAGCTCCAGTACAAACACAATTCAAGTACCCAGAAGCACGAGCAAACATGCATGAGCAGCAGATTTCGAAGATATACTCTGAGACGAAGCCAAAGCAAGCCGCCATAGTGGTTAAGGTTCCACCACCTCCGCCAGAGTACAAGAAAGAAGATTATGTGGTGATTGATGGCTCTCCTAAGCGCAGGAAAACCAGTCATGATCGGGAGGAGCTGCTGCAGGCTCGTTCGCAGAAACAGCTTTCTGATAGTGCGCTTCAAGAATTTCAGGATTTACTCGGTGAGATTTTTGAGGCCCAAGATCTAATCGACGGCTCCGGAGGTATCATCCTCAACCCAAAGAGTATAGAATTCTTCGAGACATTTGAGAACGAAGCGGACGGTGGTCTCAGCATAAACATGCGTACTCTGGATCGATTGAGGACAAGCATGAAGAGGCTTTCCGGTCTGCACAGACTTCAAGATGTTCATGTCGACCATTTACGTCGTTTGCAAGAACTCTGCGAACCATCAATTGAAACAGGAAAGACTATCAACGTTATGATCTCGACTTATGCTCCGGGTGAGGAACAAGGCCAGTGCAACGAGAAAATCGCAAGGGTGAACAATAGCGTCTGCTGTGCGATTGTCTTTGCATACACTGTTATCGGCAACCCACAGAAAGAAGAATTGCTGTCTAATGAGATGCTCAGTTATATGTCTCATATGCTCGAGAATGTCCTCGACAATTGTATCACGCCAGCCGTTGAGGCTCGTCCAGACACACTGGACAGTTCTGCTTTTCAGCAAGCAAGTATGATGCGGGAGGATCTAAAGCAATTGCTCGAATCTTGTCGGAAGCTGCTCGATCTGATGACAACGGTGTGTATCGATGTCAAAGGTGGTGATGCTTGCATCAACACAATTGAATTTTTGGCTGCTCGGCTCATATTCGTGCAAAATGGTACCAGTGAGAAAAACTCTGTGCTTGGTTTACAAGTGTATGAGAAATTCCGCAAAAGCTCTATGGCTGCACTCTCTAGAATCTATGCACGTTTTCCAAACGAGCGCAAAGTGATTCTGGACGAGATTCTGAGCTCTCTCGACAAGCTCCCATCAAACAGTCGAAGTGCTCGACAGTTTCGACTTGGTGATGGAAAGAGCATACAGCTTATCTCAGCTCTCTTCATGCAGCTGGTACAGACTACAGCCATGCAAAGTCCTGCCCTGTCAGTCAGAAAAGGACGAGCTAGCGCCAGACGCAAGGCAGCACACAACTCCGATGACGAGGAAATGGTAGACGAGATTGATGCTTCCAATGAGGACGACCGGGAGGACGCTCATAACAACCTGGACCTTCTTGAGAAGCTCAACGGCAAGGTTGATCAACTCTACAGCGCTGCAGCAAGAAGTGCACAAGACATCGTTGCATTTCTGGTAGCAAAGGCATCTGGCACGACGAAAAGTGGAGATTCGCCTTATCGGGGCATTCTTGATCTCCTCGTTGAGGATCTCGTTACTGTTCTACCAAGTTATGACTGGCCATCCGCCGAGATGTTACTTCGCTATTTTGCCGCCCGATTCTTGGACTTGGCTAAGAATGAGAAAGCTGCATCGATCAAGAACATGGCGCTCGAGTCTCTCGGAGTCATGGGCTCTGCCATCTCCAATCTTCGAGCCTCGGTGCTGCATGCTGTCTCATTGATCAAAAAACATAACCAACCCGAAAACTCCAAGATCACTATGGAGCTCATCAGGCTCGGTGATATGTATCTGCAGCATGCCACTATTGCAGGTCAAGACCTTGTCGCTGCACAGGGACCATTTGCACTGGTGGCAGCATATCTGGAAAAATTCGCTCAATCGACGGCTCTGCAACTTCAGAGCGCTCGAAGCTATTTCGTTGTTCACTTCGGCAAATTAATTTCCTTTACCCTCAATAGTCCGAATGGCCAGCAATTCCGAGACCAGCTAGAAGAAATCACCGCAGCTGTGCTTGAGCTCATAACAACTGCCGATTCAGATGCCCAGAGAATGGGAGAACGACCATCGGAAGAACAAGCCAAAGTGGCGTACCTACTATGCATTCTAAATTTGTCCTTTTGTCGACGCCTTCAAGACATCGTTAAAACTCTTTCATCTTCTTTTTCGAGCGACCAAGCACAAGTCCGAAGTCGAAGTCTGAAGAGTGTTGCGGGTATTCTAGAGGTAGATCCCTCAATGCTGGACCGAGATGCAACAATAGCTGATGATATCTTCCGTTGTGCTTCTGATGACTCGGCCATGGTCCGTGATTCAGCTTTGTCACTGATTGCTCGCTTCATCGTGCCCCGAAAAGGACTAGAGTCCAAAGCCATCAGACGGCTTCTTGAATGCGCGGCAGATGAGAAAGTAGGCGTGTCAAAACGAGCCATTGGCCATTTGAAGGACATCTACCTTCAAGACCGTAGAGACAACGTCAAAGAAGCAATTGCGCGAAAAGTTCTCGAGCGTCTGAACGATCATGAAGAGGCGATTGCAGCCTTGGCTGAGCAAACACTCGAAGATATCTGGGTCAAGCCTGTTGCAAAACTTGTCCAAGCTGATGAGAGTGGAGCTGCTACTAATGTTGCAATCCAAGACCTGACTGCTCATCTGATGGCTTGTGTGGCACCTTCGCCAGAAGCATATCTTCCTGTTCTCAAGAAGTTCTTCACCTCACTCCTCCGTCCTGACAGAAAATCAGGTAGCAATAATGAACGCCTTTGCTCCAAACTCGTTCAGGCTCTCTTTGATCAGATTATCTCGTCCGAAAAGACTCAAGCTCCACTGCTTGTGCTCACTGCTTTGGCGGAGGCGAACCCAAGGCTCATGCCACCCACGCAATTAGCTAAGTTAAAGAACTACTTGACTGACTTCAGGACTGACCTCGACTTGTTCATGTTCAGATCGGCAGTTGGTATCTTTCACCACGTTTTACCCGATCTTTCAGACAGCCACAGAACTTTGCTGAAGGCCATTCAAGATGATTTGATATTATCTCTTACAAAGCTTGGTCGTCGTTCCGAACTTGACACAGTGACGAAATGCTTGTCCATCATTGATAGCATTTTGCAGAACACCGAGCGACTAATTAAATTCACCAAGTCTATATTCAGGCAGATGTCTGCTGGCTTGCAAACTCATCAATTGGTCAGGATTCTTCGGATTGCCGGGGCTCTGGCAAAGCACATTGATCTAAACAAGCATGCGGCTGAGTTCGCGAAGGAAGAGCCCGTTTTGAAGATCACATCCGTCTCGGCTCATTTCATTAAGACAATCATACCACATACCTTGTCCACTCATTCAGACGTCCGTTCAATAGCACTTGAAAGTCTAGGATCTGTGTGCCAGGCTTCACCAGCACAATTCAACAAGGTACAAGTTCGAATGACGTTCTTTGAGGTCCTGGAGCTACCTTGCAACTCTTCCGATGCAGCAAGCAATTCAACAAACGCTCATGTCAAGTCAACCGTCTTGAGAGTTTTCGAAGAACTGTATGCAATGCGGGCGGTCACGAAAGAGATATCCGATAAGGCTGAGGAAGATGAGGTTCAGGGTCTCAAGCAGATGGGTGGAGACGCGAGGTTGAGAGACCAGGACAGTGCCGTCTCATCCATTACGATGGACGTCGTTGAGCGAACTACGAGCATTGCCATGTCAGAGACGGGAGACAATGCATTGCTAGCCGCGAAGACCCTTGCTAGCATTAGCCATCAAGGCCTGATACATCCCAAGCAATGTCTAGGGTCGTTCGTGGCAATTGGCACCAACAAAAACTCACAAATCGCTACTGTTGGCCAGCAAGCTCAACGCCTTCTTCACGAGCAGCATGAATCTCACTGTGAACGAGAATATATGTCCGCTATTCAACAAGCTTTTGCTTATCAGAAGTCGATCAACGAAAGCACGTGCGGTGCTGTTCAACCGGGGTGTCGATCCAAGTTATGCCAATGCTTCGAAATTGTCACAACGAGCAACACGAAGTCTGTCAAGCGGTTTCTTAGTGGGCTAGTGGCCAGGACAACATTTGAGACAGGAGGTTCCGAGCCGGTGAATGTATCAATCGACCATGTCCACTTCACTAGATTTATTATGCAGAACTTGGCCTTTTTCGAGTACAAGAAGCTGGATGAATTGTTGCATCTGATGCTTCAGCTTGAGATGACATATCCAACAAGTGGTGCCGAGATTGCACAAGCCATTGAGTCTCTACAGCAACGACACCCAGATCTAATTGCCCAAAAGGAAGTTACTGAATTTGGCGAGACTGGTGAGGTCACAAGAACTGTTGAGGTCAAAAGCACTGACCCTGCACTCATCCTTGCACTTCGCCGACTTTCGCCTGCTGCGGCTTGCCTCTTGCTTCTGATCGAAACGAAGTCGTACCTTCGTCGACAATATGGTATTCTAGACGTTCGCCAAGCCATCACTGACATTAAACAGGCCAAGGATACAAACAAGGCTCCCGTTAAGATTCACGGTATTACTGGTGAGAAGTTCTGGAATAGAAGTAATGAGATTGTGGCAGGACTCGACAATGACACGGCCGCTGCTGAGATTTGCAGGGATTTCATTCTTGCAATGAACGAAGAAGAGAGACTCGAATCGCATGATGAGCAGTTACCAAGCATTGAACCGGTGGAGATGAATGGGCACGGCAATATTGTGCCAAAGGTTGCCACACCTGGTGGACGCAAGCGCAAGCTTAATGTCTCTGCTGCAACGACACCTACCAAAAAACAAAAAGGTCGACCGAGGAAGGTACAAAAACGGACTTCAAGTGTTTCGTCGATGGATGATCCCGAAGTCGATTATGAATGATAGCGTCGACGATATGATCCAGTGTACATGACAATTATCACAAGCATGGTGTTCAGAAGGCGAAAACATGGCGTGCGTTTGCGCGCAATTGATCTGGAGGCTCAAGATGTTTTACATTGGGACGATATGCTGAAGGAGTTTGGGTGATTACCATTTGAGTTGAGCCTTGATGAAGTTGAGGATGCATATACCAATGGACACTGCGTACGTACTCGGAAGGGACACTTGCATGGCATTTGCTATTCTCAGGTATGATTTCATGATACCCAGGCACTGCTTTTGTAGCAGCTTTTATAGAAGTGTACAGTCAGTAGACAGCTCTCAAGACTACGTACCAAATACGTATAGAACGTACGTGCTGAACTTCCAAACTGCAACTATCTCGAAACAAGCTTTGTAGACGTTGTTAAATTGGGTTTCAACCCTTGCGATGGGTTGCTGATTTGGGTTGAGAGTTCGCTCTATACGTACATGTGGGCAGCTCATTGTGCATGGCGGATGTATATGAATAGCAGGTACGTATCGATGACCGGACATCAGCGCTAGGAAGGAGTTATGAGCAGTAGCGATCGCCTCCGGACTTGAGCGATTGCTTGATCAATGACCACGTATATTCTAACGGATCTTGAAATGGCAGGTGCACCATCACACCTACATAGTACCACTGCTCTACAGTACTACATACGTACGTACACGTATGCACGTACGTACCTTCCACTCCCCTCCCATAGACCAGGTGTGCATGTCGGGTTCGACCAGCTACGTACTTTCCTGAATACCACAATGCATGCAAGACCTTTCTATCTTCATGCACACGTACGTATGATACTTGGTTCTCAGCAGCGAGAGTAGATGGTATGGGTAGTAAAACCACCGACCTTCGTACACCCTAGTCAAGCAGGCCCGATCCTTTCATGATCGTCTCAGCACTTGATGTCCACGTAAGGTCTGAGTTGAGATACGCAGGTACATAACCAAGCCGCTGAGTTTGGGATTAACTCATAGCGAGCATTGACCGGCCAGCAGACACAGACTTGTTTCAATTTCATTTGAATCAGATTTCAACTAGAACTCTGTAGGTCATACGTACGTACTCAAAATCTAAGTGTGAAAGCTCGGCACTGAAAAGACAGAAGAGGAATGAGACATGTCAACGAACATATACGTACTGAGCAGTGCTTATTACACAATGACATCTCTAGCAAATGTCATAGAACGATACATGTGTACGCACAAGAGCGAGGTCCTTGGTCTGTGCTGTCCAGCTTTGTCGCTCAGTGGAAACACCCAATTCAATACAATACTACGTAGTATGTACCTATGCACTAAAGGCCGGATGTTGGCGGCCACTGTACTTGAAAGTGAGAGAGATCTGGTCCTGCTTGTGTTAAACGGCGATCTAGTCGTTTAAATACTAGTACAGCATTGCTCATTGGTTGGATGTTGTTTTAGTGTCTGTTATTTAGAGGGAGGTACGTACCTCGGTTCAAGGTCGATGATAAACCTATACGTACTGTACTGGCACCACTGGAAGGCAGAGACTCCGTACCGGTATACGAACGGGCATGTGCAATATCTTTGTTACGGTACGTATATAGCACACATACATCGCAATTCTCTGGACTCCTTACATACACCACTACATAGTAATCGGTCTACACATACCCACTCGTTAACTCAATAACCACACATCACGACCAAACCCTCCCCATACGCAATGACAACCACATTTGCCGACCAGCTCGGTCTCACACAGACATCTCCCGACACATTCATCTCCCTCGTGAACCCCCAACGCATGGGCAACGCAACCCCCATAGCCTACGGCGGCTGTCCCGCCAGCCTCGCCGTGCACGCCGCCTACAAAACCGTCAATCCCCAAATCTTCCACGCCTACTCCATCCTAGGCACGTTCCTCGGTCCAACACGCATAGACCGCAAAGTAACATGCCGCGTAACCCGCACCCGCGACACCAAGACCTTCGCCACGCGCCGTGTAACAGCGTACCAGACCCTCGACGACGGAGTCACGGAGCGCGCATGCATGGATGTCACTGTAGATTTCCAGATCGACGAACCAGCAGTGATGTATGAGTATTCCGCGCCGCCGACGCTACCGTACTTAACTGGTGGGCCGTATGCGCCTGACACAACAGCGACATACGAAGAGGTCCTCGAAAACTTAACTGCCAAGGGCCACGTCAGCCCGGAACGAGCCTTGGCATCATCAAAGATGTTCGGCCTCGGCAACACATTCTTCGAAACGCGCCAATCGACCCTCGGCATCAGCGGCCAAAACCTAATGGGCCTAGCCAAACACCTGTCCACAACCCAAGACCACCTCCCCATCACCCAAAAATCAAGCGGTGAATGGCAGCGCACGCGACTCCCCCTAGCCAACGAAGCCGAGAATATAGCAGGCCTAACATTCCTTATGGACGCGGCGCTGAGTTTTCTGCCGCTGGTGTCGGATCATAAGATGTTTGAGGATGCGGGGGCGTGCTCGACGTTGGATTTTGCGTTGAGGGTTGTTAGGCCGGCGGGAGAAGTGGATTTGGGGAGGTGGCATTTTAGGGAGAGGAAGACTGTTGGGGCGGCGGCCGGGAGGACGTATGGGGAGGGGAGGCTGTGGGATGAGGAGGGGAGGTTGGTTGCTGTTGAGACGCAGGCTTGTATTTTGAGGCCATTGGGTGGGAGGGGCGTGGCGAAGATATAAGACAGACGGTCTTGGCAAACGATTCCAGGCGGGTGCGGCAAAAGGGTTTTGATTGTGGCCTGTTGGACCTCTCATTGTGAGTTGGGTTGGTATTGAATATGTGAGTTTTGTTTTACGCATTGAGTTTTCGATGTTAATAGGAGAGCAAAGCATAGAGGATAGAGATAGAGAGATAGAGCTTGTAAAATATTGCTCGTGTATAGAAAGCTATAGCCTCGGAAATAACGCCAGAAATTCTCAACTTGAAAACGAAGTAACCACCCAATAAGTTTCTGCAGTCATAGCGGTCATGAGCAGGCTTTCTCTACTATGAAGTTTCAGTTCCTTTGCAACAAACCGCATATCAATTCATCTCATCGAGAGGTTGGCTGGTTTACCACTTGCCACTGCCACCCCATGCGCTACCGCCGCTAGAGTGGCTATTCTTCTTATTCTTCATGAAATCCTCAGCGAAAGAACCAAGAATGGCACCACCAACAGTTCCTAGAAATCCATGACCTTGCTTCCCACCGAAGTGATGACCAGCAACACCACCCCCGAGAGCGCCAAGGAGTCCACGATCCTGCTCGGTCATAGGTGGAGCATTCTGATCGTAATTCGGAGCGTTCGGGTCAGAGGATTGCCTGGCAAATTCGTGGTTTTGAGCTTGCTCTTGTGTGTATTGACCTTGTGGCTGACCACCTTGACCCAGTTGTTGCTGGTATGCTTGATTCTGAGCGAAGGAATCACTGTGTTGGGGCTGCTGCTGGCCATAACCCTGTTCGGGATAGCCGCCATAGTAACCTGCATGACCTTGTGGGTTTGAGGCATCGTATGCACCGTATTGTCCGCCAGCTTGACCGTGTTGGAAACCACCGTGTTGAGGAGGACCAAAACTGTCAGCGCGTTGAGGTGGGCCGAAGTTCTGTGGCGGGTAACCACCTTGCTGTTGGCCGTATTGCGGTTGCTGGGGGTATTGTTCGCCGTAACCACCTTGCTGGCCATAACCTTGCTGCGGGTAGCCTTGTCCGTAGCCACCTTGCTGGCCGTAGCCCTGGTTGGGGTACTGGTTGTTGTTGTATGGACCAGACATCTTGATCGAATCTATGAGTGTGTAGATGGAGTTTGTATGTGAGTGTAATAGAGTCGTGGGTGTTCAACAAAAAAAAGAAAGTCGGAAGTACAAAGATGATTATATACTAGAGGGTGGTGAGGTGCAATCGAAGGAAATGGAAATGGTGATTGAGGCGCAAACGGAGGGAGACACTCAGCTGCTCTTCAATACCCCGCCGCAGCTGACTGAAGTTGATGGAAAGAGGCTAGAAGCCCACGTCACTGTCTGGGCGGATTGTTACAGCAGCCGAAGGTCACAAACGGCTTAGCCACATTGAGTGGAAATTCTCATTGGTCGGTTAGAGTATGCCATGAGTTCAGCCTGAGGTTAAGCTTCACCACGATTGTCCGAGGTGCACAGCCCTAGTAAGTAAGCCACACTTCATTAGATAAGCTGCTTGGTCACTGCCACTTGTTGAGGTACTTGGACATTAATACTGGACACACACAAACACGTGTACTATTTGATGCTGGTTTCGGCTCTCACAAGTGATCGAGAAAGTGGCTGAACTAAAAATAGTGACAGAACTGTTATCCCGATCGGGCGTGTTATGCGAGACTTACTTACGTATAGTTCTGAAACTGTTATGGGAGTCTTATGCATAACATTCCAGATCCATGAAGAGTCTACCAGAAAGTCAGATCCTCACACAAAGTAAGCTGGGCAAGGTATGTCACCGGCACTAGCACAAGACACGTCTCCAGCCTCTTGCCCAAAGAGATTGTCTGAATACTCACAGGCGTTAGGACCTGGGGATAGAATCCTTGGGCTGCAGTCGATTCCAACGACGATACAAATCTTTCTCCTCCTATTCCTACCAACCGTCTAGTTTCATTGGCAAGCACCATTAGCTACGAACTCCAAGATGTCCTCCTAGCTACTTGTTCTGCAGGAGCTGTTAGATTGGCTGTCGAAACAATTAATGGCCGAGATTGTTTACTCTCGCGATGAAATACACCGAGGCTTCACATGCTTCCTGAATACAAGATACTCGTAGCCCAAAGCAAATACCCAAGACATTTCTTACTCATTTTATGATGGCACTTGCAGACCAACAGCTTGATTTTCCCATAATAGACTCTCACATTCACCTGTACGCTGCTTCCCACCTGAAAGATCTAGCCTGGGCATCTACTCTTCCCAACGACCATGTTCTCAGTTGCCAGAACTCTCTCGATGAATACCGTGCGGCTACAAAATCCTTCCGGAATCTCCTAGGCTTTATATTCGTCGAGACAGATCGAATTGCCGGCCTACAAGATTCAGAATGGGATCACGCCATCGAAGAGGTTGAATTCCTCACTCGAATCAAATCCGGCACACCAATCGAAGGTGAAGGCCACACATCGACCGACAAGAACCTCCTCCTCGGCATAGTCGCATGGGCGCCTGTCCCTGCAAGCCAAGCCTCTCTTCAAGCATACCTAACCCGCCTAAACACCACATTAACATCAAGCAACCAACAATCCCTCCTCAAAGGCTATAGATATCTAGTCCAAGACAAACCCCCCGGCACCCAACTAAACCCAGCTTTCATCCAAGGCCTCCAAACCCTCGAGCAATCGGGTCCTCAAACATTCGATCTAGGAGTCGACTTCCGCCAAGGCGGCCACCACCAACTCCTCGAATCAATCGAAATGCTCCACACCCTCTCCTCCACCTCTCCATCTACCTCAACGCTAAAAATCATAATAAACCACCTCTGCAAACCAAACCTCCACCTCACACCCCAAGAAACACCATCCCATCCAGATTTCACAAACTGGTCAACCAGCATCCGCACCCTCGCCTCCTTCAAGCAAACATACCTCAAACTCTCCGGCCTATTCTCCGAGCTCCCTTCCCAACCCCCTGATTCTCCAACACCCATCGCAGACCTCGTAGCGCACACAAAACCATGGCTGGATGTTGTTTTTGCAGCGTTCGGACCGCGGCGGATCATGTTCGGGTCTGATTGGCCTGTGTGTAATGTGGGCGGACCAGGCAGGGAGAAGGCGTGGGGGCATTGGGTTGAGTTTGTGGGGGCGGTGTTGGAGGATCAGGGGTTAGATAGCGAGGGGAAGGGACGGGTTTGGGCGGGGACGGCGGTGGAGGGGTATGGCTTGAACGTTGATTTGGGGACTGCATTGGTGGGACGTGTTCGGGGATAAAGACAACGTCGTTGAGGAGGAGGCGGGGACAGGAGAATACTAGTTTTGTTGTTATCGTGAATAATTCGAGTGATGATTTAGGTATAGTCTCTTGTGGAGTGTAGCTGGCGAGTATGCAATGAACGAATTGCTATAAAGAGTTATTGTTTGGACGTGTTTTCATCATCGTCCTTCTTGCGCGGCTGCACATTCAAGCCCATGCCGTTATAGAGCTGCGTACCCTGCTTCCGTCTCTCATCGTCTTCATCGCGTCTCTGATCAGCCAGCGTTCTCATTCGGACATTCGCAGCTCCCACACCAACCGGTTGTCCTCCCTGAGCACTCTCACGCTGCACATGCGCACCCGGAGTCGCACCACCTTGTGTCTGTGATGCTGCATTCCCTCCTACACCAATCAGCCTCCCAAGTCCACCTGCAGCCCATCCTGCAGCCGTGCCTACCAATCCAACTCCACCACTAACAGCCGAACCAAGCAGACCTGTCACACCACCACCGCCGGCTGTAGATGCATATGATTCCACATACCCCTTGACAGGCACCATCACCATCGTCGCACTACTGCCCATCCCCTCGACATCCGAAAGCACACTATCTTCTTCGCCGGCCTCGATCGTCCGAGTCGGCAACGGCGTCAATATCAATTTCAGATTATACGGCTGTCCTGCTTGTCCGCCAACAGCTGCTTTCTGACGCACTGTGTCGTCGATCCACGTTCTGACATCACGGCTTATGGTCGCGTCATGCGGGAAGCTGTTTCGTATGGTGCTGCCGTCGAACAATCTGACTTGAAGTCGCACGTCGGAGGCCTGAGGATTGGCGGTGGTCGAGTTGGCTTTGCGGAGTTCTTGGAGTTCGGATTGGCGTTGGATGGCGAGACGAGATGCTTCGACTGCGCGGCGGGCGGCTTTGTCGGTGGCTATTTGGGCTTTTATGCGGTCGCGTTCGGCGCGTTGGGATTGCTCGAGGGTGCGCTGGCGGGTGATGTAGTCGGTGCGTTGAGAGGCTTGGGAGGAGGAAGATGAGGTGGTGGATGGTTCGGCAGTTGTTGGGTTTGATGACGACGCAGGCTGATTGGGTCGATGCTGCGGTTGAGAAGATACAGGTTGTTGTGGCGGTGAAAGTGCTGCTGCTGGAGTGGTAGATCTGGCTGTTGCTGGTGTGCTTGCTGTCTGTGCGCTTGAGCTCGCGGAGGGTGCCTGTGAAGCAGCTGGCGACACGTCACCCGGTAGTCGTCCACCATTCAACATCGAGGCTGGCGTCTTCAGAAGGCGATCCTGTACTTCGTCGGGCAATGTAGGCGCTTCTGTTAATGACTCGATTTGAGCTCGTATGCTCTGGACCGTTACAGTGACCACATCAATGTTCATCTGTTCGAGCCATCGAAGCTGCATATGTAGTAGCAATTTGCTTTTGATGCCAGTTGCGAGCGATCGCTCTGTTAGGTTTCTGAAATGGTCGTAAGCATTATTCGGCAATCGCATTCGACCTTCCGAAGGTGATAAGTCCATGTGAACTTTGACGTCTGCTCCCGTAGCAGCAGTAGGAAACTGCTCTGAGTCCTTGGTGCTTGAGCTGTATTGATCGGCCAAGTGCTTGAGCAGCTCCTCGAAAGTAGTCTGCCCATGCTGCCAGTTGGCAATGACTTGTGCATTGTGGATGATAACGACAGCTGGTATGGAGTTTATGGGACAGACGTTAGCCAGAAACCCGGCCTGCTCCGAGCCTGCGCTTAGCCGTAAAGCCACCGTCTTTGCTTGCAATTCGTCTCGTATCCGGTCGTCGAGAAGGGCGACCTCCCAACGTGTGCTTTCGTCACCATCATCGGACACAAAGCATAGTAAGGCCTTCTTTTCTTGCAATGAGCGGCCAATGGCGACTTTTAAATTGTCGCCGTCTTGGAATAGACTTTCTTCTGCCATGACGAAGTGTTGTGGGAAGATGGTAAGCGGAGTTGGTGGTTGAGGTTGAAACTGTGGATCACTAGCGGAGCGGAAATGAAGATCATCTGTAAACTCGAGTTTCTATT
Organism: Neophaeococcomyces aloes; assembly: GCA_022813445.1. Classification (NCBI taxonomy): domain Eukaryota; kingdom Fungi; phylum Ascomycota; class Eurotiomycetes; order Chaetothyriales; genus Neophaeococcomyces; species Neophaeococcomyces aloes. Next base: position 8,987 of record JAKLMK010000089.1, on the reverse strand, counting down.
GCAAGTCAACTTCTTTTCCTTCACTTTGCTATCATGGCAGGTCGAAATCCACAGTTGTTGAACGCCATTTTCTCGGTGACACGTCCCCGTCTCCCAACATGTCGTCAGCCGGTGAAGCAAGCACGTCGACACGCAACATCCTACAGACCTAAAGGCCCAGCAAAATCCGCAGATGACCCCGACTTCGTATCCATTGTCGATGCACCACCCCAGATCATATCTACTAGGCGCAAACACAACAAAGTCGGTCTAGCACTTCTAGTGTCAGTTCCTCTGATTGCCTTCGCATTAGGATCGTGGCAGGTGCAGAGGCTGGATTGGAAGACAAGACTGATAGCCAAGTTTGAAGACCGGCTTGTTCGATCACCACTCCCATTACCACCGCGCATTGATCCAGAAGCAATCAACGAGTTCGATTATAGAAGAGTCTACGCTACCGGACGCCTACGACATGATAAAGAGATGCTTGTTGGTCCACGAACGCATGATGGTAAGGATGGTTTCTTCGTCGTCACTCCACTGGAAAGAGAAAATGGATCTACAATTCTCGTAAACAGAGGCTGGCTGAGCAAGGAACAACGCGACCAGAAGGACCGCGATCCGAGCTCTTTACCAGCTGGGGAAGTTACGGTGCAGGGACTACTGAGAGAACCATGGAAGAAGAATCTGTTCACCCCAGACAACAAGCCAAGCGAGGGTAAGTTCTATTTCCCTGATGTGGCGCAAATGGCGAGAGTGAGTGGGAGTGAGGCAGTATGGATCGAGGAGACAATGGTGCCAAGCTTGTTAGAGAGTTACAATAGAGAGGCGAAGGGCATACCAATTGGGAGGACGCCAGAAGTCAATTTGAGGAACAATCATGTGCAGTATATTGTTACATGGTAAGTAACTGCCATGTTCGAACCAATCATTACTCATCAATCATTAGGTATTCGCTGTCAGCCGCTACGGCGCTCATGCTGTGGATGGTTCTTCGAAAGAGACCTTCGGATATAACGAGGAGAGTGAGGACGAGTAAAGAATGGTGAGTTAAGGGTGGTTGGGAAGATCGAGCTCGTTCAGCATTTCGCGGGGCAACCATTCGTTAGCCATTCGTCGCAACTCGCCTTTGTTGCGAAGGACACGTTGACGACGCATCAACAACAACACATCGTCCACATCGATCCGCTTCCTTCGTTTACCGTGGCTGGAATATGCTTCGAGGTCCTCGCTTATCTGCTCGAAGAACCACTCTGTAGCTTGTTCCAAAGCCTTCATGTGGTCTTTGCTGAGAGTGGTCTTGCGCTTCTTCGCCTTCTCCTGAGAGCGATACACAATGCGCTTGATCAAGGACGATGGTAATGAAGGCACCAGGTTTCCACGCCGATTCATTTTCAATTTCTGGCGTGGACGGGTTTTGGCTTGCACTGCTGATCCAAGCAAAGTTCGCCGTCTATTGTTGATGGTAGATTGTGAAGCAACTCCATTGTTGAGGTGATCGTGTTCCTCGTCTGCCAGAATAGAGTCTGCCAGGAGGAGTTTGTTTCTGTGTTGAGCTCGCTCCGCTGCATCGACATCATCGTTGATGACATCTGATGCATCGAGCTGGAAGCTGTCGTTGTCCATGGTCGGCATATGGAAGGAGCCGTCTCCTTCATTATCCGTGAAAGGTGATGCTGACCGTCTGACATTTCTGAGATCTTCAGTCTCCCCACCAAGATTCACACTATCGTCTTCGAAATCAACTTCTACGCTTGTGTATTTGTCCTCTGCTTCCAGAGCTGCAAGCTTCTGTTGTCTATCTGATTCTCTTCTGATTTCCAACTCTGATCCAAACTCGCTCATGCGAATGCTTCCAAAACTATATCTTGACATTCTTGTAGGTTCCTCACTAACAGCACGTCGTCCTCTTTCGGTGAGAAACGTGCTGTTGCCGTCTACACTATCATTATCATTTGCATCGTGAATAGCTGGGTCCGACAGGGGTAGGAATGACACGCGCGATTTTCTCCTCTCATCAGCGTGGAATTCGTCGATATTGTGAAACGTAGTGGTGGGTTGTTCTTCGTCATCATCGGTATCTTCAAGGAGCACAGAAGTAGTAGGTGCAACGAGGATCTCGCTGTCTTCCTCCTCAATACTCTCTTCCAGCTGAAAATTCAACTTGGGTTGTTTCAAGTCCTCCTCATCTCCATCATCATCACCGAAGGGGAGGTGATTTTCCTTGCCACGCTGTTCACTTAACGGAGTAGATATTCTTCTTCTTGTGATGGGTGCTGTGATCTTTGCTAGGCGCCGCAGTATACCTCTAGCTGAGTCAGGTTGGACAATAGTCGCATCAATGTGTCGAACTGATCGTGCTGACCGTAGTCGCGTGACCGACCGTTGTTCTACCGCATCCAAGGCATGAGGTGTTGACAGTCCTCGCCGCGAAGGTGTAGTCTGTTGTTGAGGAAGTTCGGCCAGAATACGTCTGCGACTTGACATGTTGCTTATCGTGTATGTATTTGCACATGCAGGTATGATTAGTTCATTGTGACCAAGTTACGGTAGAGGACTGTTTGTTGCATGTTTACAATCACGCGTCACAGCATAGCACGACATCACGTGACTAATCCAGATATTGATTCATCTTCTTACTAGTAATCAACATTCGTATATCGTCTTTCTCTCCCATAGTCTTGCGCAATCTGTCCTCGACCATGATAAAATGCCGACCTGGCGTACCGAGTGTGTCTTCTAAACACTTTCGACTGTGCGGCAGAACTCAGGTACGCCACAAAACACAAAAATTCATTCTCTCACCGAGCTTCTATCCTCAAAACAATCAGAAACCACCACAGCAACTGCCAAGAGCAAAATCGGGTCACAAGTATCTGGCGTCTGGAAACGCCTCCGCTTCAGCTTCCAGAAGACCTATCATACAGCATAATGTCACTAAAGCCTCGAACCAAAATGCTGCAGCGGGAATTCTGAGCGATTCGGACAAGTATGGTGCTAACCTGTCAAGACACGAGGCACTAGATGTGACCCTGACCAAACTAGACAACGTCGTCGAGGAAGCTGTGAGCGATGCAGCAAAAACAACCCTGGGCATTAATACATCCGATGCCGTCCGTCAATTTTGTGGGAGTGATACACACCCTGATTTCTTCCCTTACATACGTGGCTATCTTGAGCGCCATTATATAAGGAGCGACCCTCTCAAGTATATCTGGAGTGCTATCCGGGATGTTTTGCCGGAGGATCCATTGAGTAAATCCGTCAGGACTCCAGTCCGGACACTTTCACATCAACGTTTTCGCTACAGTAAAATGCCTTCTGTGGGAACCGATCAAGTGCGAAACCGGATGAGCCTGGCCTGGCACCTACTCATGGGAAACCCAAATCTCTATCCAGCGAACTTGCTTTCTGATGGAACAAATGTTCGCTTCATGCCAGGACGTAAAGAAAAGTGGCCGTATAGATTGTGGGCAGGCGGATCAATCACTGTGCACAGTCCAAGATTTCATGAAATTGACAGTCCACAGATCTGGCACATGGCTGAAGTTCCGGAAACCCTTCGAATTGAAGGTTCTCGCGACCCTGCAAAGGCATTTGTAACTATACACAAAATTTGGAACAAGATCCAGGGCAGATGGCCCTTACGAATGTATAACAAGGACAACATTCTGAAAGCCTTTCGCCAGTATTCTGTTGGAGGAACAGCCTTGACAAGTCCGGTCCTTACAGAGACTTACACTCTTTGCTTCCTGCAAGACCCACCTAATCTCTCCTCCCATGCAACTAGAGTCATCAAACCTCCATATCAACCCAAATTTCAGCATACATTGACCCCGAGCCGACATCTTCTGTTCGCTTGGAGCGCTCTGACAATGAACGCGCACCTTATACACCTAGACCCCGAGTTCACAAAACGAGTATACGGCGCGCCTAACTTGCTTGTGCATGGACCTCTGACATTGTTCCTAATGCTCGAGTGCTTTGAAAGAACCATGAATCGTTACGCCATGGACCGGCAGCTGCCTCTTTTCGAGATACGCTCTGTTGAGTACAAAAACCTCACTCCACTCTATGTTGATGAGCCGATGACATTGTGCATGAAACCGACAAATTTTCAAACTCCTGGCACACTCGCCGATTCATGGGATGTTTGGATTGAGAAGAAAGTAGGTGAAGGTCTAACTTCCATGGCATTCAAAGGCACAATCAAAATGAATGTTGGCGACGAAGCTCTGGATCGCACAGCAGGCGGATCAATGTCAGATTACGTTAATGATGGAGGAGAAGAAGGAGAGTTTAGTTCTCCATTTTTCAGCTAAGATCATAACTCTTGTCCTGGAACGTTCTACTATGCCTTCATGAGGGCATACAAGACATTTACCAACGAGAAGTCTTTGGTTAAGTCACAAAATCTGTGTGGACATGGCCTAAACAGCAATCTCATCTCAAGCTGATCTGTTCCGAGTAATTCTCCACGAAGTCACAACCGAGACATTACTCGAATGATGTCAAGGCCTTGGGAAAGAATCAGGAATAAACCCCCGGCAAGCACGATGAACTGAAACCGGGATTCTGTGGCTCATATGATTTTGAACACACCAAGAACATTGGCGGTATCAAGTGACCAGCTCTCAATTAGTGACCTTCGCAAAAGATATGATTTGACAAAAAATGTGTTGCGAAGTTCTCTCACACGCATGCAGGTCATGATGAGGAAGCGTTAGATCTGGCCTAGAGGCACGTGTGAACGTTTCGGTCAAAGTCGAATACCCAATCTCGCTGACTGCAATTCACTCCCCTAACCAACAGTCTCCTTATCGAGCATTCTCGAGCGCTCGGACTGTTAGGCCTTTCTGGCTTATTTGTTCCACACCCATATCGTCCAACTTAATCATCAGCTGGTTCGCGACGATAAAATGCTACCTACGAACCTTGTGCTCTTCCAATCCACACCATCCATTCCCACCCAAAAGCCTGTCTTCATTTCTCAATGGAGCTCATATACACCATGCTCGACACGTCACGTCTACCACAATGGTACCCACCTGAAACATTAATCTCAAATCAGGCATACAAACACCAAGAACCAACAACTTACCCTGCCGAAAGCCAAACTATATGCAAACAACAACAACACAACGTCAACAATTCCGAATCAACGTATCCATGTCCCTCAACCACCTCGACACGCACCCACTCATACGTCCACCCGCTCTCACTCACTGACCCACAGCTACCAAAATCTCTCTCACCCCTCACTCCAGCCACCAGGCAACCAGTAATGGTAGAATACAACGTAACAACTACCTACCCATGTACATAAACATCTGATATAATACATCTGTTCTATAATGGCACTCCGTATCCAAAAACATGGGCAAATAACGCCCCTCCTTCATAGATAATGTACATCACCTGATACCATTAAGTACAACACGGGCCAGAAGACACGAACCAGGGCAAAAAAAGCATAACTGGGTAACGTGGTACATACACACATGTATTTATCAATTAGTTAGTTACCATACCTACGTATCAGCATCCCATCCCATCTGTTCCAGGAACCAATCCAATCCGGAACACCCAGCTAGCTAGCTACGTACATACCTATATAATCAGCTCTTATTTTCAAAGCCATCCATTTCAGTCATGATATGATGTAAATCAGCAAAACATTCAACGCTCACATAGCAGTGTATATATAATATAAATATAAACTATTCGTTAAATACCCATATGGTCCTATCATATCATTTCATCAAAAACAAGATTCCAACCCCATGCTCATGTCCATGCTCATGCTCATAGCGCCGTAATGCCGCTAAATCCATACATATTCTCCGTCCCATGTCCACTATGCCCATGAGCATGCATCCCATGATGCGTATGTGTAAGATACCCCGGCGCGGGCGGTACATAACTCCCCGCATACGGCGGGTTCTGACTTCCAAAATCCGCATGTTTGTACATCGGATTAACAATTCCACTCGGAGGCTTCTGTCGCGGGTGGGGGGTCAACGGAGCCGGCATCGCTGGAGCAGCACTGCCTTGCTGCTGTGGATAGAATACATTCGCTGTATTTTGGCTTGTTGCATTTACATACCGGTCTACTGCGGTATTCGCGTTCCAGCCCCATTTCTCTTTGAGCTCGTCGTTGATGAATGCTACTCGGAAGCCGGTTTCGACACGGATGCGTTCGAAGATTTCGAAGACCTCTTCTTGTTCGCGGCGGACGGTGAGGTGTTCGGCTGCGACGGCGAGACAGCGGATGCTAGCTGCTGCGATACCACGGTCCTTGGCGTGTTTGACCATACCGCAGATTTGACGGGCGTGATGCAAGCGTGTCTGGGCCATTTCTTCGACGAGCTGGGGATTCTTGGACGCGTTGGCCATGGGATGTACGGTTGCAAGTACGACCATGGCTGTGTGCCAGAAGAGGCGGCCGATGATGGTTGTGCGCTTGATGTACCAGACTTCGGGGAAGGCGGACTTACTGTTTGCGAGGTAAGACGGGACGACAGCCATAGGGTGCATGGTTGGGGGTACGCATTTGTCCCAGCGATCGCAGAACTGTTTCAGGCCGAGCCACTGTTGGAGACGGGCTTGCAAGCGGAGTTGTTCAGCGTGCATATTTTGTTCTTGGAATCGGGGATTTGAGCTGCGGTAGTTTGTGACTTTAGCTAAGATCCAGAGGACTTTATGGGTCCACTCCTCTTCATTGCCACCGACGGATTGAGGAGTCATGGACATGTCGAGACCCCAGGTATCTGGATCCCAGGCCACACTCCAGTTAAAGTGGAGGCATGAGAAGAGCTCAAGGCCAACATTCAACCAGAAACAGGCTGAGCCAATGCCAGCCGAGTTTCCATCCCAACGACACTCTTTGATCAGGGCTCTGGCTCCTGCAATATGGTTCATCCTCTGAAGGGCTTTTTCGGACATCACCTCGTAGACGTTGAGAACTGTCGCGGTCGTGGCGCAAAGTATTGTGTCACGATTTGGATTTTGTAGAGATTTAAGAAGAAGTTTGTTGGATTCGGCGTAGTAGGTCAGGGCGTGTTCTTCAGGGTATGTAGGGTTAACAAGTGTGAGATGCCGCACGCCACAGGCGAGAAGGGCATACTTCAGCATGGGCTCCTTCAGTGCTTGGAATGGGAGGAGGCGTGAGAAGTGCTTGTCCCTATCCATGCTGTCCATCCACAAAGCAACTTCCTCAACGAACACCTGCATGTAGAGGACTTCCTCTCTGCTTGTTAGAGGTTGGGCTGCTTGCTCTGGTTCCTGGTGCATCATCATGGGTTGGTCATAGCTCTGCCGCTGCTGAGCGACATACGGCTGGGATATCACGTGATTTGAAGCTTCGAAGGACTGGTTGGGTGTGGTTGAGTATAGGCTCGAGGCATCGGAATAGGGAGGATAGCCTTGTTGAGGTAGCTGTTGTTGCTGCATGACTGGCGCGTTCATCTGAGAATAGTCATAGAGAGAAGGTTCGGGCTCAGTAAGCCTACGGCGCTTCCGTTGAGGCTCTAAAGATAAATATCTCTCGACACCACCGAGATATTCGGAGGCTATCTCGCGGGAATTGTCCTCGAAGGTGACTCGCCAGTCATGTACCGGTGGTAAGAGATGTGGTGGTTGTTCACACCTAATGTCAATAAAATTGAGGCGAACACCACGCTTGCATTTGCGGCTGGACTTTTTACAGTTTGTGCATGTGGGAAGGCCTTCATCGCATTTCAGGTGACGCTCCCGACAGGTCAAGCAACCTGTGCGAACGCGCCTTGGCTTTCCCGTTGATTGGGGTGTCACCTCAGTAGCTGCGACGTCAGCTTCCGGGCTGTCCTTGATCGTGTTGGGAGTTGTTCTTTGAGACGAATCTTTGGGCATCGCGGTGGATTGCTGGTCTGCATCTGTAGCAGAGGATGGCGGTGTGGGGAGAGGTGGCGGCTTCTGCTGGGAGTGCTGCTGTTGGTGAGCCTGGCCGTCAACCAGAGGCTGTCCGGAACTCGTTGAGAGAGTTAAAGCGTGTGGTCGAGTATGAGCACGATCGCTATTCTGGCTGATAACGTGCGCAGCGCCCGGTGGGTAGTATGTCCTCCGCGGCAGAAGATGATTGAGGCCTTCCGTTGTGCTTGATCTTTACAGCGAAGCCCAAAGAGCCCCACCAAATACACTACCACAGTGTTTTGTCTTGTGTATCGTGTTCAGCTCTTTCACGGGTCGAATGCGCAGCCAACGGAGCACGGAAAGTTGCCGAGGGAAATGCGAGACCTATACACGGGAGTGGTCAGCATTGATGGGATGGGACTGGCGCTGGATGCTAATCATGGCTAGTACTGCCTCGAATGGAGGTGAGCGAACAGGACTTCCTCCACCGGGATGTGGTTTTGAACAGACATGACTTACCTCGTACAGTTGTCAGCGGCGCGAAACAGTATGTAAAACGGTTGCGATGATGTTCGCACGGTATAACAGCAGGAAGGAAAGTCGAGTCGAAGTCGATCTGACAATGGGGACCGGCTGGAGGTTAATGAGGTTATCGAAGCGTGGCAGATCGAGTCTAAAGACTAGCATAAAGTATTAGCACAGCTAATGACGGAGCAGCAACTGCGAAAAGAGCCTGGCGCACAGGCGAGGGCCGATAAATTGTACCGCTGCGCTGGGATCTGACCAGGGTGGTTAAGCACTTGCTGACAGATTCATTTCACATCCCTGCAGCGCCAGACGAAGCAAGTCTAGGAGGACATCTGAAGCTCACAAAATATCAAATTGTCACTCGAGCCGAAACACAGCGGCAATTACTGGTGTGCGTCTCCAGCCTGTTAGGGTCTCTGATGGGCTGTTGAAGACGCCCGGGAGCCCGCAAGCCTTGGTCAGTGGGCTGCAGATCATCCCCACCTTTGTCGCTTAAGCTGTCCTAATCGACCCGTCTAGACCTGCTGATTTGTATTTTCCCCTGCTTGCTTCGGCCTGCTACTGGCTCCGAGCCTGCCACGGCCGTATGT
>JAKLMK010000088.1:91151-117121 GCA_022813445.1 Neophaeococcomyces aloes | reverse complement strand
GTACTGCACACTATGGTACTGTGACTATTCACTTACATCCGTGTCCATGTTTAGACTACCTGACCACAAACGTTTCAAACACAACTGGTTCTAGCTGCTGTCAAGCATATCGAGCTTGGATCATAACCTCGGATATGCTCTCCGGCCACCAAGGTGTCAAATTGGATCTACTGAAACACGTAAGGGAGCTCATTCAGAGAAATCGTTCATGTGACTTGATACCTCGTAGACCTCTGGACACTAATGGTGATCAGCTATCGCATGGTCTCCACGGTGGAGGTCGCTCATTGTTTGAAAACAACTTACCCCTGTCAGGCTGGGGTACAGAATGGCGCAAGCTGTGCGTGTACCTAAACAGCGGGCTGGCGACCACCTTGAACAACTCCCAATACCATAATTTGAGCAGTGGGCAGCGCAATGAACGAATAGAGCGATTTGAATCACGCGGTTCCTAGTGGCTGTAGTTAGTAGTCACTTAGTTTGGCTTGGGTCATGGAAAAACGGAATATCGATCGTGTTCGTTGAGGCACGCTTTGCTTGCCTTCAAAGACGAATTCTGAGTAAGCTGGAGGGTGCTCCACGGAACATACGGAAATGTTCGAAATGCTTCTGAGATTGAGGTGACATGTCGTTTGCGACATTCGCTTTGAAAACAAGGGTGGTTCGTGGTCACCAGTCACGAAGCCATCCACCTAGTCACTTTGTTCCATGCTCGACTACCCTTGCGAGTAGCACACTGCAAATACATGTTTTAGATGCTCCTGGCCTTTTCGACCATGCTCATGATTCCCAAACTTGTGATGTGACACCGGAATGTTTTTCTCCTTCCACTCTTCACTAGCCATCGCATTCGCTTAGAACTTGGAAAAAGCCTTGACAGACTTTCCCTGTCGAGGAAGCACGCGTAGAACATTAAATCGGACCTTCAATATATTAGTTGCTTGTTTCATGTTCATCCTGTCTTCAACGTACAGTCTTGCTGAGTGGTCGGCATTGACCAACAGTCACTCTGTCGCCCTCCTCAACACGGAAAGCTGGAGAAACGTGTGCGGCCAAGTTGCTGTGTCGCTTCTCGTACCGTGCATACTTGGGAACGAAGTGTAGATACTCTCTTCGGATAACAATTGTTCGATGCATCTTGGTAGAGATGACAGTACCAGTGAGGATTCGGCCACGGATCGAGACTAAGCCAGTGAACGGGCACTTCTTGTCTGCATATACCACATCAGCACTTGTCCTTTTCAGATCATTCTTTCTTCTACGCGTCCTCGTAGTATATGCGATAACATACCGATGTATGAACCGGCAATGGCTGTGTTAGGTGTTTTGAAACCAAGACCGACATCTTTGAACCATCTTCGACCACCTTTGCCGACCTTCTTGCTTTTGGTAGATTTCGACTTCTGGTTGAGGAAAATATGCGGTTGCTTCTGGAAAGCGCGCTCGGACTGAACTGCCAACTCGGTTGCCATGATTGCGACGTGAATGGCAGAGACTGCTTGGTATAGGATCGACTGTTGTTGGCGTCTGAGATTGCGCTCAAAGTTTTGGTGCCAATTCAAGAGTGCGGTTGTGCTGCAATTTCTTGGCATGAAAGTCTTGGCAATATCCGGCTCAACGAGTCACGTGGATGAAGTTGGGGTTTCGTATCGGGCGACCACTACAGAAGTGTAAACAAACCAACTGTGACGCGCTGTTTTGTCCCTCGAGTTCCAGCTTCCCAGCTTGTTCCTGTTATAACCATCCTCACACACTTGGGCTTGTTCTGTGTGCTCGAAGCCTACGACTCATATTTCTCGAATGCATTCATTATCTTAAGCACTCAACCATCTATGCTATAGTCTTGGGACGTGTGCGACGTGCGCGCACAACGGCAGGCATGGACGAAATCAAGTCGAGGTCGGATCGACCAAAGTCGCGACAATCGATCGCGCATCTTCCTTCCAAGGCGAACACAACAACGGACATTGCTGCTCTGAAGCGTGCGCACGATATACAGGACAAACCAAAGCGGTCTCGTGGTAAGAGTCTGGGGCCTGGAGGACTTGAAGCGCTCACTGAAATCGACGCGAATGCTCTCAAGGTTTGTGGTCCCTCAGGCTTTGCTGTTTATTACTAAATACTTTCAGGTCGCTCCTGCTATGCAACCCCGATCTATACTGAAACCAACCGTTCCTTTGACACCACCTAAGCATATTCCCTCGTTTAAAGAATTGCGACAGAAGAGTCCTGTGAAGGCCAAGTCGCCCATGAAAATTGTATCAGAGGATCTACTCATTGACTTTTCGACACCTGGACCGAGTCGCGAATCTGGAAATGCTGAGAGTGTGGCAGCTATGGATGTAGTGCTCGATCCCTTCAGTCCGGTGAGACGTGAGAAATCCGACACAAATCTACCAGAGAACCAGAATGGTAGCTACATGTTTGCGGATGTCAACGAAGAAGAGCAGAAACGACACGCGGAGAAGAAAGCAATCTTAGAACGGAGGGATGCGAGGCGAAAATCTCTCGCAAATCGACGAGTTTCATTCGCACCGGAAGCCACCCTTCATACCTGGAGTGTGATGGAATTGGTAGAAGACTCCACCACTTCTTCAACCTCGAACTCAACCAGAAGACAGTCTGCAATGACAGTTGCCCAGTCATCCGTGCCAGGAGTAGACGTCCTCGGCGGGCTCTCAGATGCTGAACGACCATCTACACCAGTCGAAGAAGCTGCCAAAGAACTGACAAAGGAGACGCCTGAGTCTCAACGCGCTTTGCATCAACGAAGAAGAAGGCGGAACTCGGATTCAATGCATAGCAGTGACGACGAAGCATTCTCGAGCCCCGGCGACGGCGCTGATAGTAGCCCTATTCGGGTAGAGGAAAGCATAGATTCGGAATCCGATTCCGACACTGATGGAGACACTGCTATGAGCCTTGACGAGGCCACTACAAACTCTATTCGGTCCTCTGATTCTTCCAGCACTCAGACAAGTCTTGATGAGCGCTTGCGTCTGGCAGCAAGTCAGGCAGGAACCAAAGGTATTGATTACGATGAAAACGGTACCGAGGATGAGGGTGAACAGTCAATGGAAATTGCCAACAGTACAACTACGCATGCATTCAAGCAATATGCTAGGAAAAACCATGACGGCCAAAATCTGCCGGAAATTACTGACAAAGAGAATGTGAATCCGTTCCAAGATGCTCTAACGACAAGAAACTACGAGGACAACGACTTAGAAAAGGAAGATGCAACCACTGGAATGACTATGGAGATGACTCATGCAATAGGAGGTATCATGCCTAACGGCACTTCTAGACGAGCCAACATTGGCTCGAATCGTCGTCTAAGTGATGTATCTCGCCGTTCTTCTTCCGGTGGCGAAACATGCGTCGGCGACGAGACCATGGACCTGACTGTCGCTAAGGGTGGTATTCTGAGAGACCATGGCGAAGACGCTAACGCTGACGAGCAATTATCTGATGAAGATATCACTATGGAAATGACAACCGCTGTGGGTGGTCTTAGGAACGGTACTAGAACTGGACTCTCAAGATCAGAAACTGCGGAAGAGACCGAGGCAATGGATGTGACCATGGACATGACTATGGTGGCTGGAGGTGTGCTGGATCCTATAGAGGAGCAAACAGAACCCCAAACAGACGCTGGCGATAACATGACTGGAGCTATGGATATGACCCGAGCAGTAGGCAAAATTCTTGCCAGGCAAACTAGCAACAATCAGTACGACGATGCTGTCAACATGCCCGAAGAGCAGCCAACACCCAGTTCTCAACTCAAGCATGAACTAGACCAAGTCATGCCAATGTCTCCGAGCGCAACTCAGCAGATGACAACGGTAGCTTCAGAGACGGGCAGTCCGACACTCAAACCGCGCCTGTCTGGTCGAAGAACTGCGACGAACACCCGATTCTCGTCACCGATATCAGTATCAAGAGCCAACCTGGCCGAAACAGAGGAGCAGGCAACACCATCCAAGCAATTGACTCCGGCACCGACAAAGAGTACATCTCCAACACGAACGCCAGTCTTGGTCAATGTGACTCAGCGAGGTGCGTCTCCCAAGATACTCTTCGCAAAAGAAATCCACCAGCGTGCATCGCCCGCCACAAGGAAGAGTCCTCGTAAACAGCACGATATCCTGTTTTCAAGAGACGAGACAACAGGACTACACACCCCGAAAGTGGTTCTTCATGCTCCTAAACCACATCAACACCTTCGCAGACGGAGTAGTGGCATTGAAATGGATAACCAAGCTTTAGGTTCCCCACGAATTTCTGAACTTCTGTCCCGGCGATCGTCGATTGGTGATGCCGTACCAGAATTTCAGCTTTGCGGTAGCCAGAAACAGCAGCTCCGCTTTGAAGATCCACAAGAGATCGAACGTGAAGTGGACTCTGAAAGAATAGAAGAACACAGACGGGAAAGTGGCCGCTTTATCATGGAGCAAGAGGCGAACGAACAGCAAGGAGAAAATATAACCCAGACTTTGAAAGGAATGATAGAATCAATGTCACCCAAGAAAGAGAGGCTGACCAAGCACAAAGGCAGAAAGAGCCTTGCGGTAGGTTCTGCCAAAGGCCTTTTGGGTAAGCGTCCAGCAGAGCTTGACATCGAAGACGACGCGGATGGTGGTGAGAGCACACCTAAGCGGTTGAAGATGGTTGCTCGTGAAAACAGTCCTGTTAAGAAGGTGCATTTGCCAAAGCCTCCAACGAAGGAGGAAACTACCGGAAGACTTTCAAAGCTCGAACAGCTTCAGCTGGCAGCTGTAGCACCAGCCGGAAGTACACCAATTCTGGGCCAGTCGCCAGTGAAGAAGATCAAGAGTCCCGCAAGGACAGGCAGATTCAGGGAACCAGTCGACCAAAAGGCTTCCTCCTTTGAAACGAAACTCGATAACGTAGTTGGAGCAACCGATGTTGCGACTACTCATCCGGAATCTGCGAATGGCAATGCGGAAGAGGAGAAGATCTCGTTGCAGGAGTTCCTCAACATGACCAATATCCATTTTATCGAGCTATCTACAACCAAGAGGCGCCACACAATGGCTTTGCCTTCTACAGATGCTGTGTCTGGTGATAGTGCGGACGAAAGCTCTTGTGCTTCCTTCATTGCAGCTGCCACGACCATGCCGCTGCTGGAGTTATACCAACATGCCACTCGAGAGCTAAAATCGTACATTTCTTCTGGCCGCAACATAATCCGAACCATCGAAGCGGAAACTCTCGCTGAGCAACCACCTATTTTTCGAGCATACCTCGATGCTCGACCTGATATTAAGGCAGCAATGGACAATCAATTCCGTAACGGCAAGACGAATGCTCGACTCCAAAGCAAAGAAGGTTGGTATTCGTGGCGAAGCCAGCTTGTTGACGGTTTACAAAGTGGTCTCGAAGGCATTCAAACGGGCTTACTTGAAGACGAGCAAACCTTAGCGGCTCAGCAGGGTTCTTTGGATGAAGTTTTGCCAAGCCTTACGCGCAAGAAAGAGGAACTGCAGCGGCAGCTTCAAGATCTGCAGAAGCGCCTTCACGACTATGAAAATTTTGATCATGAGGCATTGAAGTTGAGGCGACAACAACTTGCAGATATCGACAAAGAGGTTTCGCAGCGCTCGAACAGTCTCAACGAGCTTCAGCAACAGGTTCAAGAGAAGGACGAAGTCCTTTCACAAGCTGCAGAGCTGCGACAAGAAATGAACGACCAGATCAATGAAGCTCTACGTGTCCAGGAGGAGCAGAGACGCTGGCCTGCAAAGGAAGTTGCAAGCCTCAAACAGCGGGTGGAGGAGGTCGAGAAACAATCGGGGTGGAAGCTTATGACAGCAGAAGAAGACACAGACGAACCAAACGACTTGGGTGTCGCTTTGACACTGCGATACAAGAACGAACTCAGGTTGTTCTTCTATCCATCGGCATTTCAACCAAAGGGAGACGCGGGCCGAAGAAGATCGGGCCGTAAATCTCGGTCAGTCTCAGGCCCAAGCGCTCCGATCAGCTTGACATACAGTCCTGATGAAGACTATGAAGGAGAGCCAAAGATGTTGTCCACGGAGCTTCGGTTCTTCCTTCAACTTCTTCAAAGCCAGCTCCACAGCTATGCTATGATGCCTAGGGGCTCTATTACATGTCAACAGGTTCTCAAGACAGTCTCTGAAGGATGGTCTCTAGCATCAAGAGTCACTGAGGAGGTTCGTCAACTCAACCTCATCGGGATTGTTCGAGTGTCTATCCAAGGTGATGAGAAGCTTGGCTCAAGACTCATGCTTATACGGCCCGATCGAAGTCGTGTTGACATCGACTTCACATTAACAGTTTTACCTCTCAACAATGGTGAGTTCTCAGCGACAACCAACGTGACGGCTACCTTTGTCTATGGTCCCGCCGCTGCCGTTATGGATTCCTCGAAGACACGCAAGGTTCAGCAAGCACTGTCCAAAGAAGTAGAAAGCAGGCCGATAGGCGATGGCTCATGGGTGAGCTCGATACGAGGCTTCAACGACTGGCTGCAAGTTCAGATACAGGCCAAATCAGAAGCTCGAAAACCTAAATCTACTGGACACAAGAAGATTGAATGCAATTCACAACTGCACGCAGAAACGAATGAAGACGCCGAGGTACAAGCAATCCATGAACGCCGTCGAGCCGCGACTCAATCACCACGAGCTACTGATAAGTTAACCAGCACAACTCCCAGAGCACCGCCTCGATCGCCCCTAGCACCAAAAACAACGAACCGTATTCCGAAGAAGACCATCCCTGTGCCGAAAAAGCCAATTCAACTCTCTCAATCGGTAGGCGCGTTGCAGGAATTGAAGGACGCATCACAGCAGAAAGAGAACTTACCGCCACCGACCACGGCGACAAAAATGGTGAATGGTAGTAATGGAATGAATGGGTTACATGGGTCGGCTGAGGACGATGTATTTGGTGGTGGTGGTGTGAAACCGGCTATTACGCCGGCGATGCAGGAGGCTATGATGCATACGCCTGTGAAGAAGCGGGTTGGGGCGTTGAGGAGGTCGCCTGTTTGATTTTTTATTACCTTGTTGAGTAGAGCTGGAACTCTAGAACAAATTCGGTTTGGGATGGTTTGGTCTGCTTGGATTCTGGTTCGTGCGGCTTAGATAGTACCTACCTAGCAGAGGTGTTTTTTTGGAAAAGTGTCAATTCAGAGAAGGATAGCGAGCGAGGTTCTTAGCATTACATCAAGACGAAACGTCCATAGAAACACTGTCGATTATCAGTGTATTGATATCTCATTTTACTTAAAAGTAGGTTCTACAGTACGAATTCCTGAGCCCTTCGCCGTTTCGGTTTGCTCCATGCACAACGCCGCGGTGGTGTATGCCTTCAGATGCCTGCTTGCCTGCCATGCCCAATCAATCGTACATACTTACATACTATTACAGCTTCTGGTACTCAAGCTTGCCCTCCAACTTCTTCGATTCTGCCACCTTCCGCACAGCTTTGTTGAAATCGTCCTGGTTCACTGCATCTCTGTAGTCCTTGATAGCAAAGAGACCGGCCTCGGTCACGACATTCCTCAAATCCGCACCATTGAGCTGGTCACTCATCTTCACTACACTCTCGTAATCAATTTCTCCTTCTGTTACCACGTCTTGTGCATGGATCTTCAGGATTTCTAGTCGGCCCACTTCGTTTGGCAGCGGGATTTCGATCTTTCGGTCTAATCGTCCGGCTCTTAGTAGAGCGGGATCAAGGGTATCTGGTCGGTTCGTGGCCATTATGATCTTTGTTTTGCCGAGATAGTCAAAACCGTCGAGCTGGTTTAGCAGTTCCATGAGTGTTCTTTGGATTTCTCGATCTGCGGAAGTACCTTCGCTGAACCTTCGGCCTCCGATTGCGTCGATTTCGTCCATGAAAATGATGCATGGCTCGTGTTCTTTGGCGTACCCGAACATCTCCCTGATGAGTCGAGCGGATTCACCGATGTATTTATCCACAATCGCCGAGCTCACTACCTTCAAGAAGTTTGTGTCCAGTGAACTTGCGACAGCCCTTGCCAACAAAGTCTTTCCTGTGCCTGGCGGGCCATATAGTAATACACCCTTTGGCGGTTTGATACCGACACGGAGGAAGAGTTCAGGATTCTTCAGTGGTAATTCGATGACTTCTCGCAACTCGCGAATTTGCTCATTTAGACCACCAATACCGGCGAATGACACTTGCCCTGGATCTTCGAGCGACATGTTGTAGACCAGAGGGTCAACTTCTCGAGGCAGCATGCGCATTATGGTTAGGGTTGTCATATCAAGGGCGACACGTGTGCCTTGTTTGAGTTTGGATCTGTCGACTTTGGAACGGCATCCCACGACATAACGGGGACCGGATGAGGCTTTGACTATGACTATAACACCAGTACGTTAATGGTTGCGGGAATTTTGTAGGGAACAGAAGGACATACATCTTTCTTCGTCTAACTGTTTGAGAACCTCGCCGATAATCTGACCAACACTCTGCAGCGCTTTGATGTTTTCTTCTGTGAGTTCGAAGTCTTTCTGTAAGCCCTTGATGTCCATTCGTAAGGCCTTGAGTTTTGCTTCCCATTCTCGAGACTCTAGTAGTTTGTCCTTGTATTGCTGGAGGGATTGTGCTCTTTCTGGATCGCCGCCGCCGTCCATCGTTGCCTCACTTTCTGCGTAAGGAGTGTGACCGGTTGAGGAATGGACTTTCGGGTTGGGTCAATGTGTGGCTTCTGGTGGGAAGACGACGTAGTACTCTGTATGTGCACTTGTGATGAGGCGGTTTAGTTGATCAAACTGGTACAAAACACCCCGGCCAGCTTGCGCAGGTACCGCGTGTTGACGCAAGTCACAATCTCGAGAGGGCAAACAGAGCAAACGGAGCGAGCAAATGGAGCAAACAATCCGAGGCATGAAATCGTGGAACACGTAAAAGGCGCCATTCGTCGAAAAGAACCACCATATCACACCTTTGTGAAGAGCTACATTGTATTCGCGGAGGCCTTCGTTGCCACGGTCAGAGTTGTGTGTTTACCTTTGGTTGACGAAGTGTGGTCAGCTCAAGACATTATGGCAAGTATGGTAAATGGAAACAGTCGTATACCAGGACCACCTGTTGACCCAATACAAAGACCACTGAGGGGGGCACCACCTAGCGAGAACGTGCCGCCGCCGCCGCCACCATCAGCAGATTTCCTACCACCGCCGCCGGCACAAGAAGCGCCTCCACCACCTCCGGTAGCTGTACCTCCTCCGCCGCCAGAGTCTGCCGAAGATGATGCCAGCCCCGCTTTAACAATCCCGAAGAAAGAGAAGAAGGGATGGAGCACAAAACCGAAGTCGCAGCCGCTTAGTGTTGAGGAGCTTGTACGGAAAAAGCGTGAAGCTGACGAGGCGGCATCCAAGCCGAAGTTTTTGTCCAAGGCGCAAAGGGAAAAGCTTGCATTGGAAAGAAGACAGCGTGAGGCCGAGGCGGAGAAGCAAGTCAGAAATGGTTCTACGAATACACAGGCAGGGTACCCCCCGGAGCCGTCTACGAGGACTGAAACAGATACACGAAATGATGCGCGATCAGTTCCAACGGGTCCAAAGTCACAAAGAAATGGTGACATCCCAAAAGGACCAAGCGCTATGCGCTCGAAGGACTACAATCGAGACGTCGATATGATTCCGCCACCCGCTCCAAAGTCGATCGCATTTGGTGCTTCCGATTCTAGAGGACAGAAACGAGTTGCTGAGGAGGGCAAGCCTGAGAAAGCACAGTCAGAGTTGATCCGACAAAGATACATGGGACAAGATCAGAATGTCTCCTCTTTTTCAGCGCAAAAGAAACGAAAAAGAACAACAGAGAAGAAATTCAACTTTGAATGGAACGCTGAAGAGGACACTACGCCTGACTACGATCCTATCTACCGCAACCGCTCAGAGGTCAACTTCTTCGGCCGCGGCCGTTTAGCTGGCTTCGATGACCAGGCTGCGGACGTATCAGCCCAGAAGTATGCCGCAGCAATCGCGGCGCGTGATGGCGAAGCAGGTACTACCCGTGCTCAAGAAATTCTCGATATGGAAAGGCGTCGAAAGGAAGAAGGCAGTCGGACAGCCATAGACAAACACTGGTCCGACAAGCGCCTTGATCAAATGCGTGAACGCGACTGGCGAATTTTCAAAGAGGATTTCAACATCGCGACCAAAGGCGGTAACCTCCCTAACCCTATGCGAAACTGGGCCGAGTCTGGCCTCCCTCAAGAAGTTCTCGCTATTATCTCACAGGTCGGCTACGCAGAACCATCTCCTATCCAGCGCGCTGCAATTCCAATTGCTATGCAAGCCCGTGATCTGATAGGTGTCGCCGTTACTGGTTCTGGTAAAACTGCATCTTTTCTTCTTCCGCTACTAGTATACATCAAAGAACTCCCCCGTCTCGACGAATTCGAGTGGCGGCGCAACGATGGCCCCTATTCCATCATCCTCGCACCCACTCGTGAATTAGCTCAGCAAATCGAGAGCGAAGCGCGCAAGTTTGCTGGTCCACTAGGCTACAACGTAGTGTCAATCGTGGGTGGTCACAGTATCGAAGAACAAGCCTACAATCTTCGCAATGGCGCTGAAATCATCATCGCCACGCCAGGTCGTCTGGTCGATTGTATCGAGCGGCGCATTATCGTGCTCAGTCAATGTTGCTACGTAGTCATGGACGAAGCAGACCGAATGATCGACCTTGGTTTCGAAGAACCAGTAAACAAAATCCTCGACGCGCTTCCTGTAACCAACGAGAAACCAGATACCGATTCAGCTGAGGATGCGAAAGCAATGACTATGGCACTAGGAGGCACAACAAGGTATAGGCAAACAATGATGTACAGCGCCACCATGCCAGCAGCCGTCGAGCGCATAGCACGAAAATACCTCCGACGACCAGCCATCGTGACGATCGGTAACGTAGGCGAGGCAGTCGAAACAGTCGAGCAGCGCGTCGAGTTCGTAGCAGGCGAAGATAAGCGAAAGAAGCGCCTGGCTGAGATCCTACACTCCGGCGAATTCAGAGCTCCAATCATCGTATTCGTCAACATCAAGCGAAACTGTGACGCAGTAGCACGGGACATCAAGCACATGGGTTTCAGCAGCGTAACTCTGCACGGCAGTAAAACTCAAGAACAACGAGAAGCGGCTCTCCTTTCCGTCCGTAACGGACAAACAGATGTCCTTGTGGCAACAGACCTGGCTGGGCGAGGTATCGATGTCCCTGATGTGAGTCTAGTAGTCAATTTCAATATGGCGACGAACATCGAAAGCTATACACATCGAATTGGACGAACGGGTCGTGCGGGTAAGAGTGGTGTGGCGGTTACGTTCTTGGGAGGTGAAGACAATGATGTGCTGTATGATTTGAAGCAGATGCTCATGAAGAGCAGTATTAGCAGAGTGCCTGAGGAGCTTCGGAAACATGAGGCTGCACAGCAGAAGAAGGGCACCCTCCCCGGTGGAGCGGCAGGAAAGAAGAGCGCTTCTGACGAAAGTGGTGGCTTTGGCGGTAAAAATGGTGGATGGTAAATGGTAGATACATAACTAGGTACATACCATGTTCGTGACACCACCAACAAACATAAGTATCGAATAAATATACACTCTCCATCTCTGCTTGTTGTTAGCACGCATGTGAGTCTGGTGGTCAATTTCAACATAGCGACGAACATCGAGAGTTGTACGCACAAAATTGGACGAACAGGTCGTGCAAGGTAAGAGTTAGTGTAGGGCTGATTCAGTTCAGTATTGGAATAACTTCAGTTCAGTGTTAGTTATATTTCACTTCAGTTTCCGAACTACGCCGATTACAGCTTTGTTCAGCGTGGCACAATCTTTACTCGACGCTAATACATACTAATATCAAGCAGGGATGAGCAGGGTGCCCGAGGAGCTCAGAATGCATGAGTCGACGCAGCAGAAGAAGGGACTCTTCCAGGTGGCTCCGTTGCCATAAGGACATCTGTTTGTCCGTTACGGATGGAGAGGAGAGCCGCTTCTCTTTGTTCTTGAGTTTTGCTGCCGTGCAAAGTGACGCTGCTGAAACCCATGTGTTTGGCGGAAAGAGTGGTGGGTAGTAAGTGGTAGGTATATATATACATACATATTTCAAGTTCAAGACCCAACCCACAAATATAGATATTGAACAAATTTATAGCAGTGCCATCCAACAATTACCCGTCTCTACACAGTATATGAATTCCATATCAACAACAACAAAGCAACATAACCTACTGCTCCATCTGTATCCTCTTCCTCTCCAACGACTCCTGCAACACCCTTAATCCATCCAACGTACTTTGCAACTCATCTCTATGAACACCTCTCTTAGTCCTCTTCATCTCCCGTTCCGTAGTATGTATATCGTGTTGATTCGCCTCCAGGTCTGCCTCCATATACCGCCTCTTGGCCACTTTCTTCCGCTCCTCACTCCATTCCGCGGCCTCGGCAACGACATCCCTTAGCACACGTGGTCGGTCGGTGTGATCATCGCCCCAAACTTCGTTTCTCTCCTTATCACCAGCTAATTCGTCTCCAACCGCGTTCTCCGCTACAACTCCATCTTCGACATCAGTCTTCCGGGCTGCTGTAGCGTAGTGACTTTTGCCACCGCGCCCAGCATTCAAATATCGCGCCACGCCATCCTCATGAGCGACAAACATATCTAATGGTGCCCAACACCTCGGACATGCCCTCTGCGCCCTCCCCTTCTTTCCACCCTTTCCCTTCGCCCCTAGCCTAGTCACATGATCAGCACCATGGCTCGGAAACCGCGCTACATATGCCCAGAAACACGCCGTGTGGAAGTGAGCCAAGCAACCGCGTGTCGTGTGTGCCACAGTTGGTTCAGTGGTGCTGAACGTGTATGAATTTGGGCAGGACGGGGATGCGCAGCGTTGGGTACGGCTGTGGGTTATTGTGTGGGAGATTTGGGAACTCTGGGGGAAGAGAATGCAGTGGTGGCTTGGGGTGTAGTGCGGGAAGGGGGAGCAGGGGCAGGAGGGACAGGGGGGAGCGTTGATGGGCTTGGACATTGTAGTTCAGGAGGAGTGGATTGGTGATGAGATGGATTTGAGGGCGTGTGAGTTTTGTGGTGGTTCCTAAAGTAATGTGGTGGTGTTGGTGGTGGTCGTGTAGGAGTATCAAAAATTTTTGAGAGGATGAGTTTGCGGTAGCGATACGTACTTGATCCAAGCACATTTGAATAGAGAGCGGAAAGCTCGCTGAAGCATGTTGAATAGATAAAACATGAGAGAACGACTTTCTTGTGTTGTTTCAGGGTGGTACATATTTTCTTTGTTCGGAAGATATTCTTATCAATCTTCCACAAGCAAAAAATAAAACACTCCAAGATGTAACACTGGACAGTCTTTGTTCTAAACAAAGAGTAGTAAACATCGAGAGAACATTGTCTGAAGAAGGTGTATTGCAGATTTGGGTTGGAAACGAATCCACCGAGCTGGCAGTTGTGTTGGCGAGTATGCATCGTGATTCCCCGGATGGCTTATGTAGGGGTGCATCTGCTGTGTGTGATATAGCTTGTTTTCTAGCTGATTACAACTGCAGCGGGGTGAATGGCATTCACCTGCCTCAGTTGACGCCTAATAATGGACTTGTTAACGTCCAGTATTAGCTCCTTTGTATAGAACGTTTCTGTGTTCGAATACTGCGCTGATGCAACAGATATATCGATAATCGTGACACATCCCCTTGTCGGAGGCCATTGGGAATTTCGAGGATCGGGAGGCTTTATGAGGTTCATAGCGACCTCCGAACAACTGGAATCTGCCTCAATTATTCGTAGTCAATGATATATCGTGGGGTGCGAATGGGTAAGCCATGGAGTCAAAGAACTGGAGCATCGTTGTTTAGTGACAATTCGGAGGTAGTTTTGCGATGGCGATTTTGGCGAAACGATACTTTTGACTCGGGTAAGAAATGTTTGGCAATGTGAAAAGTATGACAGAGGATTGAGGAGTGGCGGCGAGGCTGCGATTGAACTAAGGAGGGAGTCGACCAGCAACCTCGTCTCCCTCGGTATTCTAAGCGCTTTGTCGTTGCATGTCAAAATCCATCACAACTCCATTGAAAGCACTCAATCGGTGTTGGAATCCTGTGCTGATGAGATGGTTTCCATTGGTAATGAGCCATTCCGACCTGCTTTCGAGCAGCCCTTTAAGCATCCATTTCAAGATTTCCTGCACAGTATATGCACCAGCCAGTGCATATACAGAGTCACCGTTCAGATTGAGCAGATCCTAAGCTCTTGAACATATCCAGCAACAATAGGGGCAATGGTTCAACGATTAGCTATGCTCGTAGTCCATTGCAATGCGCCACCACTGTAGCAAGCCTTTACTTTCCATCTCCACAGCGAAGCCTTTGACAGTGTCGAGCTCCCTCAGAATACCCCGTTCTCGAAACGGCACCACTGTCGGAGCAGCTGGCAAGGGTGGCGCGATGAGTTGATAATCCTTGTACCGCAGGTCATGAACTGTATCAACCCAGTCCGTAGTGCCCTCCTTAGAATCACTCTCAACATACATCAGGCCTGGCCAACCGCCTGACTTCAGCAAGACATAGCAGTTCAATTTCTTAGCTGCAGCCTTCAATTTGGCAACTTTCGTCCTAGAAGTGATGTGGTGAGTTCGAATTAAGGCGTGATATAGCGGTCGATTGGGCAAAGTCATTCCACGAACTAGGCTGCGATGTGCCGTTTACACAAGTAGCCCGAGATGGAAGTGGATGTAACTTCACTTCAGTGATGCTCAAGAGATCCTTACCGTAGACAAGCAATAGAATGTTGAGGTTATTACAGACAAGGAAAAGGTTGCAAGCCAGGTCTCCTTTCGGAGCGGAGTTTCATTATGCCGGAAACCCTTTGACTTGGTGTCTCTTCTTCCTTACATCGTACTGTATTCTGCTAACATGATCAGACGTTCTGTATGATTTACACCTCAGCGCAAACACTACAAGATTTCTTGTCGCTGTTATAACATGAATGAATACTCCCCTCACTCAATATGAACTCCAACGAACATTTAATTATTAATCATTTGAGACTCTGTACCTCGGCACGTGCTCCGACTTGGCGTACCTCCCTCCTGCAGGAGTGGATTCGTCAGTCACATCTTTACCGCTAATTTACGGCGATTCGGCACCTTGACAGTGAATTATTCGAAATCGATCTTCATGATGCTGTGCTCGATGTTTTGTCTTTTCGTTCTTCTCTCTCTTGCACCATATCATCGTGCTTACCCTCCGGAGCCATAACACTTACCAGAAGCGGAAGAAAGGAGCATGGTGACTTGAATTTGACTTCGCCACTGCAAGCCGGCAACTTTTGTTACCACAGATTCACGCGGGGCAGCAAAATGACGACGCTGGAGAAGGAGACCATGACCCGAGGGGTGGAGGATGTCGAAGTTGGTGAAGGAAACGACAAGATAGTGGATGATGTC
Source organism: Neophaeococcomyces aloes (assembly GCA_022813445.1). Lineage (NCBI taxonomy): Eukaryota > Fungi > Ascomycota > Eurotiomycetes > Chaetothyriales > Neophaeococcomyces > Neophaeococcomyces aloes. The sequence continues at coordinate 101,640 of JAKLMK010000088.1, read as the reverse complement.
ACATCTGCGGCTTTAGTGAAAGTACCTACTGGAAGCGCCAGTGAGCCCCTGGCCGGCCAAGTGGTAGATGGCGGCCTTCGAGCCTGGTTGCAGGTTTTGGGATGCTTTTTCCTGGTAAGTCGAGGAGAATTCTTAGAAATGCCGCACAGCACTGAAACATAGAAGTGGTTCAACCTGTGGGGTTACACATTCGCCTTTGGGACTTTCGAAGATTTCTACGTGCAGACGTACCTCCCGACGACAAGCTCTTCATCCATAGCGTGGATCGGCAGTATTCAGTCCTTCCTTCTGGTCATTTCTGGTTTGTGGACCGGACCGCTCTTCGATTGGGGCTTTTACATGTACTTGATTTTCGCTGGTGCGGCTTTGAGCACATTCGGGGCCTTCATGCTGTCAGTGTCAACCAAGTACTGGGAGATCTTCCTCTCACAAGGCTTGTGTATAGGAATTGGCTGCGGAATGCTCTTTATTCCCAGCATGGCACTGATTAGTCGATCTTTCGTGAAAAAGAGATCCATCGCCGTTGGCTGCACGACTTGTGGGGCACCCATTGGTGGTATCTTGTACACTGTGCTGTTTCAGGTATGTTTGCCCAAACTCGGATTTGCTTGGACTGCTCGCGTACTCGCCTTCTTCATGCTGGGAAGTTATTGCATAGCAATTCCTTTGCTGTTAGTGGGTGCATCCAACACTGCGACGTTATCGTCAGGAAGAAGGAGGCTGTTCGACGCGAGCGCCCTCACGGACAAACGATTCTGGAGTTACGCAGGCATCACCTTCATAACATTTATGGCTTACTTGGTCCCGTATTTCTACATGCCCAGCTATGCACAGACTGTCCTTGGCAAGAGCCGAGCGCAAGGTTCGTATGCTCTGATTGCTTCGCAAGCAGCATCTGTGCCTGGCCGACTGCTAGCTGCGGTTGCTGCAAATTATCTTGGAGTAATGTCTGCATGGACAGGTTGCGCTTTGGTATCTGGCATCGTTTGTTTGGCTTGGATGGGTGTCAAAAGTTATCCCGCATTCATCGTTTTTTGTGCATTCTATGGTAAGTGCCCAGCTTCCCTGACATGAGACCACAACACTAAAGTACTACCAGGCGCATTTTCTGGACCTCTAGTCCCACTTCCCCCCAGCATCTTTCCTGTGGTTTGTCCAGATCCAAAGGTGCTTGGCACTCGACTAGGAATGGCGCAGAGCATTTCTTCCATTGCGAATCTATTAGGACCACCGATAGCCGGAGCTTTGCTCAAGGCTGCGAACCCGGACTCTAAACATTTCATTGGCATCCAGCTATTCACTGGAATCCTCATGCTTTTGGGTTTCGTCCAGCTGCTTGGATTATGGAGGATACTTGTAAAAGGAGGCACCAAATTGTGGATTTGATAGAGAAACGGTGTTTCGGTGGCCGATGTCCCACGGGTGGCAATATTGTTGTTTCGTCCCAAAAGATGCTAGCATACTGTCCGCTTAGACATGGATTCTAGTCTTCGCGTTAATCTCTTCCAGACCATTTTCACATGTTATTTACATTGTTACCCCTCAGAAAGTCTCACCAGCTACCAGTGGTATCAAGTAACAGGTGAAGAATGTAGACCCTGCACGTTTCATCGAGTGGCATCCGCGTTGTGAATGTGATGACAGGTGTCAGCATAATGTTGTCGTTCGCTGACAAGGAGTATTGTTGCGAAGTAAATGGCCTTCTCCATGATGCTCAATCCAAAACTCTTGCGGCAAGCATCGAACGAGCGCTCCATCTGGGGTAGACCAAAGCTGGGGTAGTGCGCTACTAAGCACTAGGGCTACCACTGCATGAAGGGCTCGGTAAGTTCACAGTTCGACCTGTCAAAATTGAAACAGAGCTTAGCTTTGATCCTTTGAGCACCACAATTTCCATAATTTCACCGCTCCCTGCATTCGCTTCTGCAATATTGTTTTGTTTATGGCGAGCAGCGGTACCGATCTCGATCACCGTAATGTACAAGTAAGCGCGGCTTTACATCATATTCGCAATTTTACAACGAACTTGACATGCTAGCACGAGCTTTGCTTGTAACTTGCTCTCTCAACAAATGCGGACGGATCATCTATTGTTCCTATCTTCTACCACATTCTGGGCTTACGTCAATGTCTCTGTAAGCGACTGGGTTGGTGCCCTCGGAAACGTAGTCCGCGTGGAGCAAAGCTGATAATGTGTCGTTCCTTCCAAGATTTAGCAGGCATCAGTTCAGCGCAAAACATTATATTTGGTACCTGACGTCGTTCGCCAATGAAAACAATAGACTTTCCTGCTTTTGTTGATCAAGAAATCGTATCCCTGACCCACTTCAAAACCCTGTGTCACAGCCAATGGGCTCACTACATTTCTGCGTGGCCTACCGCTTTGACTGGCTAACACTTTGACCGGAAAATCGTGCGTTGTCTGTTATTAAGCCGTCGCAGTATCAGCATGGTCTGTCAGCAGCCCAGATAAATGCAAGGGATTACTTTGGCTGCTTACTGGGTCAGCATAAAAAGATGCTCCACCCAAGCAGCGGCATCGAGACCCTGGAATGCGTTCCCTCACCGGACAACCCCGAGCAAGTTTTCGCGGCCTTCGTCTGTTACGTGCATGGTAAGCTGGGGTGTGTTGTGATCGACGAGTACGGAGTAATGCAAATGGATCCAGGCGTGGATCGCCACACACCCTGTTGCGTTGCTGTTTGAGGCGCTGAATAACACGGCCGCTACTTGGTACGAGCATCACCATCATGCCACGATATCACCCAGTGATATGGTACTCATCGATGATACGCTCCGCCTTTCGCTAGTCATCCCACTGTTAATCCTTAAAAACCTCTTTTCTCCCGCCCACTCACTGGTTGCAGCCTAATTTTTCCTTTTAACCAACACGAAGACTACCCTGTACTGTACTGACAACATTGCCTGCACAACGACACATAGAGTAAATCCATTACGGCGCAAGAGTCCACCACATTCTAAAAGGAAAATTATCCTACGCTACATTCTTCGGCCTAACATCCGATCTCAGCCCTTTAAGAGACTCGGGCTCGAAGCCCCTTGGATATCGTATGAGCTCGCCGTTAGTCGGCCTTCAATCCAAACAATACAAACCAACATTCAAGCACCACCCAACATAATGTCGCCGCGAAGCAGTCTCGACTTTCCCGACCTGACCTTGATCAATTCAGAAGACCTCGAAGAAATCAACCACCAAAACTACCTAGCATGGAAGGCCCAAAACGCTCAACGAAGACGCGAATCCACAACACTCTTCCACCTCTATCAATGTCGCAGCGTCGAACGGATGTGCATGCACGCCCAGTTCAAAACAGATTCAGTGCGTGAGTCAGAAGCGTTAAAGCACATCGTCGAGCGACGCATCACCAATGCCTGCGACTGTCCAGTCTGCGAAGCTCACATCAACAGTCCGCGTAGTGAGTCGCGGCACTCGAGAACCAGCTCGAGCGTATCGAATTATTCGACGAGAATCAACACTGTACAGAGCAGCGACAGTGTCTCGAGTATGAGCAGCGATAAATCTTTCGCATCGTCGCCTGTTCATCACCGGAGCCGCAAACAGCTTCATCTTGTTACGTCGGCGCCGCCTGGCATTCGGCATCATAAGAGAGGTGGTGGCTTTATTGCTGGGCCTGAGAGGTCTCCGTGAGCTGAAGTTTTTTGTTATTGATGATACCTAGTCTCGGTTTTTACGACGCATATCTCACGGCTCGTACAAACATTTGCTTTGGAGTTTGGCTATTGCAAATCCCGTCATATCAGTGGGCATAGTTGTTCGCCAAGCATCGAATCACGACTCACGGAAGATTGGATTGACATTACGAAGTTATGGAAGGTGGGCGTTTCGACGATGGCACGGCATACCCCCTGGCCTGGCCTATCTTGTCTTGTTCTGTTTTGTGTACGCTCCACAGAGTGTTTTGTAACTTAGATAAAATCCCTCAACATAAGCAGGGGGACAATGTAAAAACAGGACTCTGAATCTTGTATACACATATCTATATCTAAATTCAGTATGTTTTGATCCATTATACTGCTTGCTGCAACGAACTACATCTATTGTACATCTCATTTATCCTGCATACATAAAAGCCCAGCAGAACATGCTCAGTAAGAAGTCAAGTGTATTGCACGATAACCTCTGCAAAGTGTTTAATGATCTTGGTACATCATCCTGATTGTCTTCGCATGAGGTTGAGAAGTTGGAACTGACTCGCTGGCTGATATCTTTGCTGTGTTACGATCACGGTTGATCTCTTGTTGTAGTACACGATCTTGTGGTTCTTGTGTGACCTGATCTTTTTCCAGCATAGTGGATCGGAGAGAAGCACATATGGGATTGGATTTGCCTGTAGCTTTATTGTGGTTATGGTTGTTGTACAGCCTTTGGATAAGCTTTGTATGTGAGCAGGAGTAAGTATACATTATTGCTAGAGTACACTCGTAACATTTCTCGTCTTCTTTAGGCGCGACAAGAAACATATGCCTGCCTTCTTTCCGAAGTATTGTCGCTTGCTTTTTCAGTACTATTTCGGATACTTCTTCCATCCTCTACCGTTCCCTCGCTGTCTCCATTCCCGTATCAGCTCGGGCATCATCTCCATCGCCTTGATTCTCTTGTCCAGTAGGCCTCCCATCGCTCTCTCCCATTTATGTCCCTTTACCTTCTCGCCCTCTCCCGTTCCTTTCACCTGCGGGCCTAGACCTCTATGTAGTAGCCGCTCCTCCTTGAACGCGCTGCTTTTACGCGAGGGAGGGAGCAACGGTTCGACGCCGTAAACGCGCGCGATCTTGAAGAGCTCGGCTTGCCGTCGTAGAGAGACACGGGCGCCGCGCCAGCGGCCACTTGCTGGGTTTTTGTAGGGGAGGAACGGATTCGGAGGCAATTTCTTTTGTTTCGAGGGAGAGGGAAAGATTGGTTCCTGTGAGTCTTGTTCGACAGGGCCGGGAGATTCTATGGATTCGATTTGTTCGGACGTTTGTGAGGATGTGTCGACTATTGTGGATGGTGATGTGATTTTGATTGTTGTTGCTGTAGGTTTGGGTGTTGAGATGGCTGATTGGGGATTCGTTGGTGATGTGCCTGTCTTTTTATTTCCTTCTAGCGCTATTTTTTCATCCAAGGATATTATTTTTTGGCCGGTGAAATGTGCGCTGTAAAGTCTCGGAGGATAACGAGCGAAGAAGTCGACTAGACGCCGTGGGAGAGCAAGCTCGGGAGAGGTAGATTTGATTGCTGCTGCAACCACCGAGGCCATGATGCAGGGGAACGCAACAGAAACGTAGCAGATTGAAATGAGTGACTGGTGACTTTTGTGCCGCAAGCGGTTTATTCGTTGCGATGGATGAACTCCCCTTGTCTTGCAAGCAATCTTTGGATCAGGACTCTCAAGAATGTATACTCTGTAAGAATCTCGACTAGCAAGGCTCCGCACTAGCGTGCCGGCAAAGTTGCCATTTAGTAAACTTGAACTTCTGTGGTAGTACTGATCGGCTGCCTCCGCTCGTCTTTCGCAACTTTTGTTATATGCCTCGCGCAAACATTGGTACCTACTTGGGTATTTACAACTTTTAGAATCTCCCAAGCCGAGTCAATCTGGGCGTTTTGTGTGACTCCGATCACATTGCTCATTTGCGATCAGCAGGACATTTTAGGCAAAATTTCAAAACATCGCGTCCACATGGACGCCTTTGGCGCTGGCGATGAAGACAACGCCGAGTTGAGGAAATTGTTCGCAGAAGTTGTAAGTCAAGATGAGGTTTCTATCTGAACTGGCGCACTGACCATTTCCTCAGGAGGACGATCCAGACCACTTCGAGACATGGGAGAAACTAGTCAGATGCGGTGAAAGCCTTGAAGGTGGTATCAATCGGAACTCAAGTTCCCAGGCTATCACGTCGGTGCGCAACATCTACGACCGATTCCTGGCAAAGTTCCCGTTGTTCTTTGGGTATTGGAAGAAATATGCCGACCTAGAGTTTTCCATCGCAGGAACAGAAGCTGCAGAATTGATCTATGAGCGCGGTGTCTCGAGTATAACAAATTCCGTCGATTTATGGACAAATTACTGCTCGTTCAAGACCGAAACAAGCCATGATCCCGAGATCATTCGAGAGTGAGTATAACCCAAAACTATGCCCAACTCATGCACAGCATCAGTGTTTCGGCAGAAGGAAAGGACTGTATTGCAACAACATATTGTCAATGGTGAGGTGGTCTGGCTCTCCCTCGTGGTAGTTTCTCACAAGTCATTGTCAGGCGCACCCACTGTACTCACTGCAAAGCACTTACACCTCAGCCTGAACCGTCCGAGATGCATAGTACCCATAAGATTTGAGGTGGAATTTGTCATTTACACAAGTTGATAAACCATGTTTGCGCTCCTCCCACCCACCTCCTATCCTTGTATCTATGCCTTCTTATGCTGACACTGAATGTATAGGTTATTTGAGCGTGGCGCAACCTGCGTAGGGCTTGACTTCCTTGCCCATCCATTCTGGGATAAGTACCTGGAGTTCGAAGAACGTATGGACCAACACGACAGGATTTTTGCCGTTCTGGGCCGGGTCATTGCCATTCCGATGCATCAATATGCCCGATATTTTGAGAAGTACCGAACTTTGGCCCAAAGTCGCCCACTCACAGCTATTGTCCCGACTGGTGTCCTTACAAAATTCCAGATGGAACTAGAAAACGAGGGGGCAGGGTACAAAGCTGGAAGAAGTCAAATGGAGGTCGAGCGAGATCTTCGAGCGCGTATCGATACATTCCACCTCCAGACCTTTCATCAGACACAGACCGAAACCACGAATCGATGGACATACGAATCAGAGATCAAGCGACCATACTTTCATGTTACCGACCTCGATGAAGGTCAACTTGTCAATTGGCGGAAATATCTCGACTACGAAGAAAGTGAGGCTGATTATATTCGAGTTCAATTTCTTTACGAACGTTGTCTTGTTACATGTGCTCAGCACGAAGAGTTCTGGATGCGCTATGCAAGATGGATGTCAGCACAACCCAACAAGCAAGAAGAAGTTCGTATCATCTATCAACGAGCATCATGCTTGTTTGTCCCGATTGCACTGCCGGCAATTCGTCTTCAGTATGCGTATTTCGAAGAAATGCAAGGAAGAGTTGATGTTGCCAAGGCAATCCACGAGGCTATCCTATTCCAGCTTCCAGGTCATGTCGAAACTATCGTATCCTGGGCTAACACGTGCCGGCGCCACGACGGCCTCGATTCCGCTATTGCAGTCTACAAAGGTCAGTTAGAGTCACCGCAATGTGATAACGCGGCCAAGGCAGCAGTAGTAGCTGAATGGGCAAGACTAGTCTGGCGAGATAAAGGTTCTGCGGAGGAGTCCAGACAGATCTTCAAGAAGAACCAGCCACATCATCTCGATAGTCCTGCTTTTTGGAGGTCGTACCTTCGTTTCGAGATTGATCAGCCTGCGACTCCAGAGGAAGATAAAGCACATCACGATCAAGTCAAGCGAGTGTTGGACGATATGTTGCAAAGAACGAAATTGTCTGCACCGACAATACAGGAGCTTGTGACAATCTACATGGAATATTTACTAGAACGAGGATCCAAGGACGCAGCAAAAGAGCACATGGACTTGGATCGAGAAATCAACGGTCCTGCATCAGTTGCAAAGGTGTTGAAAGGAAGGACCTCAACTGAACAACTAGGAGTACCAGCCAAAGGCTTAGGACTGGTGAATGGACAAGTAAGGAGATAAAACTCGAACGTTGACTGGCATTGCTAATCAGGTGCAGAATCGCAAGTAATTGCATACTCGCCGTGTCCGTTTCATGGCTCTTGCAGCACTCTTCAATTTCTACGCAATAACGGACTCCTTTACGCTTGGTACGGGCGTACGTGCTACTCCAGTCGTGTGCTCCGGAAACATCGAGCAATAACGAGATGACTTTAATCGCCATGTATATGGACTGCGCTCTTCTTCACGCCGGACTCATGGTTACGTTGCGATAGTACATTTTCGTCAAGCATAGGCGTATGCGAAGGGTTGCTTGTTGCCCATTTTACTGCTGTTGTTACTAGCTGGGAGAACACATACCTTGTGATAATAGAGTGCAATTTGTGTGTACTTGGACTAGCACTGGAGGGATCAGGCAGTATGCGTCCAGCGTCCAGCATTGACATGTAAAGCAGTGAACAGTTATGTACTATACTACAAGAAAATGCGCATGGGTATACCGACGTGTATGCTTGCCTAATAAGTGCATTTTATGAGCTACCTATGATCCATCATTCATCCAAGCACCGAAACTGGGCTATTGAAAGCCTAAGGAAGCCAAAGGTTGTCGCTGCTTGTGTTTAGACTCGTGATACTTGTCCATTTCGTCGATCTTGGTGGCCGATCGTGTACATCGAAGAATTGTATAGTAGTGACCACTTTGTAGCTGGTGATAAAGGAGGTCAAAGAACTTCTGTAGAAAGGTATGGTAAGTTTGCCGAGAACCTATCGAATTCGAAGGTCCATGTTACCCCAGATGTGCAGCGAAAGGCAAGGTCCATGTCCACTCTCCATTATTTCGAGGATTCTGGTTAAAAGCGTAGGAGGTGAGAATGTATGTTGGGCATCTGACATCCTTTGAGGGCACCACAGGAATCGAAGAATCTGGTCTTGCTCGGCAGCGTACCTATTGATCCATAACGCAGGCTCGAGACGCTTACCATTGCCAACGGTTTTCCTTACCTTAGCTACAAGCTCCTATCAAAGTAGCAGGACCTATACACAACGCTTTGAAGCTGCTTGATACACGGGAAGAGAATTATGGCTATACCGCAGTTCCTACTTGTTGAGATGCGTTTGGCGTTCAAGTCTTGCGCACGCCCATACCGAAGTTCTGGTCTACGGCTATTCAGCAGCTCACCTATCCGAGTCGAGCGCAAGGAGACACCAAAGCCAACGCCTCCATCACCATCATCAAGCACTTCACAGCAAGTAAGCTGGCCTTACAACGGCGCCATTCCACCTCAGAAAATCTTCGAAGCACAGACCTCGCGGATGCAAGATGCCCAAGAACAAAGTGCACAAACGGGCGTTGTGCCGCGGCACCGAGAACGAACTGCCATCGACACGGGGCGAAAAGTCCCAGTCCCTATGAAGATTATACCAAAAGCAGAGCTCGCACCAGACGTCAAACTGACTCCCCGAGAACGACTGCATATCGAAATCCTGACAAGACGACTACCACAGCAGAAAGTAGAGCAAAAGGTATATAGGGAACGCCTACAAATATACCACGTTGGCAATCTGAAGGAGAACATTATGTCTGTCCTGAGAGTGTCAGGCATAGTCTGTGCCTGCACTGTTACATTTATTATCGCGCCTGCACATTTAAATGCCGGTCACGATCTGTGGCTTGTGGCATCGATATTCGCCGGTGGGTTCGTGCCGGCACTTTTACTGAATTATATGACAATGCCGATGGTGTCCAGGATATTTCTTAACCTCCCTCTGAAGGCACGTGAGACCTCAAAAGCAGCGATGGAGTATGCGAAGAACTTACCTAAGGACGCAGAATTGGATATCAGATACCTGAAGCCGTGGGGACTAGAAGATTCAATCAAGGCTAAGATAACCGAATTTGAGCCTACGACGGGAAATCTATTAAGGCCGCTTACATTCAGATGGACGGAGAAATTTGGCAAGCACACAAGAGGATCCAGATGGAGTCCAAACAATTTTTATGTTAATCCGACGTCGGCCACAGGGGAGTCATCGAAGGACACGATACCTGGCATTTGGGGAAGTGTCTATCGGCGGTTGGTCAATGCGGACAGTAACAGTGTAGCGAGGTGGGATAAAGCAGGACCTCAGATGACAACAAGATGACCTGAGGAAGTCAGGCTATATATGAGGTATCAGGTCCCTGTACAAGGGTCAAGGCTGTGGAAGCAGGCCACGGAAGCCGGCTTGATGCTGTAGATGTCGATGGCGATCAACCTCCTTCGACTCTTAGAAGTATTCTGATAGTGATGTCAATCGCAGAGCTGACATAGTGATGTCGCTGCGTGCGACCGTCGCAGCAGCGTGTATCTCAATTGAAGAAAATGACATCCACAAATTCAACGAAACCAGTAGATCACATCATTCGGTAACAGGCCTCCACGAACCTCTGGGCACAAATCCAACCACTCCTTCATCAACAAGAACATCGCATGCCAGCCTACCAGTAAGCACAGACCTCTCCGTCTCACGACCACCAACAATAAACTTCTCGAACCCAGTCGTCCAATCATGATGATGACCATCACTCCTAACCAGCTTCTCATCCTTGGCCAACCATCTCGTTTCGACAAAGCCTGATTTCGAGGTTGTGGTTTTCTTGACGAAGCCGGATCCTGTCCGGTCTAGTGAGAGGAACCATCTGCGTTGATGGATGGAGCCAATGTCGTTCGTTGCGCCGGTGTAAGCGTTGTTCGCGCGG
>JAKLMK010000088.1:16709-91141 GCA_022813445.1 Neophaeococcomyces aloes | reverse complement strand
CTTCTCTGTCTGAAGCCAGCGCTGCCGGGTCGTCGGAACCGGCGTTGTCTTCTGAAGGGTTGTTGTGAGGGGATACTGGAGGGGATGCTAGTCGTGATAGTGATGAGAGGCCTCTTTTCAACGATGGTGGATAGGTACCATTGTCCATGCCTGAGTCAGATTCGGAATTAGAATCAGAGGTGCGACGCTGTCGCTTAGATGTACCGCGCCTCCTTCGCCTGGAGGGTGCCTTCGGCTGCTCAGCACGGAAGTTTTCCTGAGTTAGACGCAGCGAGATTGTGTATCCTGCAGGCAATCTGACCCCATGCAACCTCAACTTGATCTTTCTTTGCTGAAATGCGCGTCTTAACTTCTGTTGTTCAGTTTTCTTTGCACGACCAATGTTGAAAGGAGCTTCCTCATCATCGTCGGTCAGAGTTTCTGGTCCTTGATGATCCGAATACGGAATCACCTCATACTCACCCGTGTCCCACAAAAGCATCGACCCTGTACTATGCGACGCAGTCTCAATCAAGTGATTCCACAAACAATGCACTCTCGTCTCCGTAGCATTCCGATTCAACCTCCTGCTATTCGCATCCCCTGGCAAGCCGTACATAATAGCGAAACTAATCGAGCTTGTGGCATTGCACTGTAAGCGCAAATCATAGTGAGTGCCGGCAACAGGGTGATCATGCTGGTGCACGACGAAGTGACATCCTTTGGAACTTCCAGCGTTGCGCTGATAGAGATCGACCCATTGCGAGTGACTTATTCGTGGCGTTCCGAGGTGTACCTCTGGGTGGATGGCGAGAAGGAGATGGGCGGAGTAGAATGTTAAGTGGTCTTCGACCTTCTTTTCGCCGGCTTCGACTGCTGCGAGCGCTGATTTGGGGGGAGTTGTTTTGCGTTTCTTGGCTGTTGGTGGAGGGGATATTGGTCGCGTTAGGGAGGGGAGTGGGCTGCTGTTGGTGGGATCATTATTGCGCTCGGTTGGTGGTTGTCGTGGTGTTTGGCCTCTCTTCTGAACCATTCAAAAATTTATAAGCCTCATCCGGGTGATTATACACATAACTCTGTATGCTTTGGCGAGAATGTAGTCTTTGTCACCTCAGGGAGTTGAGCGGAGAGGAGTGATGACGTAATCGCTTAGCCATAGCGGAATTCGTGCCTCACGAGGTTGGAAGGCAGCTTTACCGAGAACACGAGCCGACAATGAAAGTGAATCATTCATTTCCAATCGCTGACTGATCTGCCTTCATTCGTTTCTCCGCTAACTACTCCATCGAGTGACGGCTTACCAACATTTTAACCGTGATTAGAATCGCCTTCGTAAGAGTAGAAAACCTTCACGAAGTATCTACACGACTCTAGACCTTCTTCGCAATGAGGATATAGGTATTGAGAATTTCTTCATGTTCCCGAATTTATCACTTAAAAAGTTTATACTTGCCATCGTAGGAATCAGCTTCGCATTAACGGTCAGATATTTCTCGGGTATCTACGACACCAACAACAAAACAACCAACACCACCACAACAACCATTAACGTAAAAACAACACATCAGTCGATGAGCTCTGCTGCTCTATCAAGAACAACCTCAGCTATCAAATCCGCAGCAAGCAAGATGACTGCCCAACAACTCCCGCACGCCACGATCACATACCGATCATCAAAGACCAGGGGATCTGCAAACCATGGTTGGTTAGACACCAAACACTCTTTCTCCTTCGCCAGTTGGCACGACCCTTCATATGAGTCCTTCGGCAGCTTGCGCGTGCTCAATGAAGACCGTGTCGCGCCCGGCACCGGCTTCCCGAATCATCCTCATAGAGATGCGGAGATCTTCAGCTACATCCTCTCCGGTGAGCTCACACATCGTGACTCCATGCAACGCAAAGGTGCCGAGTCAGACAACAAAGACCAATTCTACCGGATGAAGCGCGGCGACGTTCAGTTCACCACCGGCGGCAAGGGCATTGCGCACTCGGAACAAAACGAGCACAAAAGTGATTGGGTGCATTTCTTGCAGATTTGGGCTCTGCCATGGAAGCGAGGTTTACCACCGATCTATCATACTGAAAACTTCCCGGAAGCGGAGAAGCGTAAGGCATTCGTCAACATTATCACTCCGCTAAAGGCTGGGCCGAAGGCCACTGCGGCGGAGGAGAAAGAAGCAATAGCTGCCAAGAATGGTACCATTGCCGTTCACGCGGATTTGGTCTTCTCGGCAGGCATTGTTGAGCCGAAGAAGGTGTTTGAATACAAGGTTGGTGGCGAAGGCGAAGATATTGTCACAAGCAAGTCCGGCCGAAATGTATACGTACATCTGACTGAATCGGAAAAGTGGGACAAGAAGGGCAGGGTGAAGTTGGCTGGACGGGAAGATATTGTCCTCGGTGAGGGTGATGCTGCTTTCGTTGAGAATGTGAATGTGGGGGATGTGATTACAGTGGAAAGTGTGGGAGAGACGGATGCTGAGGTGGTGATTATCGATTCGGAATAGAGAACAAGAGATATTGAGACTGTGCCAACAGAATTTGAAGATAAGTTTTTAAATAACAATGTCAGGTAGCGGATGGCGCTAGTCAGAATTCACCTAAGATAATTACACTTGAAGCCTACAGAACAAAGCCTTGGGCCTTTGGACAATTCAGTTTGCCTCAATCCTGACTTCTTATACACATTGGATCCCATTCCCCTGTTCGTATTGCCTTGAATTGCTTGTGCTGTCACGTGCACTTGAATGGAGCTAAACATGTACTCGTATTTATCGTATTCGTACCCCACATCTGACCGTTCAGCCATGACTTGGACGCCTCATTGCATCAACATGGCATGATCAATCGATGTTGGTACTAGCTAGAGAGCTATACTAGAATCATATATCCTTCGGCACTCAAGGTCCTCAAATCTCTTCCATCCCATCAGTCACATGTGACATTTACAATAAACACACACCTCGATGTTACACAACAACCGGCAGCAACGACAGCGCATCAATTGTTTCACATATACACAGACCAGTTCTATCCTCACCATCAAAACTACAACCATACCTACAGAGAATCACTCACCATGCGCCAGACACACGAATACACATCCTCAAACTACAAACGCGACACAGGCTTCCCCTTAGTCTGGATAATCACGTACTTCTTCAAGAGGAGTGCAGCAAAAACCCACGAGACGAAAGAAGAACCCGATAAGTATCATCAGCGTAATATTGGGCAAGGACGGAAGATCATTGGCCGCGTTGCGGGGCCCGAAGCTCATACTGGCAAGTCAAGCAATCGCGTGCAAGGACGAGGATGTGAACAAAAAGTGCCTGTGGAGCGGAAGGATGGGGAGGACCGGTTTGTGAAGGAGGTGTGTCCGTGATGGGTGTGGTATTGATGTTTTGACTCGTTATGGTTGGGGAAGGGGCTGTAAGTGTTGTTCTCTTGCATGGCACCAGATAGGTTTCATGTTTCGTGAGTGGAAGATACCGAGGGGCATGTGGTGTTCATGGGTATTGGTGATTTGTTTCGAGCGTGAATACTTCAATTTCATGGTCCTGCTTGACAGCCAGCAGTGGTTGTATGGTACGTAGGTAGTAATTTATCTGGTCTTGCTGGTCTGACATTTCCCAAAAGCTAAGTTCATAGGTATTAGAGTTCGTCCCTCAATTTTCTGATGCGGCTAAAATGGTTGCTGTAAATAGTAATACAGCATTTCTCATGATCAACCTTGGAAGTTATATAGGTATCTTTCTTACTGCTTTGCCAGTGGTCTGTGACGGCTTCGATTTTCAAGTCAAGCCCGAGACTCTTGATCCAGGCTGAACAAGGCATTCGTCGTGATTTAAGGTAGCCAAGAACATCTGTATGAGATTCTGGAATATGGTATTAATTCACAAGCCGGCTTAAATCCGTGGCCTGTGTAATGTACTGCCCCACAAGATGAAGACTGAAGCTTGTCTCTCTGAATCCGATCCGGAGCTATGAAGCAACAAACTCGGACTTAAGCTCTACTTCTACTCGTGTTCCTACTTGGTCGACGTATTATTAGTGAGGACAAATCTGATTCTATCGTGCCAATATGATGCTTGGTCATGATATTGTGGGCCAGAATGAGGGATTCGGCCCAAGATTGAACCGTTATGGCAGATACAACTTCCGAGGTAGTACATAAGGGCTTGAATATCCTCGGGGCAGGCGATTTCGACGAGCCAACAAAAACGGTTCCAGCATTGTAAACAGACCGTCCAGAAAGTGTTCGAATGAAGTATAACGACGCATTGTCCTGGTACTACAGCACTTCTATTCAATCATGACGGACGCACAAAAATATACATCGAAACTCGTCAATGCTCGTACGCTCGTCATCGGCGGTACCAGTGGCATAGGCTTTTGCATAGGTATGCTACACCATACTCCAATATACACCACACTAACACACATACCAGCCGAAAATCTACTCGAGAATGGCGCACACGTTACCGTCGCCTCATCCCGTCAGGAATCAGTTGACAAAACCCTGAAGCGTCTGCAAACGAGCTATCCAAACGCCTCGAAAACCCATCTCCAAGTCTTTACCGTCGATATGGGATCCGAGGACAGCATCAAGGCTTTACTCCAATCCGTTACCAACGGTGGTAAAGACTTACTCGACCACATCGCAGACACGTCAGGGGACTCTCGGAAGTTTGTGCCCCTGCAGGACTTGACACCGGACGACATTATTAACGGTCAACGCGTGCGCCTTTTTGGGCCGATTCTTCTGGCGAAGCATGCCATGAGTTTAATGAAGAAGGCTGCGTCAAGCAGTATCACGCTTACGGGAGGAATCAATTCGCACCAGCCTGGTCAAGGTTGGTTCTTGCCTGCCAGTGTAGGGAGTGGGAAGGAGGGGTTGACGAGAGGTTTGGCGGTGGACTTCCGACCTGTGCGTGTTAATCTTGTTGCGCCAGGAGCTGTGGACACAGAGTTGTTCGCGAAGATAGCTTCCGGCGAGCGACTTGCGGCTATCAAGAAGAGTTACAGTGAACAATCGCTGGTTGGTGGAATGGGACAGCCAGAGGATGTGGCTGAGGCTTATGTGTATTGTATGCGTGACCGGTTTGTGACTGGTCAGGTCATTCTTAGTGAAGGCGGGCTTTTGCTAGCTCCAGGAGCTCGGAGATGATACCTGAGTAGACTGGATTACTGAGCTTCATCTCTATTTCAGATCAGAGGATCATGTGATTGAGATCATACCAAATCAGGCCCCCAACTCTACTGACGCTAGAAATGCACCTGACATTCGACAGGGAAGAGGACTGGTATACAATGAATCGGATTTGGTGCCAGACGCACGTGGCTATTGGGCCATTTACCTCAGCCCGGTTCAAACACGATGTACAGTACATCAAGATGAGCTCACAACACGTTGCTGATGACATAAGAGTACGTATAACAGGCATAAGATACATAGTACGATGTTCGAGTTCCAGTAACAAAAGGTTCGCTGTTTCCTCGATGTTATCGTGTTGAACCACGTTGGGACTTCTGTACATTCTCAATGGCGCCACTCAAGGTTTTGCTGACCACGCTGACAGCAACGATGTTAACTGCTGTAACTGCACATACGACAATCTCTGGTACCTTCAACTGGACAGCACTTACACCGACCACGAAGTTGGACTGGGTACCGTGCTACGAAGCCAAAGAATGTGCTCGCTTCGCACGACCAATGGATCCAACAGACCCTTCCATTACAGGACAGGTTGCGCTTGCTGTAATCAGATCACCAGCACAAGTTCCAAGATCAGACCCCAGATATGGAGGTCACATCTTCATGAATCCTGGTGGACCAGGAGGATCTGGGGTTGGCATTTTGAGATGGGGAGCATACGAGATGCAGACAAAAATTGCTGGTCCACAATATTTCGACCTCATCAGCTGGGACCCTCGTGGTGTGGGTTCGTCGACACCGTTGCCGGAATGCTTTCAGAACGATCTCCAACGACAACAGTACTGGATCAAACAGGAAGTAGTGGGTGGTATCAATACATCCCCCTACGCATTGCAGTATGGGCTTGCGGCGTCGGAAGCCTTTGGGCAGTCGTGTAACTCAACCATCATGCGATACATGACAACGTTAGCCACTGTACAAGATATGGTCGCGATCGCCGATGCATTGGAGCCGAATGTGACTGAACCCTTGATCAATTACTGGAGTATATCGTATGGCACTTTTCTTGGTAACACCTTTGCTTCGCTTTACCCACATCGTCTGAATAGAACGGTCCTGGATGGCGTGCTGGGAACCACTGACTATCTGTCGTCCGCTTGGCACCTCGGGCTTGTCAATACTTCTGACATCTACGATCATTTTCTGCAGCTTTGTTACAACGTAGGGCCAGACGATTGTGCTATATGGGACAACAGCACCGACGCTATACGTGACAAGA
This sequence comes from Neophaeococcomyces aloes, assembly GCA_022813445.1. NCBI lineage: Eukaryota > Fungi > Ascomycota > Eurotiomycetes > Chaetothyriales > Neophaeococcomyces > Neophaeococcomyces aloes. The sequence goes on along the minus strand of JAKLMK010000088.1, from coordinate 84,728 downwards.
TCGACAACTTACTAAACCAGTTGGATACAAGCCCGATCCCTGTTTGGAACCAGACAGGTCATCCCGCAGACGTGTTACAAGCTCAAACGGTCCGCACATCTATTTTCCAGGATATGTACTTCCCTCCAATCCAATGGCCTGGCCTTGCCAAAACACTGCACGACCTGATGCAAGATCCGCCCAACACGACGCTCGCAGCCGCGTCGATGTTCACATTGCGCAATCCAGACACACCTCTTGCGTCCGAGATCATCACACCGTCGAACAATTCCTGGTCGAACCCCAACGTTGCTGTTCCGCTGATTAACAACGATGATTCAGCACATATCATTGCGTGCACAGACGGCAACCCCATCAATGATTGGACAACAGCAGATGCTCAAAACTACCTCGACGAAATCGACGCATACTTCCCGCTTGCAGCATATACTTGGCCCCAAACAAGTACAACCTGCATGCGCTGGCCTACCTCGAAACGTGCGCCCGAGCATATGCGCTTCACAGGCCCATTTGGATCGAACCTATCTTCATATTCGGAAGGAGCGTCGCCAATTCTGTTCATTGGAAATCAGGCTGACGCGGTGTGCCCCTTGCGAGAAGCACAGGAGGAAAGTGCCAAGCACGAAGGAAGTGTCGTCCTACAAACAGAGATCTATGGCCATTCGAGCAATGTGCTCAACTCGAATGAGTGTGTCTGGGGATACTACTACAAGCAATATTGGCAGACTGGACAATTGCCTGCTGAAGGTGTAGTGTGTCCGCGAGATCCCTGGGCGTGGGAGCCGGCTCCACCAAAAAGGGGGAATAAGTGATTATATCAGCATCTTCTCAATGTAGCCATGAAACATGATGGATATTAGCAAGTTCGGATTGTAAAGATAGTAGCGTAGTAAAATGTCTTATAGCCTCGGTCATATTGGCAAGATCTTCCGTACCAACTGTATTTAGTGGAAAGTGCGTATAGAGAAGCATAGATAATTGTTGCACTATGCTTTTCTTACGGCTTCAGTACTGCAACTATCGAGTTATGAAAAGTCTTGGCATACAATAACCGGTAGGGGCTATCCGCTCTGTGCCGCTGAGCCGCCACCATATAGTTCGGAAGGATCGAGGCTTTGAACGAAGTGGCAGGCATCCAGGTTTCCATTATTCGCCGTGCCCCAACTACTTCACCTCAAGCTGACTTCATGCTCGCTCCGTGTATTTGAGGTGCCACACAGTTGACGACTGTTACGAATCCCTTGCCATTCGGCCGGTCATGCTCTGTTAACAAATAGCAGCATATCCCGCTGCTCGGGTCCCGTCATGGGTCTCTTCTCCTGCTGCATGAACGATAAGCGATCCGCTCGACACGACACTGAGACGCGGCAAGTACGTATCGTCCAGGTACAAGGTGCTGCGGACGACTTGTACACGTCTCCGTGTATCCAGGCACCACCACCTGCCTACGTTGAAGCCGTCGCTCGAGACAATCTATCTGGTCCTACAATCTACGTCGACGAAAAGGCTCCCCTCCCGACAGAACGACGCCTACCACGTTCGGCATCCTCTTCTCCTCGCACATCGGTCATTTCAGTACCTTCAACAAGACTGACAGACCTAACGTCCGCACGGACTGGAGGGACGAGCATTACACTTGTCAATCAACAGCCTGAGTCGCAACGATCGAGCCTTGTCTTCGAAAGTGCGCCACCTTCATACTACGATGATAGAAGTGAGAGAAGCACGAGCCCGCATAGTCAGATAGTCTCGAACCCTATGCTGTCGCACCCTGTGATGGGTGGGGACTGGTTGGAGACATTGAGAATAGCTGCGCAGAGGGCTCTTGCAGAAAACTCACCTGGTGCCCCTGCTGGATAGCAATAAATGAGAACAATATGTACATGCACATCTATCATATATCACAGAGGCAGGCCATCCTGTTTGTTACTTACCACCGTACTCGAGATACCATATTATAGGCGCAATTTGGATTTGATATGCTTGGCAATCTTTCAGAAGCCTATTGGCATTTCCAGTGCTGTACAAGCATCGCATGCACATCCAGTAAAAAACGGTTCTGTAACCCTAGCCCTAAACATGGGGAAGGGCTCCCCACTACTCGTACTACCCACCATTGATAAGGGAAAGTTCAAGACCTGTCGTCACTTGTTGTTCAAGTACTCGTATGGTGCGGGCACAAGTATTGTTTATGTCTTCCGAGTCTCTCATTAAGTTACGATCATGTCCAAAAACGAAGAACATTGTCGACATATAAGAAGACCTTACACAACTCTTACTCGCCCTCCTTGAAAAGCGGTACTTCAAGCTCTGCTAGAGAACATTCAGCTTTATTAACATTCATTTTGTGATTGAAACAAGATGTCACAAGAGGTATTGCCGGATGGGGTCTTTTCCTTCTTGGACACGGATCTGTATAAATTGACAATGCAATCCGCTGTGCTCAAATTCTTTCCAGATACTCAAGTTGAGTATGCCTTTACTAATAGGACGCCGGCGATGAGATTGAGTAAGGATGCTTTCCAATGGCTACAAGAGCAAGTAGCGAAGCTAGCCAATATCACACTGTCTGATAAAGAGTTCAACTTCTTGAAATCAGAATGTAAGTTCCTGCAGCCGCAATATCTTGCCTACCTTCAGAAATTTCGACTGCGGCCAGACGAGCAAATAGAACTACAACTGAACATGGTTGATGATACGTATGGAGACCTCAACATAATCACAAAGGGCTTGTGGGTTGAGACCATCCTGTACGAAATTCCTCTGCTTGCCTTGACAAGTGAGGCTTACTTCAAGTTTGTTGACAAGGACTGGAACCATGATGGACAAGAGGAGAAAGCATACCAGAAAGGTGTTAGCCTTTTCGATGCAGGGTGCATGGTCTCGGAGTTTGGTTCAAGGCGTAGACGTGATCTGAAGACGCAGGACTTGGTTATAAAAGGCCTCGTGAAAGCCTCGAGCGAGAGAGAGCGACCAGGGAAACTCACAGGGTCAAGCAACGTATATTTGTCTATGAAGCATGGCATACCGCCAGTGGGTACAGTTGCTCACGAATGGTATATGGGCATCGCATCAATCACAAATGACTACGAGAATGCGAATGAGCTAGGCTTGGATTATTGGTTGAAATGCTTTGGCGAGGGAGTCCTTGGAATAGCTTTGACCGACACGTTTGGCACACCGGCATTTTTCAAGGCGTTCAAGAAAAATGTTCCAAGCGAGGTTGGCGATTCATCGAAGACATACGCTCAAGTCTTCAGTGGCATAAGACAAGACTCGGGTGATCCTAAAGACTATGCGAAGCTGGCTGCTGATTTCTACCAATCGCAGGGTATTACAGGCAAGAGCTTGGTCTTCTCAGACTCCCTGAACACCGAGTTGTGCATCGAGTACAAAGCGATTGCTGAGAAATATGGTTTCAAGCCTTCGTTTGGCGTTGGAACGTTCTTCACCAATGACTATACCAGATTATCGAACCCAAAGGAGAAGTCGAAACCGCTGAACATTGTAATCAAGATTTCAAAGGCAGGCGGACGTCCTTCAATTAAGATATCAGATAATATTGGCAAGAATACTGGCGATAAGCACACTGTTGAGGAGGTCAAGGAGCGACTTGGTTATTCTGAGAAGTCTTGGAGGGAGGGAGATGAGGCGCATCGGTGGTAAGGTATTGTGGTTTAAGAGTATCAAACAAGCCAGAACATCCCGTAAGAACAAAGTCACCGTCGGCCATCCCAGATCAATCTACACATTTGAGGTCTTGTGTTGCACTTGTGACTGGCTAGCTCGAAAAGAGCAGTCCAAGCGAGACACAAAGGGAAATGGTTTCGAGTTTGTGGACTTCTAACCGGCTGCCAGCTGAAGGAACATCTCAAGCTAGAAGCCGCTTAGCTTCTACTGATGTGGTTTGATTTGTTCCAACCATCAGCTGGTCAGTCCGCGACAAGGTAATACAGGAATGTGCGCATGCATGCATGCGCTGCATCTCAGCTTGAAATCTAGAGTGCGAGTTCTGGAGTCGTAGCGCCACTTTCTGTGACGAATCTCAAACACAGCATACAACATTTCGTGCGATGAGCAGCAAGGGCAGGTACCCATTTAAACACCCGTCGTAGATTTGCAGGGTCTGCTCATTCAACAATTGGAGCAGGCCAGGGCCACAGATCTTGAATTAACGCAGCCTAACAGTTTCATCGTTGAGTGCGAAAGGGCCAAATTAAGCCCGAGAGGTGTGCTGCACTGGCGAGCTCTAGCAGCGCGTTGTGGTGGATAGTAGGTGGAGACCGCCAATACCGCTACCCGACCAAGCAGTTCGCCGGTGTAGCGACACAGGAGGCCTCAGCCCCCTCAGCTCAGAGTTCAGTCTCAACTAATCAACATTACTGCTGCCTCTGCGTTTCTTCTTCGCTGTCGTCGTAGCTTCAGGCATACCCGTAAAGAATTGGCAGCTGCCTCGCTGAGCATTGTGTCGCGCTGACTGCCTTGTCGTTCCTTCCACATCATATTTCAACAAACTTCTCCCGATCACCTTAGTAACGACTTCCTTTCCGACCAACGCGGCTATCAAATTCGCGCGCTGATCCTCATCTAAATACAACATCCATCTCGCCGCGGAGGCTCAACAACTCGTATCCGCAACATCGAGTAGCTTTGCCTTCCTCCTCACTTCATATTCAACTCATCAATCAGTGCGCATAATCAACAACATTCACAATGGCTGTAGGTGAACCGACCTGAAAAAGATTCCACTGCGGCCCGACTGGTAACTGACATAATTGATAGTATCAAGGATATTCAGATCAGCCTGCGAACAGCAACCCTTACGGCAACCCGAGTCCATATGGACAAGCCGGAAATCCATATGCAGAGACAACTACCTATGAAGGCGGTAACCCGTACGCGGCTGGACAATATGATGCCCGGCCCCATCAAAGCCAACAGGGAGATTATGGTAAGAGCTTGGTAGCCTGTTCAAGAAATGCCAGCCTAATGTTAGAGCAGAGATGAGCAATATGAGCAACATGAATGGCTCAGACCCCAATCGCATCCTTAACGAGTGCCGCCAAGTAGACAACGAAGTTGACCAACTCGAAGCACGACAAGAACAACTCCGTCTAACGCGCAGAGCTTATATTGATGACACGGATACCGGAGCTGAGTCTCAGACTGGAGGAGCTGCTAAAATGCAGGCTGAACGCATTCTCGCTGAGTATCGAGGTCTCGTCCAGCGCGTAAAGATGATCAAATCAGACAAGGAATCTGGCAATCCTCGCAACGCCAACCAAGTGGGCAGACTCGATCGAAAGGTTAAAGCATCTTTGAACAAATTCCAACAGTATGATAGCGAGTATAACAGGCAATTGAAGGACAGAATGGCCCGCGATTACCGAATCGTCCAACCTGACGCCTCAGATGCCGAAGTGGAGGAATATATTCAGAGTGGAAACCAGCAAGTTTTCAGTCAAGCATTGCTCAACAGCGATCGAAGGGGACAGGCTCAGTCGACAGCCCAGAACGTCAAAGAGCGGCATCTTGCTCTCCAGCAAATCGAAAAGGACATGATCATGATCGCAGCACTCTTCCAGGATCTTGATACTTTGGTCGTCCAGCAAGAAGCTCAGGTCACACGAATCGAGGCAACAGGCGAGGAGGTTCTCGACAACACTACGAAGGCAAACACGGAGCTAGACGGTGCTGTCACGAAGGCACGAGCTGCACGGAAAAAGAAGTGGATGTGCCTCGGAATTGCTGGTAAGTGTATCACTGTCCTCACTCCTACGTGTTTATCTATCATCCTCTTCTCTTCTCCTCTGTTTTTGGTTGTGTGTTCAGTGGCTTCCAATTGTCACCATTATCATTATTCATCCTCTCAACATCGAGTTTGCCATTCCTACTACAGTGCATTTGCTAATTCCTATCTGCAAAACAGTTCTTATCCTTCTCATCATCATCATTATCATCGTTGTTGTGGTCGTGGTCAAGAAGAAGGCATAGTCGTTTGGTATTGTAGCACGTTAGATTTGGTCAAGTCCGCTATTGCGCCTCTTGAAAATCTTTCCAGGCGTGAAATGAAAATTTGTATAGGCGAAGGCTTTAGTAATGTTACACTTTGGAAGAAGCCATCATGGCCCGTAATTCAATCGACTCTGTCAACATTCGCGACCACTGCATTGGAAGATTGATGCAAGGGTGTTGGATCCTGCGCAAAACCTGCTGGCGATTCAGCGTCGAGCAACCAAGACTGCCGTTACGTCGTGGCAGCAGATTCCTTTGCCCGTTGTCGCTCTTCCTCTTCTGGTGTCTTCGTTCGGAGTTGCAAGGCATGGATGCCGCCTTCCTTCTTCAGATCATCGTCTAATAAGTTGTACACCATGCGGTGTCGAGCAGGCTGCGTTTTCGAGTTGAATGCGTCAGACACGATGTTCAACGCAAAATGTGTTTCACGTGATGTGCTTCCAACCATAGCACGGTGGTGGGCATGTAGCTGCGAGTCGTTCCTGATCTCCAGGACCGTCGGGTTGAGTGCCGCTGCGACCTGAAGTTGGTCAGCTAAGCTCGCTCGTCTTTGACCGTGCGAATCCTAACCTTCTGCCGGATCGTGTCTTCCATGGGCGTATTCGACGCCATCGTGCTCATAAGAGCTCTATAAGGTCGTAGCGTCGTCCTCAATCGTAAGGTGAACATTACTTAGCGCAGCATACAGGATAGCTATGCTCGCGGTTTTTGTTTTGCAAACAAGCCAAAAGTGACATAGGCACTTGATGGCCGTGATCCGAGGTTCAACCACATTTGTGCTCCGTCATCCCGCATTGCGGATCGTTGCTTTGTGGACTGTCACAGCGAGCACGGCGATAGATCTCCTACCGAACAGACCCTCTACGAGCGCTAGAGAATTGCAATGTCTCGAGAAGCAGCATGCGAAACTTCTGCACTGTCCCTTCACTTGTTCGCGCTTTCCTGGTACCATCGCGGTGTCGTTGCTCCCATCTAATACCTCCCATAACCGTTTTCCCTGCTAGAATTCGGATGGCCTCAACTCTTCCCAAGTCCTCTATTTTCAAAACCCTTGCGGAGCACAACCCAGAGAACCAGGCCATTATTCATGGTTTATCTGGCAGATCGTTCACTTATGGCAGCTTGCTACATGACATCGCGGCGGCCAAAGACAATTTGACAGCTGTTGCTGGAGGCGTGTCGCTGCAAGGCGAAAGAATAGCCTTTTTAGCAGAGAATGGCTACGATTATGTTGGTCCGTACATATATCAGAGCTCTGCAAATAGCTGACCTGTGCAGTGACCTTCTTGTCGATACTCGCTCATGATGCCATAGCCTTGCCTCTCTCACATGCGTTTCCAAGCTCGGAGATACAGTACATTCTTGAGAATAGTGAGGCAAAACTTTTTCTCTCTACCTCCAAATTCGAAGATAAAGCACGAGATGTGTTGAAACAGGAATTTAAGAAAACGCCCCAGCTTGAGGTACTTACAAAAATCGAGACTGGTGCGACGTCAGCAGAGAATGTGAAATTCGAGGAAAAGCCACTTCAAGATGGTGGTTTCATGCTCTACACTTCCGGTACTACCAATAGACCGAAGGGTGTCGTATTGTCTACATCAGTGATTACAGCACAAGCAAGGTCACTGATAGAAGCTTGGAGGTATTCGTCCTCTGACCACCTCCTTCACGTGCTTCCGCTGCACCACATCCATGGTACCATCAATGCCTTGTTCACGCCTCTGATTGCTGGCGCTACCATTGAATTCGCGTTCCCATTCAACGCTGAGACTACATGGAAACGTTTAGCAGCACCATTTATGGTTGAAAACGGGGAGGCAAAGCAGAAGCCTATCACATTCTTTACTGTGGTTCCTACAATCTACAGTCGCCTGCTAAGTACATTCCCTTCCCTTGATGAGACTTTGCAGAGTGCTGTTCGTAAGGCACTGGCGCCGCAAAACCTACGGCTCAACATATCTGGGTCTGCAGCTCTGCCTACACCAATCAAATCAGCCTGGACTGATCTCAGTGGCGGTAACGTTCTACTTGAGAGGTATGGAATGACAGAGGTGGGCATGGCACTCTCTTGTGGCCTGGACTTTGCGGATCGTGTAGATGGCAGTGTTGGCTGGCCGCTTCCGTCTGTCGAAGCCCGGCTGGTTGATGTTGAGACTGGGGAGGTAATTCTCCCTGGCGAAGAGATATCAGCTGATGGCAAGTTGCGAGAAGGAGAAATCCAGTTGCGAGGGCCTACAGTATTCTCCGAGTACTGGCAGAATCCTAAGGCAACGAAAGAAGAGTTTGTAGAAGCCGAGGACGGTGGCCAGAAGTGGTTCAAGACAGGTGACGTTGCTGCAAGGACTGAGATTCATGGGGTTGGCAACAGCGACCAGGCATGGGCAAAAGGACCAATGTACTTTATCAAGGGTCGGAAGAGTGTTGATATCATCAAGACTGGAGGAGAGAAGGTTTCTGCACTCGAGGTTGAACGAGAGCTATTGTCTTTGCCTCAAGTCCACGAGGCAGCAGTCGTTGGTCTAGCTTCTGACCAGTGGGGCCAGAAAGTCGCTGCAGTTCTTGTTCTAAGTGACTTAGGCAAGACAGCTGGCAAAGGCGGCAAGCCATGGGGTCCGATGGACATGAGGCGCGCTCTCAAAGACCGCCTCGCAAACTACAAAATCCCGCAGGAGCTCAAAATCGTGGAGACTATACCACGAAATGCCATGGGTAAAGTCAACAAAAAGACTTTAATTAAAGATGTATTCTAGGATGTACAGTAACAGCATCGCGATGCCTGAAGCATCAGAGACCAGTCAAGCTTCCTCATCGATCTCTGAACATTATCAAAGTCCACACGTACAACGATTGATTTTAAACGATTGTTGTGATACTCGAGTCGCGAACGCTGGCGAGGATGGCCTGCAGCCACAATTCCCTTGTCGGACAGGGGTGTTCCCTGGCCAATCACGACGGCATATCTTCGCTAGCGAGGCGACGAGGCGTTGACTGCGTCCGCAGCATCTCGTCTCAAAGCTCCTGCGACTCACACAGCCAGCGCTTAGCTGTAAATTTGTGCCAGGCTGCGTCTACTGTAGCTTGAAAGACCGGGTCGCTCCTGTCCCTCGAGGTGATCTCACAATTTGATTCGACATGACGGCTAGCTGCCTGTTTCGTATCCTTGCAGCATCGCCCAGCTGCACACAAGCCCGCGGCACACCTTCAGGGCTCCCTTCATCGTCTTAACAAGATGGCTGGCTTGGTATGTCCTCCTTGCCCGATCACCTCTCCTGGGTGATAGCTTCGATCGATGTCTAACATAAGCTCTGCAGCTATCAATGGTGCGATTGCTAACTCCCTCGCAAATCCTAGTATTCCGACCGAGGAGGAGCTGCTTTTCCAGGAAGCATTCGAGAACGCTAGACAGGAAAAGCAACGAACTGGACAAATTCCTGCCTTTTTTACCAACTTGAAAAATGCAAAAACGATCGAAGACGTTTGTCAAGCCCTTGAACATGAGAGAGGAACAAATGCTATCTGGAAGGATCAACATGAAAATAAATGGAGAAGACGAACGACACGTCTCGCCGGGTTGATACTGAACTATAAACCTCTGGTTGATGTGTTGGTTCAATCAAGTTCGTGTTGTCTTGCCGAATTCCTGGTTCGCTATTGACAGGGAAATCAGATTCCAAGATTGCAGCTCCGATCTGGGGTGGAGTTACCTTTATACTTGGTGTAAGGTCTTTATTCTTTGTAAAGCTGGTGCTGAAATGTGCTAGGTTGTCAAAGATATATCTACATCAGATGAGCTATTAGAACAAGTACGAAGCCGACTACAGTCTTCGATGGAGCGATTCCAGGAATATTATCGTCCGAATCAGCCTCCGCAGAAGAGCTTGCGATCATCTCTCATCCGGTACTACCAACGAATCATACTCGTTGTTGTCGAATTGCAAGCTCAATTTGCTCATAGTCTGGCTGGTAGGTTCATCGGCCTGCAGCTTCACATTCGCTAATTATTTGTCAGGATCTCTAGCAAGGACTATCCACCGATCCGTCAAGGAAATTGTGGAGAATTTCAACAAAGACGTGAAAGACTTGATTGAAAACGTGGACTGGGGGTCATATGCGCAACACCAGAAGGAGATATCTGATAAACTTGCCGATTTGCAATGCGCTGTGATCAGTTTTCAGTGTGAGTAAGGACAGGCCGACTCAGATCGTTGTCTGACAATTTAGCTCAACCACCTCCGTTGAACGCACCGACTGTTCAATCGACTGGTTCTACAAGAAGCTTTACGCATGGAGTACCGACAATGCTTAGTACTAAATTCACAGGGCGAGCAAACTATCTCCAAGATATTTGGCAGTCCTTGACGCGAGATTCTCAAGAACAGTCTCGAACTGCTATCTGTGGCCTTGGTGGTATTGGTAAAACTCAGCTTCTTCTTAAGTACGTGAGGATGCACAGTGTTGATACCAGTGTTTCTGCGGCGTATTCTTCGATTATGTGGTTCAACGATGCGACAACAGTAGACGTGTTCCGAGTGATCACCTCGCTCTTGTCCATAGTGCGACCAAACGCGCCACTTAAACAACAGGACCAGGAAATGGTAACGGAGTTTCATAAATGGCTACGAGGACAGCAGAGATGGTTGTTAATCTTCGACAATGTAGAGAACTTCGATGCTATTCGCGATATCCTGCCGCCCCCTGGAGACACCGGACACATTATCTTTGCGACACGACACAGAGTACTCGCTTCTTATTTGACTTCTGGCCCAGAACCTATTGAAATTTTACCCATGGATTACCACACTGCGACAACGATGGCGCAATCTTTAGCAGAAGAGTCGAGCTTAGCTGTGGACAAGACGCCCGAGGTAGCAAACCGGGTTGCTCAATTCGCGAAAGGGCTACCACTTGTGATTGAGCAGGTCATTCATAATGCTCTGTTATTTCCAAGAAGTATTGAAGAGACACTTCGCCTAGTGGAGCATAAGGCCGACTTACTTGAACAGGAGAACGTGTCTTCCTTGCGCGGACCAGACTCTTCAATCAGTGCCATCGTAATGCAATCAATGGCGGATCTGAAATCGAGGGACGCCGAAGCTGAAGCACTTTTCAAGCTCATGGTGTGTTGGTCGTCGTCTTCGATTCCTCTCAACATGATCCGCAACGGGGCAGGCAGACTGCACTCATACCTTGACAGATCATTCACCTTCGACCGTGGTGCAACCATGCGAACACGAGATCGGGACGTCGACCGTATCGATCTACCAACCAAATCGCCAAAGTTCCGTCTGTTTGACGAAGAACCATTTAGTAGAGATACTTGGCTTAGATTTCTCCGCCTCAAGCAGCACAAAAGCATGTATACAAACACAGATTTGCCTCTCGATGAGACAAAGTTTGACGCAGCGCTCCGAGCCGCATGCAGTGAAGAATTTCCAATTGGCCGGTTGTTCAAGAATGAAGATTCCATCCTCCACGCCATCAAGGTCGTTACCGGAACAGGTTTAGTACGTAAGTCCGGCATTGATACAGTTTGGATACATGATCTGTTCTCGGAAGTTGCGAACGCTATTATCGAACGCAATGATAGAAAGGACAACTCAGCTCTAGTTGCCGCTACACTGGTATATCTCGCCTTTCCTGTCCCCACTAGGCAGCCTCTGCGTGACAGGTATCTCCTCTGTGTGCAGTACCTGCCTCATGCGCTTACATGTCATCACCACCTCAAGACACAAGGAATCCTCAATGACTTGTCTTTAGGTCCCGAACTAAGCCATACCATCGCATCCGCATTCTGTATGGGATTGCAGCCTCCCCACACTAACTCGTCCACAAACTCAGCCGAAGGCCTTTCAGAGTCACTTCATACGATGGAACAAAGGCGCAATAGTGAGGCAATCCGATTTTACAAAGACGCCTTGGCCGGCTACATAGCGAGTCAGAAACGTGTCGACTCAATGCCCGGGGTCACACCCCTACGAATCGTTCTCTCCGCAGTGGCAGATGAGGCTCGTGAACGGCGGCGAGGCTATCACTACGACCACTACACAATGGATACTCAAAGGTTCGGCCGCAATGCTCACTGGAGGATAGTACAGACTGCCTTGCGACTGTCACGCCGGCTCCAGCAAGGCAGCTATGATCAACTGGAGGAAGCGGTCGACATGAACACTATCGCTCTACAATTACACGAGAAGATTTTTGGTACAGACCATGATGACACGATACGAATACGGTTAGAGGTGCACCATCAGCTATTCAAACTTGAGAGATTTGAGGAAGCATATGATGTGTCACTACTTGGTCTCAAGCATCTCCTTGGCTGGAGTCAGAAGAAGCAGGTGTATTGTGGTGGGAAGGACGAGCACAAATCGTTCATAACCTCCGGTTCTGCTGCCGGGTTTTGCCACCAAGTCGGCATGTGCTGTCTTGAGCTACCTGCAAAAGCTCGAGAGGCAGTGATCTACTTCAAGATCACCTTGAAGCACAGCGAGCTGATGTGTGGTGAGGGCCACTATACCTCCGTGAGGCCTATGCAGCGGCTGGCAATGGCCTTTGAGAAGTGTGATGAGAAAGTGGGGAGCATATATTGGTATGGATGTTCTGTCTTGTGTGCTTTGAACGTGCTGGAGGTGGAGCGGTTGACATACCTAGAGCACGAGGAAGGGTACATTATGTGGAGCAGCTCCCTGTTGAGATCAGAGACATTCATGCAAGAGACTGTGGAGAGGTATGAGGAAGCTAGAGACCGATTCGGTGCGTTTGAGGGATTGTCAATACATCGATTTTTGAGCCAGGTTGAGCACAGAATTACGCTTTGGAGACTGGATAGGGACAATTTCGGATCTCCGTATGACGATGCGAGGAGCATGGATCAGAAGCCGAGACCCACTGCTAACGAGAGCACGGAGGAATATGAGGCTAGGGCCCAGAAAGAGATAGAGGAGTGGACGACGTCCCAGCGACTTGAAGGCAACGTTGTTCCTGAAACCCAAGACGATCGAGATCAATAGTGCTGATGTATCCGGTTGTCGTTGATATGGAGTTCTTGTGCATGTTTTGTTCTCACTGCTCGTTGGGGTATCCCTCATTTCGGTCGTAAAGCATACATCTTCACAGGGTACAAAACCTTTGGGAAACCAGTCTGCAGTTCCTGCCTTACAATCCTTAACCCCGCCTCTTCAAAGAACCGCTTGAAACTCTCATCACTCCTCGTCACACTCGAATCCTGCTCATCAAAGATATCCCCTCCAAAAGCACCCGTACACAAATTCTCCTTGACCATGATCCATCCCTTCCCCTCACCACCATCATCCTCCTCCTGCTTCTTCTCACCGTCATCAGCCCCATCACCATACCCCCTCAAACACCGTCCCGCTTTCCGCAACCACTCAACAAGCTGCCGATCCGTAAGATGTCCCAAACACCACTGGTTCCAAATAACATCATACTTTCTCCCATCCGACGGTGGCTCAAAGGATTCAAGACCTTGAATCCATACATCGCCAACCTGACCTTTCTGTTTGAGCGGTGAATCGATGAGGACTTGAGCAAATTTGGCGATTGGTTCGACGATGTCGGTTGTTGTGGCAAGGGTTGTGAGGAGGGAGGTTGTTATGCGGCCTATGCCGGCACCGCAGTCTAGGATTCGTGCCATTTTTGGAGGGGTGGTGGAGGAGGGACTAGTGGTGGTGGTGGACGGGGAGGATTGGCGTTGAATTTTGCGGACGAAGGATTTTGAACCTTGGATGTCTATACGTGAGACTTGTGGGTAGCCGCCTAGCATGCCGGTTATTGTTGCGGGTGTGTTGGACCAGTATGTTATGGAGGTTTGGGGGTTGATTTGGCTGTCTAGGGTTTGGAGGGTTGTGTCGTCGTGCTCCGGGTCTGAGGGTGGAGACGGGTTAGAAGTGATCGTGGAGGGATTTGGGACTCCCGGAGAGGGCGGCATGGTGTAGGTAGATGTTGACTCTTGAGATGGTTTACTGCTCCTGATGGTGGTTGGCAAGGCTCAGAAGATGTCTTGTCTTGGTCAGAGGTTCTCCTGTATCCGACGCCTTGTATGGATGGTGTGACGACACTTGTGGTATGAGATAGACAGTATGGACGAGGTGGCTTGTGATAGATGTCAGAAGTTCCTTCTAAGTGTCGGATTGATTGATCCACGTGAATTAGCGCTTCTACAGCTCAATGTACAGCTCTACCTGGATCGATGATGTCGTTACCAATGGTGTCGCTACCGATGATGTCGCCAACTCCGGAGGACCAGCTGTATGGTTCGTTTGGGAAAGTGAAAGCCGTGAACCCCTTTATGGACGCTAGCGTACTCGACGGGGTCGGTCCGGTCAAGCTCTGAGGATTCCGGTCTTGTGGAGAAAGTTTGATATACTCGAGTACCTTTTCCGAGCACAGTCCCCCAATTAGTACTTCGACAGTAGACAATACAAGGACGCTAAGAGTCAGGCAAGATCTCTTGGTAAGGCTACAAAGATATAGAGACAAGGCTCATATTTTATATTTTAGACGCTTACCAAATGTGGCAAGTGCAGCCTCTACTGTATCGCGCATACCCCTCCACGGAGCTTCGCGTCCATTGGTGTTTTCTAACGACAAATATCCCCCGAACCGGAAAGGCTTTCCATACCATAAGGTATAAACTTATGTCGATAGCGAACCTGTTGATATCGATCGAATGTTCAAGTTGAGCTTGACTCTCCTATATAAAGGTTCAAGAACATTTCCCACCCGTCTCTGTCAGAACATCTTCTCCCGGACATTCACAACCACTATAACCAACAGAACAATGGGTGACCTCAAAGTTGACCTCACAGCCCCCAACGGCAGGAAGATTTCACTCCCAACAGGTCTCTTCATCAACAACGAGTTCGTCAAAGGCAACGGTGGCACAATCACAAGCATAAACCCCACAGATGAATCCGAAATCGCAACCGTACAAGCCGCCTCAGCAGACGACATCGACACAGCAGTCAAAGCCGCTCGCAAAGCCCTGAATGACCCATCATGGCGTGACCTCCCCGGCACAGACCGAGGAATGATAATGTACAAGTTCGCCGAGCTCCTCGAAGTTAACAAAGAAACCCTCGCGACACTCGAAACCTGGGACAACGGCAAACCCTACACAGTCGCCCTAACAGAAGACCTAGCAGAAACAGTAAACACAATCCGATACTACGCCGGCTGGGCCGACAAACTCCACGGCCAAACAATCCCCACCACCCCCGGCAAAAAATTCGCATACACCCTCAAACAACCCCTCGGCGTCTGCGGCCAAATCATCCCCTGGAACTACCCTCTCGCAATGGCAGCCTGGAAACTCGGCCCCGCCCTAGCATGCGGCAACACTATCGTCCTAAAACCAGCCGAACAAACCCCTCTCTCAATCCTCTTCGCCGCCACATTCATCGCCCAAGCCGGTTTCCCCCCAGGCGTAATCAACATAATCAACGGCTACGGCCGCGAAGCCGGGCACGCCCTCGCCTCCCACTTAGACGTTGACAAGATCGCCTTCACGGGCAGCACCCCGACAGCCAAACAAATCATGAAAGCAGCAAGCATAAACATGAAACACATCACCCTCGAAACAGGCGGAAAATCGCCCCTCCTCGTCTTCGACGACGCAGATCTCGACCAAGCAACGAAATGGGCCCACATAGGCATAATGTCGAACCAAGGACAAATCTGCACCGCCACGTCCCGCATCCTAGTCCAAGACACTATCCTCGACTCCTTCCTATCTCAATTCAAATCCGTAATCGCCAGCACCAGCAAACTAGGCGACCCCTTTGCAGAAGACACCTTCCAAGGCCCCCAAGTAACAAAAGCCCAATACGACCGCGTCCTATCATACATCGAAGCCGGCAAATCCGAAGGCGCAACCCTCGCGACCGGCGGCATCCCCTCCAAATCCGCCACCTCAGGTGGTAAAGGCTTCTTCATCGAGCCCACCGTCTTCACCAACGTATCCGAGAACATGCGCGTCTACCAAGAAGAAATCTTCGGCCCGTTCTGCGTCATCGTGCCCTTTAAAGATGAGGCTGAAGCAATCCGTATGGCGAACAATACAGCTTATGGGTTGGGCAGTGCGGTATTCACGACGAATTTGGAGAGGGCACATAGGGTGGCGGAGAGGATTGAGGCGGGTATGGTGTGGATTAATAGTAGTCAGGATTGTGATTATCGGGTGCCGTTTGGAGGGGTTAAGCAGAGTGGTGTTGGGAGGGAACTTGGGGAGGCGGGGTTGGCGGCGTATAGTCAGACTAAGGCTGTGCACGTTAATTTGGGGTTGAAGTTGTGATTGTGCTGGCATTGCAGTGGCAGAGGGGAGTGGAATGGAATGGTCTAACGTTCTTTCTACGATGCAATATAAGGCTGGGTTTGGGGATCGGAGGTTGTGAAAGCATTAGGTACTTATGAGATATGTTTTCGTGTAACATTTGGTACGTCGTCTCAATTGAGGTTCTTTACAGGAACGAGCTACGTGCTTGCTCCAATGCTGGCAGGACGATATGTAGTGAAACACCTCTTTCTTTGCTCATGTTTCAAACCTTTCTGAATCCATGGAATGGAGTACCCTCATCAAAGCTATTTATGATACACAATTTACAATTTGCATCGTGCCAACATTGTAGAACAGGTGCTACCAGTCATTCGTATTGGAGTGGCAAAGTCTCGCAAGTGTAAAGTGATACTCTGTCAAACCCTTCAGAGAGTCATCCTCTCACTGGCCATGCTTGCCTATACTGCCTGTACCAACCTTTTCGATGCCTCAACAGTCGACCAATAAGTCACGACTGCCAAGGACCGTCAGTTTGAAATTACTAAGGATCACTGTCGGTCTCTTCGGCATCGTTGTCATTGTTGCGACCAGTCAGGATAGATGCAGCTCCGTTGACGATTGTATCAATGGTTCCTTCGACTTTGGGATGCAGATCCGCTTCATTATGAGCAGTGGCAGCATCGTGATCATCATTTGTGGCTGGATCATCAAGATTACCATAGGCAGCCATCTTCGCGGCATCGATATCGTCGATACCAACACTGTCCTCGACAGCCTCCTTGTCAGTCTCAGTCTCACCATTCGTATCCGCTTCGTAACCACTAGTAGCTGAAATCACACCCATGTCTTCTGGCTCGTCAGCCATCTTAAGGACGTATTTCCATTGAGCTGGGGTGACTGCTTGGACACTGAGTCTTCCGTAAGCCTTCTGAGCGATTTGCATGTTGACGAGTTTGGGATCAGCCTTCAGTGCCTTTAATGTGACAGGGTTCTCAAATTTCTTGACAAACTCGACTTTGACGCAATCCCAGGTCGGTTTATCACGCTTCGATTTGTGGTCGAAATATGGGTGGTTCGGATCAAACGCAGATTCATCGACAGAGTGCTCTTCTACAATACGCATGGCACCAACAATTCCTGGAACATCGCAGCTAGAGTGGTAGAAGAAGGCGAGATCGCCCTTCCGCATTGCTCGCATATTGTTGCGGGCCACGGCATTACGAACACCTAGTAAAAGTTAGCATGCACTTATGTAGCCAACGCATCCGGTACTCACCATCCCATGGTTCCGGTACGGTTGCAGCAGCAAGCTTATCAATTGGAAATGAGACATCGACATCCTTCACAGTCCGACTATCTGGCTCGGCCTTCATCAACCAATACTGAGTCCCTTCATTGTTCTCATGCTCTTCCACAAGCGCCATGATAGTCGCCTCATTTTTCTCATCAGCGTTTTTCTTAGAGGTTGCCGTTTTGTTAGTCTTGTGCTTGGCGACCAATGCTGTCTTTTGTGTAGCTTTCGTAGCCTTCTTCGTGGTAGTAGCCTTCGTGGTAGCGGCCTTGTTCGCAGTGGCTGGAGAATAGCCGACAGGGCGGCCTCTCTTCTTCGCAGGCTGCGCGGCCGGAGCTTTCGTAGAGATGGGTATTGATTTCGTTGATCTCTTCTTCGACGCTGTCTCATCCTCCTGCTTCTTGACCTTGGCTTTGGCAGAGGCTGTGGTCGCCGTGGCGCTGTGAGCTGGTCGGCCTCTTTTTCTTGGAGGTTGCTCAGCGGCAGCTTCTTCGTTGCCTTCAGCTCGCTTGCGTTTTGTAGACGGAGGCGCGCTGGTAGCTACTGTGCTGGGTTTCCTGGGTCGACCTCGGCCCGGCTTTGCTGATGTAGCTGTATCAGTTAGCTCGGACGCCGGCGCGACCTTTTTGATACCAGGTGGTCGACCTCGAGGTCTGGGACCTACTGTAGCAGCTGTACTAGTAACTGGTAATAACTTAGCCAGACTTCCATTTCGGGAACGCGGAACGACAAGAGCATAGTTGGGGTTGCCAGCAGATTCTCTCCTTGGTCTACCAGACAGGGTAGCCGGTGACTGTGGGATGATGGAAGTTCCACCAATACGAACACGCTTACCAGTAGCAGTTGCTGACCCTCGGCCGGATCCCTTTCTTTTCGGAGGCATCTTGGTAGACCGGTACGATAAAGTTCGATGTGAAATGTACAGATATGTACTGATAAATCAAATCATTCGTGATCTACGATCGAAGGCAGTGGACACAGTGAGTGGAAATATCGGTTGTCTGCACGAAGAACTGTAAGCACGACGTTATTGTTGTGACCGAGGTGGAAGTGGGAGGAGAGTAAGTCAGAGAGACAACCGGACGCGTCGCGTTCGAGTGATGGTGGCAGAAACTTTAATTTTTGTAAATACGTGGAATAGTATCTACAAAAATCAACCCACACACATCCTCGGTATCACTTTGAGATCAAGTGGTCCCAATGAGAATCAACTGACACTTGCATTGGGAAGTGCGCTGTCAGTAAATCGCCAGTCGAATGACTTTGCATGCAATCTTGTGCTAGTTTTTGAAAGCTGACAATCACTTTGATTATCCTGCTACATAAATTGGTGGTGTGTAAAACCAACAAACTGATATTCATGAAACTCGCTTTGAGATGATAGATCGCCAACCAACGCCTCGCTAAATTTCAAAGACATTGCTGTATCAAACATACAGAGCCATGACCCTGACGCTACGCGCGAAAGAAATCCAAAAGTATACTCGACTATATGTCGTAGCAGTGGGATGGCTCGTTTATCCTCACTCTCCGTCCCGTGACGATTTTCTCTACTGCCTTGGGTATATGCAGAGGTTCAGAAACTTCTTTCCGGTTACATCCTTGACACCACCAGTACGACTTTGCTTGTCGAATGTGTACCTGGTGAGCCCATTCAGCCACATCTGAGGTAGGTCGAATTTCCTGAGCTTTGAGGCTTGCTTCTCTGATTGAAATTACGCCAGGCTGGTGGGTGGGCTGTATTGAATTGGCACTAGTGGATCTTGAGGTTGCTGTAGATGTTGAAGCAGAATGCGCGTCGTCTCTTTGGTGACATTGATCGTGATTGTGACGATCGTGGAAAGACTCTTGAGCTGGGGAGGTACGGTGATGCAGTGGGAATAACTGGTGCTGATACTGTGAAGTGGGAAGATAGCGGATGTGTTTTTGCCTGGTGTGATGGTATTGAGAGTCGTAGTCCGCAAATGATTGAGGCATTGTATCAGGCGTGGTGATAGACCTTGCTTGAATTGTTGTCTATATAAATGTAGAAGGAGTTTGAAGTCAGGACGCCTTCGAACTGCTAAGGTTGAGGGCCGGATTTATGAAGCAAGAATCACACCCTATTTGATACACAGTTTCGATGTTGGAGGAAGTCCCGGCAGAGCTGGGAACACAGTTGGGACCCCGACAACTCGTGGTAAGGGCAGTTGACGTTGTACCGATGAGCTGGGATGTTCCACAACTGGGAGGTCGCAGTCCAATAAGGCTCTGAGATTCGTGTACTCAACAGATATGCGGTGGGTCAGTTATGCTTCGGAAGAGTGGAACGTTATAAGGATGTATCGATTGAAAACAGGCAGATGTCTGTGCTGAAAGACGTGTTCTATGAGTCGTGGCAGTATGATCGATGGTAATGGTGATGGCGATGGCAAGAAAAATGTTGTACAGTATTATGGGGGCTAGAGGTTGTGCTATCGAGGCGACAATGGGATTGCACAATAAAGTGATCGTCCGGTGTGTGGAGCGGATTATAAAAGACGAAGGACAAGTGAACCGCTGGCAATATATGACACGACTCCTAAAGCATGAACAGACATGATAACGAACGAAACAATACCGGACGTGCCGAAGCACGAATCATTGAGTCGGCAGTGAGCAGGTATTGTTGTGACATGGAGTCTGCTAGATGGAGAATGTTCAAGACGACAGTGGGCATATGAGAGCATTGGGTGCTATCGATCGAAACCAATTGATGGAGTCCTATTGCATAGTGGATGGCCAGAAGGTGACAGAAAGTCAAGACACGTGGGAAAGTGATCTTCAGCTGGCAGCGAGAAAAGGTTTCATCGACGGTTGGAATGTACTGCAACGAGATAAGGACGAAACGCCACGGTGGTAGCAGATGATTGTACTTGGTACTGCAGCGTAACATCTGTTGAGATTTATGAAGAAGGTTAAGCATAAAATGTGCAAAAACATGCCAGGGGAAATGTCAAAAATAGCACGATTCCGGGCTTGTCATTGGTCGATGCAGCCCAACTGCATGCATTTGGACTCGATCATTGGAACCTCTATGGAGCCAATCCAAACATTTTCGACTAAGGGTTTCGAGTGGCTTGCCGCCCTTGACTACTCTTTTTTTCACATCCACAAGTGAGCAAGCCTCCCAGGCTGAAGGCTATGATTACGAAAGATAAGATGTTGCCCTGTTGACGTTTTCATGCAGGTACGCAGCCCATGTCTTGAAACAGGAGCCCAGTGTCGTCGTCAATGGGGCGAAGAAACTTCTCCAGCATGACCGAATGGTTGGGATCGAAGACACGACGCGCATGTGGAAGCAGAATACAACTGAGCAAGCACTTTTCATAGTGTCGTGCTGAGTACCATGCAAACATGTGAGAGACGCGTCGAAGGAGGATTCACGAGTTGCCATTCGTGGCCCTCGCACCGCTGCTCTTTAGTCTCTCGATCTGCTGTACGAACAGTCGCTCAAAATGCTCTTGCTTGAAGACCTGTCAGCATCATCTGTTAGCCATAACTTTCTCTAATCACAACATCCTTTCCCACGGACTCACTTTACAAGCATCAATTGCACTCGGCGCTCCAAGCTCGGGATCTGCTCCTCCTTCAAGCAATGCCTTGACACATTCTTCTTCGTTCTTAAAAACCACACCAGCCAGCGGAGACTGGCCTCGGTCGTTCAATCTGTTTGGATCTGCATGATGTTGTAGGAGCAGCTTAACGAGGTTTGCGTGACCGTGGTATGCAGCGAGCATGATCTGCATTAGGTGTTAGTCGCTTCTTGACGATTGGCACCATTGTTCGCATTGTAGACGTGACTGTCATCAGATCTGCCGTTGTCGCTGGTTGCTTGACCAGATCCTCCCCCAACCTAGTCACGGCAGAACGCACTATACTCATACTTTGAAGATCTTAGGGATATGACTTACCAAACTATCACCCTTGTCATTGGTCAGATTAGCTGGTAGACCCCTTTGTAAAGCTTGAGTTAACAGAGCGCTACTCCTCTCGTCACCCTGTCTGGCGGCGTCGAACATTCGACCAGCCAGCGCGATAGCCTCTGTTGGCAGTTGCCCTGTAGACTGTGGTCCATCATGCGACTGAGGAGGTGCTGAATCCATCGTTCAATAAAAAGTGAATTTGAAAATTTCTATGGTTCTTATTCTGTGCAAAGATGTATCTATCGATGTTTTGCCTGGGCACTTTTGATATACTAATATCGTGTGGGCCAACAATAAAAATTTACTATACTATCTTCAGCAGCATTTGCCGTGCGGATGATGGAATGGTAACGCATTGAGATTCAAGCCTTTAAGATATGGCAAGCCAATTTGATGACGTCGGGTCAAGCCAGATTATGGCAAGTTTATTTACAATACTTATCCTTCTCGAAAGGTGTACAGTATCAAAGGTTTTGCAACAGACAAATCTGTCTCCAGATCTTCAGTTCTACTCGAGCCGCTGCGTTGGAAGCATACGTGTAGTAGCAATTGAAGGATATACGCCGTAGAAAATTCCTCAGTTTTCGTGTCCTATTGCCGTACTGGCACACCTAATGCTACCAAATCAGAATTCAATCATGAAACCAGTGCTTACTCGTCGTCATCATCATCTGCATATCTCGGTCCTCCGGCTGCAGGAGTAGGTGCGTCGTAGCCTCCAGCATATGGCGTCGCGGCTGTGGTTGCTCCAGGCGTCGACGCATTTAGTCGATTATACCTCAATTCCTCTTTGTTGGCACCCTTCGCAAAGCCTGGTAAGCCTGGTGTTGGCGCATCAACTGCACCAAATCCAGCACCGGGTGTAGGAGCGCTTACGCCATAGGGTGTGTAGCCATCAGTATCACCAAAGCCACCAGGAGTGGGTGCAGACACTGCGGGTGTAGGCGCATCGAACGCTCGCGCTGCAGGTGTCGAAGCGGTTGCGCCGCCGTTCATACCACCCCAGGCCGGAGTTCGTGATGATGCCCCAGCTCCGTATGGTGTCCGCGATCCTGCTGCAAAAGCATCATAACCAGCGTTACTGGTACCGTAGCCATCCCCTGCTCCAAATGGTGTCTTTGAATTTGAGCTCCATGCTGGTGTTCTGTTACCAGAGGTACCATAGTTTCCTGCTCCGCCGTAAGAGGTCATACCACCAGCACCACCATACGATGTTTGAGATCCCGAACTTGGTTTCCAGGCTGGGGTTTTGCCGGAGTCGCCACCCGACCAAGCTGGCGTTCGTGAAGATGAACCGCCCCAAGCAGGAGTCCGTCCACCGTCAGCCAAAGCTGGTGTGCGGCCTCCAGCGAAGCTGTCAGGGCGCCCTGAGCCACCAGGACCAGATCGAATGGGGAATGGACCGCCCCGCGAGGACGCGAACTGCGAATACTCTACAGTCTTGCCCGTGTTTTGACTAAAACAGTTAGCATATGAATTTTTTGACACATGATGAATACATACTCAAGAACTGCAAGGTCTTGCTTCGGAACGTTGATCACCTTGTTCTTAGACTGAAGCTCAATTCTTGCACTTGCGTCGGTGGTGTCTTTGACTAGCCCCTTGTGTCCTTTGTACATCCCTTTCCGAATATGTACGTTTTGACCGATGAGTCTATCACGACCTACTCTCGGAGGTGCCGGTGGTCCCATTGCTGCCGCACCATTCTGACCCCGCAAGGCAGGGTTCAACCTCGTCAGATCAGGCCCAGCGTTGACGTTGGATTTCGAGGCCACGGTGACGACGTTCATGCACCGTGTCGTCCATAAACCTGAGTTCTCAAGTCGACTTCTGTCATGAACAAAGACATGGCCACGATTGATATGCAGGATTTTACCAGACTTGTTCTCTCCACCTGATTCTCGAATTGTATCTCCAACACGTATTTCGGCACCGTTTCTATCAGTGGCGACAGCATTCCGTCGAACTTCGAGCTTCTGTAGTTGTGATGGTAGGCGTGTGATGATTGATGAGTTCTCGTCGAGCACTCGAACTGCTTCTCGATCCGCTTTGATGACAATACCGCATTCTGTCTGATTGATTTGAACCAGGTCTTGCACATCCAGCATATTCTGCTTGATGTCGCTGCCACCAGCTTCTGCAGCTTCACGCAAATCTTTGCTAAACACCGTGATCTCCTGCATACTCGTGTCGGTCAACACTGTGATCTTGTCATCTTTTATGCGAATGACCATTCCGACTTCGCCATTGTACTTGCTGGTACCAACGACCTTGACATGATCTCCTTCCCTGAATCGTTTTCGGACACCCTTGACAGGTTGATCCACAATTTGTCCGGCTAATTCACCTTCTGAGACCTTGATTCTCAAAATGCCGCTGCCGATCCCTTCTACTCGACCAACTATGCCCTTTTGCTCGCCTTGGAATACCTCTATCTCATCACCTGGAACATATGTGCCTTCGGCAGTACCCTCATTGATCTCTTTCACGATAGCCTCAAGGTCCACAGCCTCGGATCCATCAGCTTCAGTCTTTGTGAGCCTCATGATTTCTTCGAGTTTCGCATTCACGTTCCCAGTCTCGATTTGGTTCTTTCTAAATGATTTGATGAGGAACCCGTCCTCGAAATTCTCATTCTTGTAAGTCCAGCTTCGGCTTGAAAGTCCGCGGTTAGCCATTAGAAATCTGCCGTGCTTCTTCTTAGCCTCATTCTCGTTGAATAGACGCGGTGGTGGACGGTTCAAAGGCGTAGGTGCAGGCGCGAAGGCATTTCGTTTTCGTTTCTCAGCAGCGACAGGTGCTCTCGAATCGTCTTCGTCGAGGCCATAGGTCAACCGTGGCAACAGGCGAAGCACAACATCAAGGCCATTATCTACCACATCCTCGATAACGCCTAGATCGCCAGCATAGAGTCCTCTCTTAATACGAGCGTGTCCACCAATCTTCAAAGGTTTTGATTTTGTGACTCGGAGCAAATCGGGCATCTCTTTGACAGGAACAAGTTCGTAGTTGCTTTTGAAAACATGTTCTATTCCTTGAAGAGCCTCATCCACATCGGCTTTCCTCTTTGCTTCGACGAAGATAAAACCTGCCATGGAGCCACCACCTCGTTCGAATGCCGAGCATATTTTTAGCGGTCTTCTCGCGTTGATTCTGTCTTGAATCTTCTTCATGAGGTGTTGAAGAACGTCCTTCTCTTTTCCAGGTCTGCATTTCACGTTCCATATGCCAGGATCGTCCACACTCGGCATTAGTAAGTTTTGCGGTACGAGAGTGCTTTGCGAAAGCCCTTGTGTCGTTCTGCGGCCGTAGCGCTCCTTCAATCTCTGTGCAGCAAGCTCGGCGTCCATGGAAGCCTCCATTTGTCTCTGACGGTCCAGTTCTCGATGTCCTCTATCATCTTGATCTGCTTCTGGACCTAGGTCATCGTCGGGATGTGTGTCCTGGATGAAACCAGTCTCTGCAATGTCATCGTCTTCCGCTTCAACATCATCGTCATCCTCGTCGACTTCGGCTTCTTCTTCAATGAACTGATTGATTCTTCTCCTGCGCTTCCGTGGGCGTCCTGTGACAGCATCTTCATCGTCTTCGTCCTCATCGTCGTCGTCGTCGTCGTCCCCGTCTCCTAGATCCTCGCCTTCTCCCTCATCGTCTTCTCCATTATCTTGGTCCTCGTTGTTTACATCCTCATCTTCAACAAGCTGTGCGGCTGACGATCTCGAGTTCGAATTGGACCCGTTAGCTAGCTCTGCAGGTGTTTGGGTCTTGACTTTGCTAGCAGGCGGAGCGGCATTATCCATAGAGTTGGAGACGTCGTTATCTGATGCCTCGTCATCTGAACCGCGTGGAACACCAGGGTTGAACTCTGTGTCAGACTCCTCATCGTCGAAGTTTGAAGCGAGTATTGATGCCATTATGCCGGTAGCACTTTAAGAGAAAGGTCGACTAGATATGGGAGATGGTGACTGGATGGAAAGTGCGGCGATGGATTATGGCGAAAGGGTGGAAGAATCCATGGTTTTGGAAATATATCAAACGCTCGTGGAGGTCAACCTACCCTTTCGACGACCGCAGGTGGCCTTCCGAGGTTACGCCGGAGTGACTGACAAACTAGCGTTACCAGCAAATCGAGATGGCTGCATGCACAACTGATAAATCGCCTCAAAAGCGATCATATTGATTTCGTTTGCTTTCAAGCTCCGGATCCTGTCCACTACCAACTTGAACCTCAATCGGTTATGGTTTCACCAACCTTTACTTTTACATCAGCCTTACTCGAACATCGTTGTTCCATCTACAATCACGAACTTGTACAAATCCGGTCATGCTTTTATTGTGCCTCTGCACATTGATCACTTGAGGTCCTCAGAATTGTGCAAGATCCTCTATCGAGCTCTATTCTAGTTTGAGGGATGTTCAATCATACAACAGACGGTTCATGCTCATATTTATTTGTTACAAAGACGATTCAAACATTGATTTCAAACATGCGTCCAATTCGGCCAAGGCGATCCTAAAGTTATGTAGGGTTATTCATAAACGTGTATACTGATGAATGCATAAGTTGATGCTCTACTTGACTTCGAGGCTTTGTCAGAAACATGGAGAGAATGGAGCATTTTGACCAATTAATATCGTGCCGCAATCACGATGTTGTGTCAGCGAAGGAAATCTTTTTCTCGGTCTTCACAGCAAGACGTCATCGCAACCAGAAGTCCGAGGTATGCCGGGCAACACGCAATAGATGATATGTAAGTAAGTTCCAGAACAGAATCATTTAATTTACTGTATATAACCTGGAGGACTTGACCTCCACTACTGATCTACTCATTTCCTCACAACACATTTCAATTCAGCGACCATCCTCTCAAACCCCAGGCATCTTTATGAGACTTGCTGTACCCTTGACCCATACACTTCTCCGATCTACCACGAGACCTCGAATACTACCACGTCAAGTGTTGAAGACTATCACACGACCAGCCTCCACAATGACTACCGCCAGTTTCAAATACATGGATCCTGCATCCTATGTCGACTCATCAGAACCATTTGTGAAGCCATGGGGCAAGGTCGACGATGGTGGTCGCTCATTCAAATATACCGACCGTACACGACCCGTCGAGAACATCCGCGGACAGGAAGATAAGTTCGGAACAGACGTATCCGGCTTCGGGGTCTACCACTACCCAGCAGAAGAGAAGACCTTCACAGATGACCAACAAGTCCGAACAGGTTATTACAAAGAAGTCGAGCAGCTTCTCCGAGACAAGCTCCCCGGCATCAAAAAAGTCGTCATCTTCGACCACACCATCCGCAGAAACCAAAAAGCCTCCCCCCGCGCACCAGTCCAACAAGTGCACGTCGACCAAACCCCTAACGCCGCCGAAGTAAGAGTCCGCCGACACGTCCCCGCCAACGAAGCCGAAACACTCCTAAAAGGCCGTTACCAAATCATCAACGTCTGGCGCCCTATCGGCCATCCGGCAAGCGACTTCCCCCTCGCCGTCATCGACTGGCGCACCACAAAACCAGAAGACTTCGTCAAAGTCGACCTCCTGTACCCAAAACGACAAGACCAAGATGACGACGACAGGGGCAAAGAAGCAGCGCCCAAGGGACAAGAAGACAACTCAACCGACGGCTACGAGGTCAAGGGTGAAACTTATGGCGTCGCACCCTCAGATGGCCATAAGTTCTACTACATGAAGGACATGACTCCCGAGGAAGCAATGTTCATCAAGTGCTTTGACTCACGTAGCCAGAGTGTTGGTGGGAAGCAAGGTCTCGCAGGCATGACGCCGCACACCGCTTTCATCGATCCTGCGACCCCTGCCAATGCGCCGGGACGACAGAGTATTGAAGTCCGATGTTTGGTCTTTTATGAGTAGATCTCCATTCCTAGACCAACTCGGCAGGATTTCTTTTAGCGCTTCAGCATAGTCTGTCAGCAGTTTGTATCTCGAAGCTTTTTGAATCAAATTTATACCGCTCATCTCAACTTCGAATCCTTGACTGATAAAAGCATTGTCCGTGATCTTGCTCAGACTTCAACACTAACTTGAGAGTATCAAGAAACATGACCACGGTGTGCATCGAAGGTCCCCACATAGCCTTGGCATAGTCATCAATTGCTCAATTGTCACATACACGAACTACACAATCCTCCTCTACCCTACCGCATATCACGTACTACCCACCACTTGAATAGAACAAACACCAGCCTCAACCTCAACCTCAATTTCAATTCCACTCCTAGTACTAGATTCACTGCACCGCCCATTTCCTTCCTCACCCCCCCCCCTGCTCCCAATCCAGCTCAGCATCCTCATCACGTTTAAAAACTCCCCTATATCACCCATCCTGAGCCCTTCCTCTCAGGCCGGTCCATAGATACATACCTACGTATATACAATTGTCTCGAGTCCTTAGACCTACCGTACGTACTTGTACAATTTCCGTACAACCCTTCTCACCAGCTACATACGTACTCGTTCGTGGAAATGCATGTTTGAGCTGCGGAATCGTGCTTGATTAATTTCCAGTCTAGAGCATTCATGGATTCATGAGTTGGGATACAATGTAATAAACACTTTCGATGAGCTAGATATGAGCTGGTTTGTTATGCCCACTTACTATGACGACGGGTGAGCCAGATCACAGCTATACAAATTTGACAGCTAAATTGCAATATAATGCTGAGCCACTAATATGTTGTGGGTGTTTGTAAAAGTACAATTGTTCCCTTTGAGGCCAATGTATCGTTGGAACTGTGTATACGACTTCCCATCACTCCAAAAAAGAAAAGTCCGCCTGTCCAAACCAAAACCGTTTATTCAACAATTTCCAACTCCCCTTCCCTATCCTTAGCAAAATTATCCTTATGCGTATGCCACAAGTTCGTCAGCTCCTCCACATAAGCAGCATGCACTTCATCTAAATATCCTTCATCGACCTTACCACCAGTGCCACCCTGCTGCTTCACCCGAATTGGCTTGCCTACGACGATATTCACTGCCCGACGATACGGCATCAATCCGACATCGTAGTTGAATATCCCTCTTGCATGGAATAGTGGTACGGTAAAGCCCATAGCTTTCTTAATCACCATCTGAAAACGATGAATGAATGGATGGTTTTCACTATCGACCTGGTCGTACAGTTCGTTCTCTCCAAATGCAAGCACGGGAACTAGATCTGCGCCCATCCGGATCGCAAGCTTGACGAAACCTTTGCGTGAATTGAGGACAAGGCGTAGGCTGTGTGGCTGTGCGTCGAGAGATTCACGTGCTCCACCGACCACGATTGTGACGGCGCGACCCATGCCCTCGTTGTTGATTCCGCCTTTTGAGAGCAGGTTCTCGATACTCTCGCGAGAGACGGAGGCAAGGCCCATGGCGAGGGCATAGTCGCGATAGAGCGGTATGCGAAAGTTCGAATCTAATGTTAGAAGAGTGTTCGTGATGCCCGGGAAGAGGTCAGAGAAGCCAAGAGCTTCGGTTGCAAAAGCGGCGAAGGCACCGTGTGAGATGATGCCGTGCGGGTGGTAGCCAAAGATGTATTTCCTTGTAGGCTCCAGTTTTACTGTTCGATGGAGGCGAGCAGGGAAGTAGGATGCGAACGCGGACCAGACTTTGGAACCGCGTAGAGCTTTCGAACGACGACGTAAGGAACCATTGGTTGAGTCTTCTGAGAAAAGTAGGGTGTAGATAAGGTAGGGAATGAGGAGGGGCCAAGTTATAGGTATAGAGGCGAGGAAAAAGAAGAACGACAGGAAGAGTGCGATTGAAACTGTATGCCATAGCACTGCGACTGTTTGGAGGCGCCGCTGGAGGGGCACGTTGAGGGGAGCCCATCGAATAGCCGATTTCTCCCAGCCAGCGCCTGCTCGCCGACCAGTCTCCAATTGTGACTTTGGTGTATCCTGTCTTTTCGACGTATTCTTCGCGCCATGTCTCTGGTCGCGCGGTGCAGTCAGAGCGTCGTGCTTCAGACTTTCCTCATAACTTGGGTCCGGCTTCACGCTGGACAAGTAGGAGTCATCGCCATTTGTGTATTTCTCAAAGATCACTTTCTGTTCATCAAGGGCCTCTTCACTATGTTTGAGCTTTCTGTCAGGAAGTTTCACTGCACCATTGCTTGACTCGTAGGATTGTTCATCGTGATTTGCATTGCCACGCACGGCTTCTTGAGCAGCATGGGCGTATGACTTCGGTGGCAGATCATGTTCTGCTCGCTCCTGGGGATCCGCAGGCTCAGCTGGCAACGGAGCGTAGATACTCATGGCAGACCGAGTGGTAGGATATTCAGGTTCGTGGTTCTTGTGGATTGATGCAGCCCTTTCACGAAACCACTGGTACTCGGAGTCCTCACGACGAAGCATAGGTAAGTATTTATACAAAATGCGCAATGAGATACATGGTCTCAGAAGGGAAAGATCAAGTCCGCGCACGTTTGGAATTGTGATTTTTGTCTGGAGCCATCTTCGGGCTCGAAACAGAATGACGTCGGACCTTTGGCACTTCCGGAGCAAGCCAGGATTGCCTGCGGGCTCCGAGTCTTCCAGCGCTTTGGAACGGGTCAAGCTGAGTCAGCCACGTTTTGCTGTACAGTAGTACAATACTCTAGGATAGTGACAGTGACATTGGTGCGCTCAAGCAAAGGGAACAGTATCGTGTAAAAGCATTCAATCATTCAATGGTAAGTGTTAATACAGCTATGTATAATGCTAGCAACCTGCTATGTTGAATATCAAGTTCCAAAGCTCCTTAGATATTGCATCATGTTCGAAATGAATCAGCAGATTAGCCAGCCATTCTTCGATCTGCTCAGACAGTGATTGCACTGATCCAGCGTCGTGTTGTCTGCTTATAGAGCAGTCTTTGGTGCCCAACCGAATTGCGTGTTGTCAGCATCGAAGACTGCAAAGACAGCCTTAAGGAAGACATCGCCGTAGATGGACATGCCGATGCCAGAATTACTCTGGAGGCCACCGAAGCAGGTGCTGCTTCCCGATTCGACCGGTCCGAGATTCATCAAACTTGCTGGAATGGTAGCCTTGCCACTACCAATACCGAGGACAAAGCTTGGGATCGTGCTGCTGCAGGGGAATGTGTAACCACCTTGGCTCGAGTCGTTCTCGGCACCATCGATGTTGGAGTAGTAGTCGTCGACGACGGAGTCATCCATGAGCAGCAGAGTGGTACCAGTGTCGGCAATAGCGTCAATGTCCTGGCTGTTGAATGATTGGCCTTGGATTCCGTAACCAGTACCAGTGAATTCCCAGAAGCCTTGTGAGTTATCAACATCTGTATAAGTGATACTGCCAGTGTGCTTGCTGCTATCAATGAAGCCGAAATCATAGGTGCCTGGGGCGTTGTGCTTCAAGTCGGCAGTGAACAAATTCTGCTTGAAGAGACCTTCTGCGGAACCAGTGTCGAACCAGGTCGTCTGTGCATTGGGTGTAACAGTGTTGATGGAGCTAAAAGCAAGCCCGAGGAGACCATCATTGTTTGTGTCCTGAGCAAACTCGGAGCTGACTGTCTTTGCGAGTTCAACGGCTTGGCCAGTCACAGTGATGCCACAAACTGAGACGTTGTCAGTGTAAACATCGCCGCTGGCGGTTGAGCCATCGCCATAGGAGATCGACCAGGTCGCGCCTGACAACTTCTTTGATGTCTTGGACTTGGATGGGGTATAGATGCTGTGACCTCTGCTGGTCGAGGAAGAGAGCTCGGAGGAGAAAACCCAGCTATAGAATGTCAGTACAAAGCAAGCTTCACACGATCAAATTATATATGACTTACAGATCAGCAGATCCAGTGTCGAAATCAAGGTTGAGAGTCTGTCCTCCAATGGTGACCGGACAGAGGTAAGAAACGTCTGATGCTTCTGGACTGGCTACGACGACGCCACTAGCCGAGGCAGCTGCGGCTGCGACTTGGGCAGGGACGGTGGCACCGTACTTTTTGTAGGCATTGGCAAGCTGGATTGGAGCTGCGGGGCGTGGTACAGGCACTGAGCCAGTGATCGTGACGCCGTTGCTGGGAGTCGTTGTAGCATCCTGAGGGATTGGCTTGGCCAAGGCGACTGAGGCCAATGCACCGGCAGTAAGAAGAGTTTGTAGAGAATGCATATTGATGGTAACGAGTGGCTATTGTTTGATAACGAGTGTGGGAGAACGAGTGGAATGGGTCGAGTGTATGGAAGTGAGTGACTTTGTCTGAGCGATGGTGCTGGTTGCTGCTGCTGAGTGAGAAGTGATGATAATGTGAGTCTTGTATCGCACTCTTATATCTTTCATCTCATGGCCACCTCAATTCATGATTCCGGTGGAGTGCGCCTGCACGATCCGCCGGGGCGTCACAACAGATGCCATGCCTTGTCCCTACAGAGCACGAGCGGAAGCACAGTATCCCACGAAACGCCACTGCTGTGGACTCGAGAGATATCAGGATCGTCATGCATTCACACATTCTCTGCAGTTCGCGCCAGATTGTCAGCCATATCGGGCAGGTCAAGTCAGAAGCAAGCATGTAACTGGGATAGGACAACTTTCACTTCAAGCTCATCAGGACCAGCTATTCGACGTGCCAGCATGACCAGAAATAAAAAGCAAGCACGCTAGCAACGCTTGTCTACCAACTGCCCGCCATATCAATACCCTTGAGACCACCTTGTGGTGTTATTGGTCCAGATCGAAGCTGTGGTAGTCTCCGAAAGAGTTCAAGGAGGTTTCGAGGTGGAACAAGAGTAGCGCGGGGTCAATGCAGCAAGTATACTGTAGAACGTGTGTTGAGTGATAAGTGGTGCACCGAGTGTAGTCTAATTTCGAGGATGAAAGGTGCCTACTGTATATGCGTATGGTGCAAAGTATCGCGTGTTTGAAGGAGTTAAGATGAGGTGACAAGGCCCTCGTCCCAAGCCATCCGGGCCGTTGCTTGATAGGTCGAACATTTCCCCGCTAGCTATGGCTCCAGGGAACCATAACACAAAACCCTCGTCCTATTTGCCAGCACTTGCAAATGAGATATCCCCCTTATCGCTTGTGATAGGTGAATTCAGCTGCAGAGTCTTGATGAAGCACGATTTTGTGATCGGATGATCGACCGGCTTCTGGAAAGCGAATTGAACACGTGCACAGAACAAATTCTGGCCAAGCGATCCTCGACAAGCATACAACCATCTAGACTCGACTCGATCTTCTTTACAACACTACACTTAACATGCTCCAATGCGTCCACAGCGACGATAACAGGCGGCTTTGATGCCGCTTCTCGCTGCTGATACTCTTCCCTGGCATGACATGGTCTAGTGTGCCTGTTGAGTGACAAACAAAGCATTCTGCTCGAATCAGATGACTGACAATAATCCCGTGTATTCGAAACGTTTCTGGGGACAACGTCAAGAATACGAGGATGCTCGTACTCGTCCTTGGCGTCTACAGCACAAGTATTCTACCCCACAATGTACAGTTCCACTTGGACTTGATAAGGTCCAGTGCCTCCAAAACCAATAGCGGAAAGCATGCCAAAAACAGTCTTCGAGAATGCAGTAATGATGATATCTGCGCTTGCATGCTATACAGTATATGAGAAGAAAACGAGGGAACTCGCTCATTGCTCCATGAAAATGTATGTTTCTCGATCTGTTTAGTATAGTGACGTCCCATACGTAGCCGTGTCGTCATGACCATAACGGGTCACTCCAATGCTTTTCTCATTCATCAAGCGATTTGTGATCCCTGCCTGGGCCTCGCAACGCCTGCTTATTTCGCCGCAAAACATAACTCAAAGTCAAACAAGTCTGTTGAGGGTCACAGGTGCATAAGGTAGGTTCAGCTGCTCCGTTTCACATCTCACAGGATTCCTTCTCAGTATTGATGCTATTGACTTGATCGAGGCGTTCGGCTCCGGCTGAATGATTGCCGTTCCGATAATCCCGCCAAAGTGTCCGCAGCCTCACTTTCCGATCGACTCGGCATAGAGCGAATATGCCCAGGTCGCAGTGACGCAGGATCTGGTGGCGCGTGGTTCTGATATGTAGTGATGGGTATCGAGACAGAAGGCTGTCCGAGATTGGCATACTGTGGGTAGGCTCCGGCAAGTTGAGACAACGGCGGAAGGATTCTCTGGACATCCATCGTGCTTGGATCGCGGCCAACGTTGGCCCCTACCAATTGCGAGATTGGCAGTGCTCGTTGTGGTAACGGCCCGGCAGTATATGCGGCACCTGTCGTCTCTTGGCCTCTGTCTCGTACCGGATCACCAAGACCAAGGCCACTCGGCGTAGTGGGTAAGGTACTCAACTGGTTAGTCCCTGACAAAAACCCAAGAGGATATGTTTGTGAACTTTCCCTCTGCCAAGGTTGTGAACTCATCCCATAGCCTAGTTCTTGGCGCTTAAGCCTGTCTGCTGCCATGGAAGGTGGCGGGGTACCTGTGGGTGGTGTACTTAAAGATAGGGCTGCGGCACGTGGCAATGGATCTCCGTAATCTTCAGACAAAGAGCTCTCATTCGAAAGCTGACCAGGGCGTCGACCGTAAGTATATGGGTTTGTAGGAGATCTCCGCCGTCCACCCGGGGCCCCTGGGCCAGGTAGAACTGTTGCAAGTTGTATTGTCGCTGGACTGATTCCTGTTTGCACCGAACCGACAGAACCAATTGAGGCTCCTCGAACATGTTCAGTCCCATAGCACGTGAGCTCAGCCATCTCATTGGCCGAAGCAGCAGACAAACTTGAACTGTAATGGGCATCCAGCTTGGGCCTCTTGTACTCACTCCTGACTTCGTTGCTGGTACCGTGTTTAGCCTTGAAATCTGCAAGGTACTGCATATAATCCCTATAGGCGTCGGTCTTCTTGTACTGCGCTAGCTGCGCGTTGTATGTGTCTTTTAAGGATGCAGCATGCGTCTCGAATGGTTCCTTCTGGGAGGGGTCGAGTTTCTGCCATCTCTCACCAACCAAACGAGCAATTTCTGTAAAAGACAAACTCTCATGCTTGACTTCTTCCCGGATTGTATTTGAAAACAAAACATACGCTGATGGGGCTTTCTCCGGCGCATGCTCATCAGGCCTAGGATGCCGCCTGTACTTCCTCTTCTGTTCTGGACCCGCTGCTTGAATTGTATCCCTACTGCTTGCTTGTTGAGGGTTACTCTCTGCCTTAGCGAGTTCCGATACTGGTACGTCTAACAAGGGTGATCCCAAGGGACGATCGCTCGAGTAACCTCGGAACTCGGCAATAGCTCTCTGAAGCTTCTGCTATCAGTTAGCATTGGTCATGCAACTCACTGCTATTTCTTACTCGACGGTGGCCCAGCTTCATACCTAATGCTTCCCTGCCGTTCATGTTAGCCTTCAGCGTCGTCTATTATCTCGTGGAGCATACAAGTCAGCTTCCTGAATATCCAACACAGTTTCCCAAGTATCGAATCCTTCTGCGACCAATGCATCGTGGTATTGACCAAGGCCTAGCCGTTCCAGATATGGCTGATATCCGTCATTCGAGCGTGTTGCTTCATACGACAAGCGAGCTAGTTGTTCTCGTGAATCATTATGTATAGCAGAGGACTCGGGCGCCGTACTCCGAGTCATTCAGCCTGCGTCTTATGCTAGGAAGATCGAAGCTGTGGCTATTCGTGGCCGGTGGAATTTGGTCCGGTGAACTTGGCAATGGCTTCGTCATGGGATTGCGCATTCGACACGTTGAATACTTGTTATAAAATAACCAGAAGCGCTGGCTTTGAACACTCCGCAATTTGTTGTCGACTTGAACCAGAAAAGAAGACAGCAAGACCAGGAGAGAGATATGTTCCAGATTCTAAAACTCGAAGTCGACGTGTAAGGGACTGACTTTTGTGTTCGGCCAACCTTGACAGATAGTTAGTGGGGTATGGAACAATCAGGTGCGTGAGGGAAGGACCCTTGAAGTAATGGATCGATGCGGCTCTGCTGTGCAATTGGATCCTGCCAAAAACAGCAAGGGATCGAGGTGTTGGTGTATCGAATTAGAAGATGGACCAGTCTCCGGACTCCCAACTCCACAAAATTCGTGCAGAACGACAGTAGCGTATTGATGGTAGTAAAGATCCCAAATAGCCAAGCGTCAAAGATGAGCTATGAAATCAGGCGACAAGCGCCAGTGTACGTGAATTCTAAGATATGAGGTGAACAAGTGAGTCTGGACGAATATCGGCAACGACTAGAATTGACTTCAATTCAGTAGAGAAGAGGTTTGGATCGTCTTAGGCTGTTGAGGTCGTGGTGTGCCCCACTTGTGATGATGCAAGGAAGAGTTCACAGCAATTGTCGTTCGCGCGTAAGATGTGGATGGTGTTGAATGTTCAGGATGTGACTTGTTTGAACTTCTGGTACCTGCGTCACAGCATGGGGGTGTCACTTGAATCAGTGTAGCATGTGGCTAGGGCCGAACACGAATAGCATCGATGGAGTATAAAGGCTTGTAACAGTCATAGGTTTGAATACACACGTACCATCATCTAAGCACGCAGTCTGCATCGACATCTGCTGTCGAGAACTAATAGCAAGGAGCGTCCGACGATAACTAGACAAGCTGCTGTATCAATCGTGATTCATTCTGGTTAACACACCATTAATCTTGCCATAAAGGCATGGTCATCCGTGGTGTGAAAGTCTATCGTTTGACATCGATGATTTCCATCCATGGACATTGTAGAGGTCCGCCAGTGAAGGGGCTTGATAGTACTAGTGGAAGTACCCCGTACGAGTAGACACACACACGGTGCAGCCTATTATAAGTGGAAGCAAAGATAAACACCGATCCCGTTGCAAGAGCACGATCGACAAAGCAATGGAAAATTGCTAAGTTGCATCCATAACGTACCGAATCTTCGATGCGACCGACTTTCCGGGTAACGTGCCTTGGACTAACGTGTGCTCAGGATCCACTACTCTGTAGACAACCAGATTGGTGCGTACACTTTCTATCTTTATAAGCTTAGTACAACGTAGTTCCGTGCTGGTTCCGAAGCCGACGGCTCGCATACATGTTATTTTTCGAGAGAAGTTCCGATGCTTGAGCTGACTCCCATGCAAAAACCGACCACTTTTGGCAATGAGAAGAATGTGGTTAGAACCAGTGCATGTTCGCTTGTTCCACCACCGCCTATCTAATCACGGCTGCTCTGATGCTAACACCTACAGCACTGGGATACGTCAGTTGTAAGGGTACTTGTACCAGTAGCTTCGAACTGACCCTGGCTCAGCCCCGCTGTTCTACAATTCGTGGCAGCATTGGATAGGTGGTGCGGAAAAAGCAATAGATCACCTTAAAATAAAGAATTATGTCATACCGTGGAAGAGAGGAGAACAATTGAAGGGCGGGAGTGAAGACGAGATCGACGATGAGATAGAGTTTGAATGCTATCATTTTCAAGAGATCCATGTCAGATTCCACGCGCTGCTGCTCACGAGGCTGATCTCTGGGCACTACTCCGATCTCCGACTGCTACACACAGTTCTTGACTGTTTCACATCAGAGAGGTACGTCTATTGGTTCAATCAACAGTAACATCTGTGCTGTTCCGTGCAAGGCTCGTTTTGAGATTCCACTTAGAACTCATTTCAAGAAACGGTTGTGTCTATTTCGCTCCACTTGTCCAAGCGAACACCATGTCTCAAGGAGATTCAGCAGTTCAGTCTGCTGGTAGCCAGCAGGAGGGTGACACTAGCAACGTTGAAAATCCACAACGTATAGCAGCCGAGATGGCAAAGGTTAGTTTCTCCTCACCATAAGTGTGTAAGACTACAGAGCTGAAATTGTAGGTTAGGCATTTCAAGAGCTTGCTAAGTAAGTGACGAGCATACCAACAAACCCAAATATTCTAATTACGATAAGGGGGGAGCAAACAGCATCCGCTTTGGAGCGACAACTCGATGGTATCGAAAGCCGATTAGATCAGTTGCTGGCTCAAGCAGAAGAAACGGCCAGTCGAGCACAACTTGAAGAGCAGGACCCTTCTGACGCTTCTCACACGAACGGTACCGATGCATCCGGTGCGAAGTAGTTTTACTGTTCGAAACTACCTATTTCGACCAGTGAGCACTATTGCTGAATGCTACATGCCGCCAATAGTAGAGGGATGACTTTCACGATGGTCTTCAGTGATATTGGCAAACAGTGGTTTGAAGTCGAATACACCATTCTGCTTCTCGATAACACCAACCTCCGTTATAACACCATCTATGAGGTCTGCTGGCGTTACATCGAACGCTGGATTCCATACACCAATCCCAATAGCTGCGGTACTGATAGTGGCCGATTCGTGCAAGTCGCCGGTTGAGCTAATTTGAGGACCGTTTATCCGCGTTACTTCATGTTGCGCACGTTCTTCGATTACTATTGCTTTGCCTGATGGTGTCGCCATATCAATGGTAGTCCGTGGCGCCGCCACCAAAAATTTAACACCATGGTGTCTAGCCAGAACTGCAAGAGAATAGGTTCCTATCTTGTTGGCAGTATCTCCATTTGCGGCAACTCGATCCGCTCCAACGACGATAGCAGCAATATCACTCCCTTCTCTTGCCAGCAACGACGCAGCCATTGAATCTGTCACCAACGTCGCAGGAATTTGGTCGTGGACGAGCTCATACGCGGTTAAGCGGGAACCTTGATTGTAAGGTCGGGTTTCCGAACAGAATGCATGTGTCAATAATCCGGCCTCTCGTAAGGAGCGAATAACTCCAAGAGCAGTGCCGTAACCAGCAGTAGCCAGCGAGCCAGTATTGCAATGAGTCAAAACCTTCAACTCCTGAGCAGCATCCTTCGATTTTGATTGTCCAGCCACAGTATGCTCAGCTATCCATTTCGCACCATGAGCACCAATCGCTTTGTTATCCGAGACATCATCAATCAGCATGCGCTCGGCGGCAGCTATATACTTGTGAACAACTGCTTGACCATTTGCGTCGTCTGCATCCGCAGCTTTCTTGACCACGTTTGAGAGTTTGTTTACGGCATCGCCGAGATTCACAGCGGTTGGCCGGCTCTTCTTCAGATATTCTAGTCTTTCTGTGATCTGATCACGAGCTTCGGAAGCTGACTGGGCAGATATGGTTGTTCTGGTGCATTCAACAGCTAGAGCAAGAGCCGCAACTATGGCAATTGCTGGGGCACCACGAACTTTCATTTGTTTGATGGCATCGAATGCATCTTCGCAGCTCGAGATTGGGATGTAAATTGAGTGGTGTGGGAGGAGCAGCTGATCTAAGATCTCCAACGTGGCTGCACCAAAACTTGATGCAGGAGTATACTTTATCGCCTGAAGGACCATGACTACAGTTTCGTCGTTTTTAGCGGAAGTCTTGGGACGATTAGCAAAACGAGCGTGTTGATTCACTGAAGACGTTGGCAGTCGAACCCGATTCTTGCGAGACTGCTAGACTGCGCCTTTGCAATCATAATAAACACGAGTACAAAAGAACTGGTCTAAAAAAAAAACTCATGTGCCTGAGGCTCTGCGATGTGGGGCAAGCTGAGATAGAATATTGCCCCTCATGATGTCAATCGTGCCTAAAATTGTTGTTGATGTGGGGACCCAATATCTCCCATTCTGGTGCCAACCCTGAAACTATCACACCGGTACCAAGTACTGCCAGTACTGCGCTGTGCTAAATCCGTCTGGCCCCTATCACAAAAGAGAAGACAAGCACCAATATCTACACGCAGGCATATGATGTCGCTGCCTGAAGTTGCTCAGAAAGGCTTCTCATCCTCCGTTGCATATGACTCTCACCGACCATCATACCCACCCGAGTCTGTCGAAAGACTGCTCGAAGTTCTGGAGATCAAAGATGTCAATGGCGTAAAGATACTGGATTTGGGTGCTGGCACCGGCAAACTGACTGCACTTCTAGCGGCCAGACCCGAGGAGTATGATATTGTTGCCATAGAACCCCACAGTGAGATGCAGAAGGAGTTGGAAAGCAAGCAGCTGAAGCGTGTCACAGTACAAGGAGGAACAGCAGAAAACATGAAGAATGTGCCGAACCAGACCTTTCAAGCGGTCATCGTTGCACAGGCGTTCCACTGGATGTCAAACATGGACACTCTAAAAGAGATTCACCGGGTACTCAAACCGACAGCATGTCTCGGACTCATTTGGAATATTGAAGACTACAACGCGCCAAAGGACTGGGACATGCATAGTGATTGGGAATCGACCATGAGAGATGTTATATGGAATCTAGACGACGGGCACTCCAGGTTTCGTGATATGCGATGGAAAGATGTCTTCGATGAACAGAACAAAAGCAGTCTACTCTCAATATTCAGTGCCGATCCACTGTTTGGTTTACCAATAGGAGAGGAAACATTCTCATTCACGTCGTGGTTGAAGAAAGAAGATATTTGGAAGAGGTTCAACACATATAGTCAGATCGCAAACCTCGATGCAGATCGATTAGCTAAGGTTGAGAAGACATTTTGGAATGCCATTAATTCACCTCAGACCAAGTTAGATGATCAAGGCCGAGTTGCTGTTCACGGCAAGACCGTTATAGCATGGACCAGCAGTATTCCCGATGAGCCGCTGAAGAGTGGTGGCTGACGGTAAAACTTCTGACCTTCCTTAGAACCATCTTCCATGAAATCTGTAACTGATCACCGCAGAGCACTCCGTACATACTCTAATTCCTGTCAACAGTCCACTGGCCTTTCTCCCCGGAACCCTTGTGTCCTCTATCCCTCTAGTGTTGACTCGAATTGCCTAACAGGAAAGAAGGGTTCGACTCATCAACGGATGAGCTTGTCCATGATTAACAGCTGTCGCTGCATGATCCCTAAAGCCGTTCTCGCGATGTCGTATCTGGAGTGTCGTGGTCATAGTTGTGCTTGTTTTCCTTTTTGCTTATTCGCTGGAGATGTAGAGTACATTGTTCCCTCGCACAAAAGCATCCCCATACGTTCGTCGTAGTTGCCCATTGACAAATTCCTGACATTTCTCGAGAGCAATATTCATGTAACCATCCACTGACTGCAGCTCGCCCTTGTAAATGATGCCCGAATTTAGTTTGACTGTGACCGCTGCGCCGATGATGCTAGACAGAAAGCTGGCAGGATCTCTGCTATCTCCTGAGTTGTGATTTTCCATGATCGCGCTATTTCGATTTTCAATGGAACAGTGGTTTTCTGATAGGATACCGTAGTGTCGAAATGGTGAAGACGGTAGGTATCTTTGGAGCGGCAGACTGCGCTTTTAGGGTATCTTGGTACTGTAGTGGTATATGCGCCTTGCGGTGGTGAAAGTTCGAATCCGTGTCTTCGGCGCAATTTCACTATCGCAAGTTCCCCGCGTAATAGAGTGGTTTCGACATGCTTGCAACAATAACCAGCCTGGACATTCTACAACGATTTTATGTCATACTTCTATTGTAAACATGAGATGAAGTGAAAGACACAAATTCAAGGTCTTGTATCCTTGTTTTTAACATGGCACTTAAGAAATCATTGTTCTCGAAGCCTAAATGGGCTGCGACAACCGCGACACCAGTTAATGAAGATCAACCTATTTTCGGGCAAAATGTCTATGAGGATATACTCGAAGCAAATCGCAAGAGAGAGGAGAAGCGACTAGCAAGACAGAAGGAGAAGGAAGAGAAGAAAGCACAACAGCGCAAGAGCGGCAGCGTCGATACTAAGTTCGAGGACCAACAAGCCGTCAAAAAGCGACGGGTCTCAACACCTATTCAACTAGACGACGACGAAAATGACGATGGATATGGACCGAAGAACTCGGATAGTGACTCAGAACAAAGCGACAAAAGTGTAAGGAGTGGTAGTCAAAGAAGCGACGCAAGTCATGATGAGGATGGCAGACCTGGCCTTCGAAGCACGCCAAAGAAGAAGAGAAGACTCGTTGACAGACTCGAGTCACCATCTCCAGCGAAGGGAGGAAACGCTGTAATCACCATCGACGAAGACGATATGGTTGGGGAGCAGGCGCAGCGTTCTCAAGGCATACCTGCGCAAGCGTCAAAGTCCAAAACGAAACCTCCACCTCCACCTCCACCAGAATCCGAGAGCGAATCAGAAGAGGAAGACGAATACATTCGAGAGCTCAAGCGAAAAGCGCGGGAGGCAGCCAGAACCAAAAGATCATTAACCACCACCACGACTTCGACACAACTGCCAAACAAACCACTTGATGACCGGCAATCCCCTTCAGCAGCACCACTGGAATCTACACATCACATCGACGACCCAACAGCAGGCTCAGACCACGGTACACCCACACCAAATGCAGACCCCAACGATCAATCCGACACAAAAGTCCAAATCCTCGTCACGACAATAATGCCCGGCTGCTCCGAACTAGTAGCCCAACGCTACGCCTCCCAACCACTCGACCAACTATTCAAGTACTGGAAGAAAAAGAACGAACTCGACCAACGCAAACTAGACGACAAAGTCTTCTTCATCTGGAACTGCCAAAAACTATACAACTCCACCACATGCCGCTCCATCCTCGAGCAAATCAAACGCAAACACGGCACCAAAAAAGACGGCTCCGACCTCGCAGAAGGGAAAATCCAAATCGAGGCTGTGACACAACATATCTTCGACCTCCGACTGAAACAGCGTGATCGTGCTAGAGCAGATGCCGAAGGCACTCCTGACACCACCACCAACACCACAGCAGCCGCAATAACAGCAGCAACAGACGACCCCCTCCTCCTCCTCGAGCAGCACCAACAACAGCAACAAAAACCAGGCGTAGTAATCCACCTAACCTCGCGGGACAAATCCATCCTCCCATTCCTCAACCTGCGCGTCCGACCAGATACAACAGTGGCACGCATCATAAGCGGGTATAAACGAAAAGTCAGTGTTGATCCGGCGCGGCTGATTTACCTTGTGTTTGATGGTGATAAGTTGGAGGATGGGATGACGGTTGAGGGGATTGGGTTTGAGAGTGAGGATGTTGTTGAGGTTGTGGAGTAGTGTTGTGTAGATGGATAGGTGGCTTGGGCAGGGAAGGCAAGGGAAGGGGAGGTATGTAGGTATTTGTCTGTTCGCGTTTGCAAATGTGTCTTCTTTCTTGGTGATGGATG
Organism: Neophaeococcomyces aloes; assembly: GCA_022813445.1. Taxonomy (NCBI): domain Eukaryota; kingdom Fungi; phylum Ascomycota; class Eurotiomycetes; order Chaetothyriales; genus Neophaeococcomyces; species Neophaeococcomyces aloes. The sequence continues at coordinate 42,090 of JAKLMK010000088.1, read as the reverse complement.
CGTACAGCAGTCGGAGTGACGGTGGTTAAGATGTCTTGTTTTTGTTCAGATATTGATGATGATGATCACAAGCTGGGATATGAAAGCATGAAATGCGTTCCATGTACTACTACATCGTGGCGGTACATAGTTTTTAATTAATTCGATTTTTGTCGCCCTTCTTCTCCTCTGGTGTTATGTATGGAATAGATATAGTAGGACTTTCCTATGCGCGGATATATCATTGGAATTATTGTGCTAGTCTGGGGTATGGCTGATGGTGTTTGTGGAGGGTGTACTGTACTGTAGTTAGATACCTAGGCAGTGATGATGTCCGTTTTGTCATTTAGTTTGGTTTGGTTCAAGGTTCGCGTTCTGGACGGCTTGCTTCGCAGGATGAATTGTTGCTGGATAAATGGTGCGGGTAGGTTGGAGTAATGATCGTTAGACGAGACATACTGAAGGGGTAATAATGTGAGTAGCAAATTGAGTATGAAGAACAGCTTTGGATAGATCGAAGGTTGTGAATTTGACAAAAATTAGAGTGACTACCTATCTACCCTACTCGATCCGGGGGGCCCATTATATTAACGCATTTTCTTGTCATTTCCTCATGCCCTCATAGCGCCTCGTCCACAGACATTTCTGAAATATCCGTGAATCAGTTATAGAAAGTGCAGTAATCCAAATGGGTATTTCCGTCACACATTACTTCTTTCTCATGCATCCCTACCACACCATGTGCTCTTATGTTGTTGAGAACTTTCTAAGCTGGGGCTGGTTCTTCGGCAGCGGCGGATAGTCGGCCGCGGTTCTGAGAGACGTGGTTCTCCTCTTCCTCTTCCTCGTCTTCCTCGGCCTCGTACTCGCCGTGTTGGCTGGCAGGAACCCAACTTTGAGTTTCGCCTTGCATTGGTGCATCTTGGTGACTGAGATCGTGACCCTCGGCCTTGGCCTTTCTTCTCTGGCTGAGAGTTCGGGCACGGGTGCTAAGATTGCTTCGTACTGAGGCCTTGGATTGGACCCAGTTGGTCAAGGCATCTTCACAGTCTTGGATGATAGCCTTGGATGCCTCGTAACCGTCGTAGGCTGGTCTTGACTCGCCTGGGGTGACAGGAGTATCGTCAACGAGTTCAAGAAGATGCTTGCCGAAGCCAGCGATGATAGCGACCTTCTCACTGTGCTCTCGGATAGCATCAAACTGGTATGTGAAAGCAGCCTTCAACTTCTCACGAGTGATGTTGCTGAGTTGAGCCTCGGCGACAAGGGATTCGGCCTCAGCTCGAACCAATTCTTGTTCTAGGACAACAATTCTGGGGGAGTTGGGCTCCTTGTATTTCAATTGAGCAATCTGGTCGGTGATCTTCTGCTTGCGGTCTCGGGATGGCTGGACGGAAGCTTCGATGTTTCGAACAGATTTGATGGTTACTCGGTATTGGTCGTATCGGTCAACAAACTGGTCCTCGAGCTCACCCATCTCGTAGATGAGAACACCAAGCTTGTCGGTAACATCAGAGACGTCGTCATCGCAACCTTCACCCCATAGTGAAAGTTGTTGCTATTGTCGGGTCAGTAAATGTGTTCACTTCGGAAGGGCCGGGCCACTTACAGCGACTTCCATTCTTTCTCTGCCAACGAGTTCCATTGTTCGCATAACGTTCTTCTCCATCTTCACAAGCTGGTTGAGCTTCTTTGCTAGATCGGGGCCGAATGCGCCTGCTGTAGATTTTCTGAAGTTGTGACCTGTTGAATATAGTTAGTTATGTTGAGCAGTATTTCTCGTTCGGTGTTTGCCTACCGAAGTTTCCTCGACCGAACAATCGACCGGCCTTGGTAGAGGAAGATGGTGGTGGAGGAGTCTCGATTTGCGAGGCGGTTGGCGCCCGCGACTGGCGCATAGAGTATGTTCGGTGCATGATGATTGAGGTTGTTGAGCTTCTGTGCTAGGCAGAATAATTGAGTGTTGTTCGTTGAGTTGTCGCACGAGTAGTGATTTCGGGCGCGATAATTTAGGTTCGACGTTCTGTATAACAGAGATATAGGTGTCAGTGATGGGTTGATGAAAAGACGAAGGAAACAGTGTGCGCGGGAGCTCGAAGATAAGAGCTTAAAAGTTGCTCAAAAGAAAAAGCGCGATGCTTGGAAGCGATGACGTCGTCTGCAATTTGCGGAAAAAGATGGAGGGTGGAGGCCGCCCAGATTACAGCGCCACAACAGGTCGAGGCGCGTTGTGAAGGTCAACACAACCTGCATCGCTTACGCACTTTATTTATTGGTAGCTGTTACGATCTTATGTTAAACCGTTTAGACAAATACACGACACGGCTCGAGGTTGCACTATGGAAGTCGTTTGATACTTGATCTACCTGTGCCTTTCGCTCTAAACCTGTCGTGCTTCCAATGCACGTCTCTTCACAAACATTGATGCCGGCCCTGGTGGCACAGCAACCACCCTGGTCTCCGCCGCTGACGCAAACCTGTGTTGTTTGTTTGTCTAGCCCACCCACTGAACCCTTGGGACGAAAGGTTTAGGCGTCCCCGGAGTCGGATTTGAGCCAAGAAGTCTGTGAAAGCCCGCTTGAAGTGTCATCGTGTCGATCAAGGTTTCACTTATTGCTCTCTTAACACCATCCGCTTTATCCATTCGCGGCTCGCTTTGCACTAATCACAAAACTATCATTCTCAAAACATGTGGACGCGTTGCCAGGGGCAGCGCGCATCATAGTATCCTCTTAACAGTGATGGTTCTGTCAGGTTATTTCGTTCCTGTCGTTCATGCACTTGACAATGACGACGATGCGAACTACCTTGCTACCGCTACCACAAACGTAAGCTTGCCTTGAATAGGCTATCGTCTCGTAAACTTCCCAGTCATACTGCTAGCCTTCCGAGTTGCCCATGCTTTCCTCTGCGCATTCCCTCCACGACGACCATCTCCTGGGTTTATACGTCGTTGTCGCCTCTCTGCTGCTATCTGCTCGTCATGGTCCTCAAATCCTGCCTCCAACTCACTCTCTTCTGTCTCTGCTTCATCGGTCGGACTCGAAACATGTTCTTCGTCTTCGTCTTCGTCTTCGTGTGCATACTCGGAGCCAGAACCATCCTCCTCAGGTTCGACAGGGTTGTTTACTCTAAGCTTACCAAGAGCTTCCTCCATCGCCAGATCTCTAATTTCATCCTCCAGGTTTTCTTCATCTTCATCCTCTACTGCCCGCTTTCGCTTCTTGCGCACCATTGCTTGCTCATGTTTCCGTGCTGGCGTTTCCTCACCATCGTGCTTACCAATCGCGGTTCTGGTAAACCTGCCGCTGATTTTAGGCTTGGCCAAGGGTGTGATCATCCCGTTCTTACCGACGAGCTTTTCGCCCTTTTCCCAAAATTCTTTGTGTACCCATTCAGGATAGTTGTAGTTGTACAGTAGTTCTTCTCCTGCTTTGACTGCTCGTTTGGTGTAAAACATGACTCGTTGAACACCGTTGCAGAGAAGTGTCTTGGCTAGGACGTTAATGTTCTCATCTCGTTGAGAATTGTTCATAAATCGAGTCTTGTTACCGAAATTTGATCCGTCGATTTCTTGACTGTTGTTGATCGTGAAGAGATATTCTTGTTGGTTGTAATGGTAGACAACACCCCTTCGACTTGCTTCCTTGTTTTGCACGATTTCGCCCTTGTACTCTCCAACAAAGGCAAAAGCATCAAGGTTCTCACCTGCAAAGAGTCCCCATCCTTGCACCTCACTGCGAGCCTTGATCGTCCGTGCAGGGAGCGCAAGCTGGATACGATTGTTTCGGCAGCGGCTCTCCCTAATCTCTTCGCGATACTTGTTGCTCGGATCGAGTACATCAACCACACCGCAGTTCCCACATAGCCATGGATCGCATTCACGACTGTTTCTCCAGCATTCACAACGATCGTCATTGAAGCAGGGGCCTTTGCATCGGCATCCTTTGAAACGTCGCTTGCAGTCCCCAGTGCAGCCACAACTCCACTCACAGTGCACCTTCTCGTGAGCACAGGAGCATTCACTATTGCCAACGCACGGTCCTGTATGGGAACACGGTACGAAAGGCTGTCTCTTGTCGATAATGGCACTGCGCGACGTATCGTATCCACCAATCATTCTCGATATCTTTCGTCCCTGTTGGAACTCTATTGCGTCGCTTACGTCAGGAACCACCTCAAGATGCGGCATGATATGGTGCACATTGAGAAGAATTTCGAAGGCTTTCAAACAACTCATTTCACTGCCCAGGGTCCGTGCAATGATGCATGGTAAGCGGACGTTGTTGTTGTAAACTTTTGCTAAGTTGCATATACGCTGCTCGATCGGTGTAAGCTGTTGGATGTCGAGTTTTCTAATCTGCCCCATATGTTCCCTTCTGACTTGCAGACTGAGAAAGCACTGAAGACTACATGTCGTTGTCCGTCCCAGGGGAGGTGCATCACGAATCATAGCAACATCGTCGTTCTTCAGTCCTTTGAAGATGCCTTCATGGTCAACGCCATAAATCTCCTGAGGCCCAACATGCTTGCGAAAAAGTTCGGGTATACAGTAAAGGCCACAGATGTGGTGACCGTTGTCTGGTTTTGCAAGTGTGACGAGCATCCGTCTGCTGTTGTTCTCGTCTTCAGGGTCATTAATAAGCGCGTGGGATTCGTCGTTTTCATCACCTTCCTCATATGCGCCATGTAACAAGCAGTTGTAGACTGAGCAGATCGAACACATGCCCTCGTTGAGCACATCCGTATGTTGAGTCTGACCACTTGGCTTTGTTGTGCCAGGTTTGGCTTCGAGAAAATGCCATATCCCAACATTGGCAGCACCTTTGAATGCTTGGTACAACCACTGGCACCTCTGAGCATCAGCAGGTGCAAGATGACTGGAATCATTCATGGTTTGTGCAACTCTACTTTCTCTAAAAGTCATTTCGCAGGTGCCACATTTGCCGACTATATTCTGATTGAGCCACTCTGCAAGATCACTTGCATCCAGTCGTAGTTCTTTCATCAGACTTTGGAAACGGCCTGACCATCGGAATACTACGTCGAGACACCTACGCTGCTTGTAAAATTCTATGTCTGGAGTTCTGTAGGCATCTTTTAGCTCAGCCTCCTTAGTAGCCGACTCTGTAGGATCTGGTCCTTCATCATCGGGATAATAGGGCATGAACTTGAGTGTATGGAAATTTCTTGATAGAAAGCTTGGGCCGAGCCTTCCAATACTCCTATATTTAGGCAGGATTGGAACCTGGGGGTCGATAGTGAGTGTACCAGCTTCGACGACCACTTGATTGAAGCGCTTTGGACCGCCTCCACGCAGCGTCTTGATTTGGAATGTGATATTGTGAGGATGGGGTATTAGCAAGGCAGGGGAAGACTTTCTGGGTACAAGAAACTTCTTCCAAGGATTCTCTTTCCAGCAAGGGTGGCTCGTCCTTGTCGATCGTTGACCTGAGAATTTCGAACGTAATGTCTCCACCTGAACGAGGTACTCCCGGTGAAGGTTTAAACTGTTCTCATGATCCTTGATAAGCTCTTTCACTTCGTTCAGTGTCTGCGGAATCCACGAGTTCTGATGCATCAGATCTGGCTCGGAGTAGTCGTCGATTTCTGTCGTGCTAGAGAAACTCGGTGTAGAGGAACTTGATACTGACAAATCTTTGCGAGAAGGTTCACTATCTTGGTCCTGCACCGAGATCTGCAGGTCGTCTGGCATACGAACATCTGTAATGCTCGGTAACGTTTTCGGTGGCTCAGGAAGAGGGGCCATGGATCGCTTATGAATGCCAGAGAGTATAAGATTGGAAGCAAAATCGTTACCATCTTCTCCAGGGTAACGGCAATCGAACCCTGGCTCACAGCAACGACTGCACGGCTTCTCTCCATCACATTCTAAACCAGTCGCAATGCACTCGGTGCATCTGCGCTTGTTTCTAATCTCAAGTCTTCGAGCATTGTCCCTTTCGTCTGCTTGCTGCTTCAGTAGGCGATCTGGAACGGTTTTCGTATCTTTCACGAAAGGACTCACGCGCGAGGGCGTAGCAGTTTTCCCTCTGGAATGTGATGACTGCGGCGAGATAGCGCGTGACCTCGAAAGCGGCTGATTAGCTGATAGCCAGGCCGGAGGTGTCCAGCCCCTTATATTGACGAATGGTCTTCGTTCGGGAGTCGGCGTCGAAGTGGGAAACCGTTCAGTTGTGTGCGCTCGCGAGACAGGGGAGTGATGAGCACCTTGAGTCTTTGAGGAAGGTAAGTTCTTGGAACCAACTTCAACCACATCATCGTCAGAAGTCAAATCTATGACTTGGTTCTCGGAATTCCAGCGTGAGTCCATCTCATCCTCCTTCACCGAGCCCGACAGAAGTAAAGCCCGATCATCGACGAGTTTTATAGGATGAACAAAAAGTTGCAATTTCTTCTTGCTTGTGTCATTCAGAGTTCGACGACTCGTGCTTGAAACCAATAGATACTGCTGGTCGTTTATGCTACGAGAAATGAAGTATTAGGCAAATTGGCAGATATTGCTAGATTCTAAGGAAAGGTCAGGTCCTCGTTGTTAGAATGACCAATTTTGTTTTGGAAGAAAATCAATGGATAGCAGGCACGAGCAGTTCGAGTCACTGACAATTAATACGATAGTACAAAGTACCTTGACACGGCCGACGAACGCGTGCAGGGTTTAGCGTGTCAAGGTTCTTGGCAAATTAAAAACGTTTGTTGACTTCTTCCTGTTTCTCTATCCCTAGGTTCATGGACCCATGCAGGTATAAGCTCAGGCCCAGCCGTCGCATGGCACGTATGATGGCGCATCTGCAACGGATACTACCATTGAAGAAATTGTGCTAATAAGTTCTTTCTGAAGAAATGGCAGTGCCTGTTTTGAGTACCAGGTGGACTACCACCTTGCTACCGGTTACTGCTCTCGGGTATGTCAAGCTCCGAGAATACAGTATTCTGTTAGTTGGGACAGGCTGTATACTCGAAGCAATAGATCTCCAAACCTCTACAAGGTTATGTACTATTGTGACCTCAACATGCCAAGCCATTAAGAGCATATTGCCGCTAGGAGATAAAGGCCACGATGACCATGCCCTCGAGACTGACATTCTTGTGCAGGGGGGAAACCATGTTATATGGACCAAGCTCTCTATTGAAATATCTCAGGATTCAATCATTGGGTTACGGTTTGATATCGTGCATTCCATTCGGCTTCAAGACTGGGTAATCAATGGCCGGGCAGAAGATGGTTCAAACTGTGGCGCGACTTTCCTAACCTCATACAATGCTCTCTACCACGTTGCAATTGACGACTCTTCCAAAACGTTAAATTGTAACCGTCTAAATGATGAACTCAGTGCATTCCTTTACAGCGGAGATGTGGCTGCTCTTGATGCCAAGTCCTACATTATTGCCTCAGGTACTGCTTTTGGTGAGGTGCTAATATGGCGATGTGAATTTTACGAGCAAGAACAACGGTGGGTAGCCGTCCCATGGCGTGAGTATAGGGGACATCGAGGTTCGATTTTTGGCGTGAGTATCTCGCCTGAACTTTGTCATGGTGGACAACATCGAAGGCTGGTGGCTAGCTGCAGTGATGATCGAATGATCCATATCTGGGATTATTCACACGCTGGCCCCGAAGTCAAAGGGCTGTGCGCAGCTGACGACAGCAACCTTGCCAATGTTGTTGCAAAGACCTTCACCGTTTCCACCGCAAATCTAGCTGTAACGTGGGCTCATGGATCTCGAATATGGACTGTTGATCTTGTTCCTTACGTGACATATGATTTGACAGCGCCTCAATACCAGTTGATCTCAACAGGCGAGGATGCAACGGCGCAATCATGGCTGTTGCAGCTTGACGACCAGTCTGAAGCTCAATTGCCATCACGAGTGAACCTACAAAATAAGTATATTGACAATCATCATACAGGCAAGAATATTTGGTCTCGTTGCCATGCTATTCGTGACAACAACCGAGAGCTGTACACTGGCGGAGCAGATGGCCAGGTCGTGCTCAGGTCTTATTGTACATTTGGTCGTGCTGACATCACTGCGAGACAAGCCTCACAAACATTCAAGGAGGTTTCCAGTTCATTACAAAGCTACGATATCTTGAAAAGGCCAGGACAGAAACCATTTGCCCTAAAATCATACCTCGTGCCAAAGCCAGGCCAGATACTCGCTACCACTGATTCAGGCCATCTATTGAATGGTCTGCTACACGATAGTAGGATCAGCTGGCAGTTGCTTCTGACCAGTTCGAACCCCGCACCTTTTGTACTTGCCTCTCAGATGATCGCAAACTTTGCGTTTCTGGTCGACAGTCCAAGAAAATCCTTGGTAGCGTACAACATCACTACTACACACGCCACCGACCTTTGCAGCATTCGCCAAGCGAAAGTGTCATCAGTGGAGGCCCTCTGGTCAGATCAACATCCAGCGAGCAGCAGTATTAATGCTTGCATTGCGATATGCTACTTTGGTGTTACTGAGCTTGACCTTATATGGATACGAATCGACGGAAATAGTTGCACGTCTATCTCAAGCTCGTCTGTCTGTCTTCCCGATACGTTTGAGGTTTCAAGTGCATGCTACCATTCGAATTTCAGTATCCTGCTGATAGGATCTCGTGCTGGTGCTATGGCTATCTATGCCAATGTTTCCTCCATTTCTACACGAACTGAATCAGTCTGCTGTAAACGCCATGTACATGGCTCAGATACGGTCACCAGCATCCGCAGGCTGGACGAAGAGCGCGAGACGCACGAGCATGGTCTATCCTACCTCACAACTGGACGTGACGGCACTTACTGCGTTGTCAAGATCAAGCTAGATTATGAACAACCTACCTCTTCTCCACCAAGCATCGACGTCGTCCATCACATCGTACCACCGCTAGGTCCGAACATTGAAGGCTCTTATCTCGTACGCCAGCCCGATGGTAGCAGACGGCTTCTTCTCTATGGCTTTCGTTCCACGCATTTCGTTGTCTGGGATGAAACAAATCAAACCGAGTTCATGGCAGTCGATTGTGGCGGTGCACATCGAAGCTGGAGTTTCACTCTTGATGAAGCCACTGGAGAGGGCGGCACATTCGTATGGACAAAAGCCGGAACACTTATGCTGTATGAACAATCACTCCCAGATCATCGGATCATCAAATCTGGTGGGCATGGACGGGAAATCAAAGCTCTTGCCGTTCACTGTTCAAGTACATTTAGAAAGTTGATAGCTACTGGGTCTGAAGATACCGATATTCGTCTCTTCGAATCATGTATCAATGACGCAGGAAGACGCAATATCAAGTGTATCACTGTGATCAAGAGGCATACAACCGGTCTACAAGACCTGAAATTCTCTCACGACGGCAAGATGCTGTTCAGTGCGGCGGGTATGAAAGAAATGTACGCATGGAAGCTATCTCCAGTACCTGTGCCCGGTCAAGGGGTTGTTTTCGCGGGAGCACTGCCAAATAACGATTCAAAGTCTGATGCCAGGATCATGAGTTTCGATCTGCGGTATGCTAGCAGCGATCCCGAAGATACGAACTATCTCATCGTGGCGGCTTTCTCAAATGGCAAGGTCAAGTTGATTAGTTACACCTCAAGTTCCGGCAGCGACAGTATAGGGAGTTTCACAATCATCAACCAACTAGATCTAGGCACGACATGCCTGACCCAAGCCCACTTCAACCACTCGCCGACCTCGGACCAAAACCTATTGATGGTCGCAGGCACGAACGGCTTTATCAACCTGTGCTACATACAAGCAACCATTTCAGACGATGAATCTGAGAAACGAAACACACCTCCAGCCATCCACAAGATTCACCAAAACAGCATCACAGCCATGCAAACGATCCAAGTTACCGACTCCCTACAACTACTCATAACAGGCGGAGATGACAACGCTCTCGCCATCACCCTCTACCCCCTCAACAAAACCAAAACCATCAAACCAAAAACTCTCATCATCCCAAAAGCACACGCCGCAGCACTCACAGCTCTCGCAGTAACCCAGCTAAACTCAAGCAGTCCCAACACATACCTCTACACTATCATAACAGCCAGCAACGACCAGCGTCTCAAAATATGGAACGTAACACTGGACCAGCCTGTCTCTCAAAACCAAGAACAATCAAACAGCACACAAGACGAGGAAATATCACTAGACAACGTTCAAATCGACCTATTACAAGATACATACACAAACGTAGCTGATATAAGTGAGATCGCAGTTCTAGAAAGCACCAGCACAGGCCCGAGCCACGCTCATCACCCCGAATCTAACAACTTGAATCCAAGCACAAAAAGCAACGACCGGATGCAAGACACTAGTACTCATACTCGTACCCGTGCGATAGAAGTCCTAATAGTCGGAGTCGGAATGGAAGTCATACAGTTAGATATCCCAGAACTCGAGTCCGAGTCAGAGAGATAAGCCTGTACATACCTACATAGATCACGGACACACTCATCTACCCTCGTGGGTAGGCAAACATGTAGCTTAGCTTACATCCTCGAGAGAGAGAGAGACAGCGGTACCCAACCCGATACCATACTATCCTTCTATTGTCAAATACCCTATAGACCTACGTACGTAGGTACCTTATTCTACAACATTCGTAACACCGATGACGTCCAGCACCGTCATGCTCAATCAGAGGAATATATTTGATGGGTTGAAAAATTAAACTTTGAAACGCGCACAAATCGCGAACAAAAACCTCAGTTCCATGGTGTAGTGGTTATCACGTCTCCTTTACATTCGTTGCAATACACTTTGTACTGTTAACAAAAATGTTGGCGGAGAAGGCCGAGGGTTCAATCCCCTCTGGAACTACCAAATATTATTGCTTTTCTTTTTGTTGATAGATTAGTATTTTTGAAAATTTTTCGTTTTTTGGGTAATTGAGAAGGGTATCTATTTAGTGAGTTTAAGAAATAAAGGTTGGCGTACGTACCACCATTTGAAGCGCTTAGCAGCCTTCTGGCGCCGTCCTCACGATAATTTATACCCTTTTTATTGGTCTGGACCCCCACAAAATCTCGTAGGAGGACTGCTAGCATTTACATACTTCGCAAACTCACCAAGTAATATGTATGTGGGCGGAGTTGGGATTGAGATTGTGGGAGAGTGGCAGGATGCTTTTTATTTAGAGAAATAATAAGCATTAGGTATTTTATGAAGCACTACGAATAAGGGTAAATTCATCCTATTGTTCGAAAGGCTGTTTATACGCAGACTATTCGTGAACTTTTGTGCTTCGTGAGAAGCGTTCGCTTTACTATAGTACATACGTACGTAGGTACATGTGCTTTTCTAAATAATTTGGATGACATAACTGATTGCGAACGACATCTATTCTCTCAAGAACGTTTTATACGTGTCGTTCTCCGTACATTCCGTCCACGGGTACCCGATATCTTTAAGAAAGGCATGTAACTCACCCTTCTTCTCCTCCGGACACTGTATACCCGCCAAAATCCGACCAACATCACCTCCATAATTCCTATAATGGAACAGCGAGATATTCTGTCCTGGGCGCATTGTCTGCAAAAAGTTGAACAATGCACCCGGTCGCTCAGGGAATTCGAACATATACAATCTTTCATCCTGGACACCGGACTTCCCACCGTTGAGGTAGCGAATGTGTGTCTTCGCGAGCTCGTCGTTGGAGACGTCCTTGGCGGACATGCCGGCTGCGGAGAGACGTGTGAAGAGTGATTCGAGCTCGGAGGTGCGTGCTGTGGCGGACGTGAGTGTTATGCCCATCAGGATATGAGCTTGGCCGGAATTTGTTGTTGAGAAGCGGTAACTGAATTCTGTGACTCCAGCTGGTAGTACCGACTCGACGAGTGCGGCGAATGAGCCTGGCTTTTCAGGGATAGCGACTGTAAGTAGAGCTTCCTTTTGTTCACCTAGTGATGCACGTTCGGCGACGAAGCGAAGTCGATCGAAATTCATGTTTGCACCGCTAGTAACGGCGACCAGTTCTCGATTTGCGTCTTCAGATGGGTTTTGGCCGACCCATTTCTTGAGACCAGCCAGGGACAGGGCACCTGCTGGTTCAAGGATGGAACGCGTGTCTTCAAACGTGTCTTTGATTGCCGCGCAAATCTCGTCCGTCGAAACGAGCACAACATCGTCGACTACTTCTTGACAGATTCGGAAAGTCTCCTCACCGACCGTTTTGACTGCTGCGCCGTCTGCAAAGAGGCCAACTTCCTTCAAAAAGACTCTGCGGCCGAGCTTTAGGGATTGAACCATAGCGTTAGCATCGTTGGCTTCAACGCCTATAATTTTGACGTGTGGTGCAATTCGCTTCACGTAGATACCAACACCTGCGATAAGACCACCCCCTCCCACACAGCAGAAAATAGCCTCGAGGTTCTGCAATGATGTTTGTCTCAGCAATTCCAAGCCTATCGTTCCCTGGCCTGCGATTACATATGGATCATCAAAAGGTGGTATGTTTGTCAAGCCATGCTGCTTTTCCAATATATGACAGTGCTCTTTAGCCGAGTCAAAATCTTGACCGTGTAAGACTACACTGCCGCCCATTCGACTAACGTTTTTGTGCTTGATAGCTGGAGTTCCAGAGGGCATAACTATCGTTGCTGGTATCTTCAAATGCCGCGCTGAATATGCCACACCTTGCGCGTGGTTTCCTGCAGAGCACGCAATGACTCCTTTCCACCTTTGCTGTGATGTCAAATGTGCCATCTTGTTGTATGCACCTCTTAACTTGAAGGAAAATACTGGTAACAGATCTTCACGCTTCAGCATTACTTTACACTCCAACCGGTTCGAGAGATTAACCGCGTGCGACAGAGGGCTCTCCGTGATAACATCGTAGACTCGAGATGTGAGAATAAGCCGCAGGTAGTCTGGATAGCCATTCGGTAGGATGTAGTTTTGAGGTAGGTCATAGAGTGGTACTCGGGTCCGTTCTGAGGGTGGTGTCCGGTTCGGAGTAGGATTGGCAGTGTACTCTGTTAGAGCGAGCGTAGATACTCGTTTGGGTGTACTTGGCGTTTGTGTGCCATTTGAAGAAGGCTCCGAGTCCATAGTGGACTACTGGCCGTGAGGCTTGTATTCGTTCACAACTCCGATGTGAGATACCGAGTCGATCACGAAGACGGGGTTTGGAAAGCTGTGTACAATGGTTCCGCAAATACTCGTGCTGTAAGAGGTTTGATACTCCCTAGTTGAACGACTAATCCAGTCAATGGTGGTTCGGATCATGTATAGTTTTTGGCTGCCAGAAAAGGTCTTTCTGAGTCTCCTGCGAAGTATAGGTTGGTCGAGGTAAAGCGTGATCTTCACCGACTTGTTTACAAAAGTTCTTCAAGCTTCGCGATCACAAGCCCGCTTCTTATCGATAAGTGAGGCTGAGCTATAATTCCGATACGCGAACACGAGGCTCCGCAACTCTCTCTGCAGTGAGCTGCCACTACTGTACTGTAGTGTGGAGCAATCGAAGATAGCAAGTCTCTCATCCGTGCGTGTAACTGGCAAGCATACCAAGATCTCATCACAGAACCATCCCACCTGTTCAGCAATCTCATCAACTTGAAAGTACAGCTCTGTCACGCCGTAATCTGCTCTGGCTCGTCTTCCTACAGCCTGCACATTGACATCACGACTTGTCCACTAGCAATCCTGTATCAAGAAGCAAACTACGAGTTCGAATTCGCACCGACCTTGCACCTAATACACCAGACTCGTCTTCAATCTTCGAACAATCTTACAGAAATAAGCAAACATGTCCCGTGGCGAACGCGAACCAGTCTCTCTCTCCTCCGGCGAAATCCCATCCTCCTTCGATGACGACCCCGATTTCTTCGACGAAGGGCGTGCCGCCAAACTCTGGCGCAAAATCCGCCAGGAACCTCTCATTCCTCTCGGCGGTCTAGCAACCTGCTACGCATTGTACATGGCCACCAAATCCATTCGTGCAGGCGACCACCATCAGACAAATCGCATGTTCAGAGCTCGTATCTATGCACAGGGTTTTACTCTTGTTGCGATAGTGGCGGGTAGTATATTCTATCAGGATGAGAGGCTGAAGAGACGGACTTTTGAGAAGGCGTTGGAGGAGAAGAAGGCGCTTGAGAAGCGAGAGAAGTGGTTGAGGGAATTGGAGGCAAGAGATGTGGAGGATCGCGCTTGGAGGGATAGGGTTACGCAGATGGAAAATGAGGCCGTGGATGTGGTGAGAGAGACGAAGGAGAGTTTGCAAAGGGTAAAGGGAGCTGTGGAGGACAAGTTCTCGAGTAAGAGTGTGAGGGAGAGAGTTGTGAATGAAGGTTGGGGGCCTGGAATGTGGGCATGGAGAACAAAGGAAGCGTGGAGGAGGATATAGTCAGGGTAATGGAGAAAGCTGTTGTACAGTGCTATGTCTGTTAAGGAGTATACAGGAGCTTTGACATGGATGATATTATAATCTCGCACGGCCAGCACATACTCTATTTGGCCTATGAGTACCGTCGGTTGTCTATCGTTGTTTGCAATCGTTTTCGTGAGTCCACAGGAAGATGCCTTGCCTCGCATCATGTCGACGCTACTACCTTGGTTTAGTGAGGGACCTCACATCCGTCTGTGGAAATCTGTGCATCCCCAGGCGGATCGAGCTGGTCCACACTCGAGTACTTGAGCACGATTCGAGGAGGGATTGTGGATGTGCCTTCAGCATTGACGGCCTTACATGCGCCATGCTGGTAGAAGACGTCCAACTACTTCAGAGCTCCCCTGGAAGGCCTAGGATGCTTGCAATGTGACACCTCGTACATTTGAAAGCCCGAAATTCTCTGATGTTCAGCTGTGATCCATTGCGGTGTCCTTTTCAAGGACATAGTTGAAATATTCGAAGCAAGTGCATTGCAGCTAGGACGACAACCCGTGTTTGGCAGAGGTATAATGATAATGATTAACACCGCTCGGCAGTTGTTCAAGGAGGCCTGAATACATTAATGATACGTACATGTTCCAAGCAAAGTTGCACTCACAATTCATCCCGTGAAGCATGAGCAGCTTGTGGCCTTGGGTCGAAATAACCTTCCAGTTCCAGATACTCAGCAGCAAAAGCTGCCGTCAGAAGTGTCCAGTCTTCAACCGTGGGAATATCCAAGTATTCAGCGTTGTCACCAATCTGATGCCATTGTCTAGGGAAACGTGACGGGATCAAATGAAGTGTTGGAACTCCTCTAGCGACAAATGGTATGTGGTCATCCTGCATAATATTTTGCTGAAACATTCCATCGTTCTTTTTGTCTTTGTCTGGAAGCCAGGTCTGCTTTTGCGAGCTCTTGAACAACCCCAATTTCCGAAGCCTTTGTTCCATCTCGGCCATATGCTGGTAGCTCCAATGCGTGTTTTGCATCCAACTGGGAATAGGTAAATCCTCACCAGAACCAAGAAGATCCAGGAGCACGAAGAGCTCTATCGAGTTCAACATCGTCTTGTGGGTACTCATAGCAGGGTACATTGTAGTGTCCCACTCTTCAGCGAGCGATCTCGCGCCGTAAATGCTGTCTGTGGCTGTCCACGACTGGAACGCCTCCTCTCCATCCAGAAACAAGACTTGTATGCCTCTTGTTTGTTCGTCGTCGAAGTCCAGATCGAAACCTTGAGCCTCCATTGCTGCCCATTTCTGCGTCAGCGCATTGTCGATGCTGCGGACTGCACTCATGATCATTGCGCATGGTGCCGCGGAATCAGTAGCCCCAATGAAACCTTCGGGCGTGTATTTCGAATCATAGTGGGCTACAAGTGTTAAATAGCCTGCGTTACCACTAGTGACCCACGGTGGGTGTCTGGTAGCAATGAAGTTGTGAAAGGGAACGTCCTGGTTCCCATGCGTTGGAGTCTTCGAGGTCGAGTTCTGCAGGGATATCGTCCAGTTAGGCAGTTCATTTTGGAAGAATTGTACGAAGTGGTTCAACACTTTGGTGGATCCTGGTGTGCCAGGGACTCTGGGTATAAGGATTGGCGCAAGTATAGGACCATTGTGTATGTCGAAGTCGTTAGTCTCCGGTCGAGGAATCCTCTGCTTCAGAGTGTTATCGGACAGAGGCGCATATGCACAAGTTTGCAGCAAGAGCAGCGCCAGTACTGCAGCAAAATGCCATGTGAACATTGCACGGAAGCCTCGCAACAGCGATTAGAAATCGTTAGACACCATCTGCATCGTGTACTGGCAGTAGTATACTACATAACTATACTAGGACCCAGCGATCGGTCTAGGTACGCACCAAGTGGTGGAACTTCGGATAATTAACCCGTTAGCCTCGTGTCAACCACGCATCGTTCTTGCTCCACTGGCAATGTCCAGCTGTTGACCTCAAATGTTCTTTCCTCGCTCCTGCTTCTACTCGTCTTTGTAGCTCAGCGATGGAACCAGGAGGAGCAGACTGCTCGCCATACCAATTAGCACGTTCAACGTGCTGACGAACAGGGTTGGCAACTCTAGTTCTATATTCGTGTCTTGTGAGGAGATCAACCTCGGAGCTGCTAATTCGGAGTTGATTCATATGGTTATTCGTCTGGATGAGCCGTAGCAGCTGTTTCCTACTGCACCGATTGTGCTGCTGTGGCAGACACTGCCGGTGCAGGCCACGTTCTTTGACGGCTGACAGGCACCAGACTGCATCTGTTAGACTTAGGTAGGGTCCGTTCCGCCATGACTGATCCACTAATCATTCATATATCCATATCAACGTCCACCGCCCCCTAGCATACCACTGCTCAGTCAACTTTCAGGAGCTTAAAACGTGCCACATCGGACCGCGGTTACTCGAGGTACAGGAAGAACCCCAGTCGCTAATCACAGTAACCGGATATACTCATTCTAGCCACTCAGCACCGGCTCGTAGAACTATATTGATCTCAGCCTGGTGTATCTTTGTGATACTTTTGATGCCGACGGCGTTGTTGTGAAATTGCGCCCTGAGCTTGTCCAATCAGTACAAAGACTGATGAGAGGACCATCGGATTTCTACGTATGTTGCGAGACAGGCCGTAGTCAATGATTAGAATCAGGAGAAAATAGTGGTGGAAGAGCAGTTCAGAGAGAACACAAGTCCTGTAGTGCTGACCACCCACGTTCCTGGTATCCGTGGTCTCCTTAACGAAGATCCCATCAGTTTCGGTCCCGTCGGGTGCGAGTCCAGATAAGACCCTTTGACGAATTACCACTTTTTACCTCTATCGTTCTCTCCTCACAACTTACCCTTGCCAGGCTTAATCCTGAACCACAACCCCTCAGCACGCGCATGCCTCACCTCCCCTTTCGTGCCTCCCTCCACAATCCCTTCGATCCACATTTTCCTACCACCATCCTCCACTCTGACCACCCAGGCCCTCACCGTTACACTCCCCGGCGTCACCACCGGCTTCTCAAACTTCACATTCAGTTGCGCCGTGACCTGGCTAGCTTTTGCATCCCCAGAGAGCTCACGCAAGCACAGACCTCCAACATTCCCCATCGTGCTATCCAGTATAGTCGCTATCACGCCGCCGTGCAACAGATTCGGATGCGCATTCAAACCTGTACCGAAGGCGTAGAACCTCCGGACTTCGGCACGCTGCTGCTCAATAGTAGAAGTGATGTGTTCTGGTGAGGATGCTGGACGGTAGAATGAGAGGAGATGTGTGATTGTCGACGGCGTGTTCCATGTTCCTGCCATTAAAGAGTGGCCTCGCTTGTTGTGGGTTAAAGCACGGGACATGGCTATCATCTTGAAGGAGGGGTCATCAAATGTTGGTTTGGATAACGGTAGGGATGCAAAGTGAGCGACATCAGCGGGCGCAACGCCATCTGGAATCTCCTTCTGGCGGGTGTTCTTAGCCTCAGATGATGACAGTGGGGGGTTCGAGGAGGTCATGGTTTGTGCTGCGACTTTGATCTGCCGAATGAGCTTTCAAATGATGGAGCGTCTCGAAGGACGTCTTCGATGGACTTTACATGCTCAATCCTGTATCATCTCAGAATAGAGCAAGAAGATGTACCCACCATTGTTCTAAGATCCGAGTTTCGAGCCGAGGTTCCTACTTAAAGTAAATTCCAAGCAAGAAAAGATGAAGAACAGCTGCATCGCGCTCTCTTTTCTTCAATCGCCTGTATATGGTCATTCCAAAGCTTCCTTACTCGCTTCTCCCCTGCTGCTGATACACCTCCTACTTGTCATGATGTTGGTACAATCGGCAAGGTCTGTCGATGTTAGTATCTATATTCTACACGGTGTCCGTTCTACTCTCCCTGAGCTACTATTGTACTACGCGCTCGATGGATTTAGCCTCGAATATCATTACTTACTACGTACCTAGTACATTAGGCCCATTATCTTTTGACCTTATAGCTTGAAGTGTTCTTGGTTAACTTGTGCCTTACTTTTGTCTTCTCATGCCTTAGCCATCCGTTCGTCTTCCAGTGCCAATGAATGGTTGGCCGTATAAATCGCGGCCACCCCAACTTCTGTCCGCCGTGACAATCCAAAAGGAATTAACCTACAGAGCTTGTATGCAGTATCTTGTGGACAGTATACGTACTCTGAACGCAACTCGGTATTGCCTTCTGAGAAACTGCGAAATTGACCGAATCCTTCAATCCAGGATGCAGTAAACGGCAACTGCTTGATTCATGCGTGTGCTTGCCTCGCTCGAAAAACTCTTTCCGTGTGGCCATAACATCTGCACAGGTTTGCGCAGCATTTATACCATTTCACAATGATCGCAAGGCAGATCATCACCTTCACGACAAAACCTCAGGAGTCGCGTGCACTTGGTAGGGTTGGGTGTCTTGTACTCGGAGGCGACCTCATTATTGTAAATCGCATATCTTGCAATGGAATTCAGGTCGGGCGCCATGGTCAAAGGTATCAATAAAGATGTCTCGACAAAGCAGTTTCGTTGACAGGGACAGCTTTCAACGAAGCTCGAAATGGTCTTATACCGTTCAATCGTTTGGACCTGTTACTTTTACCGGGAATGAGATTCGTCAGCTAGACACCAAGTCACATGTTCAGGTGAGAGGAATGCGTAGATCTGTCCCACCCAGTACGTATGGCAGACCGTCCTATCGTGGCCATGTTCCCCCAAGTCTGAATCTGCTCCGGCCCTAGTATTGCTGATGCAGATAAGGTCCTTCGTCGTGGACTCGAAGCGGCGTAGAAGTGGAGGCATTATGGAGACTATTCCAAATTAGGTCACTATCTGCGCTAGATTAAGGACGACTGAACTCACGCAGCTTCCTGATTGTTACAAAGGTGATCGGATTGGCCTACTGAATTCAAACTTCAATCTCGCAACGAGAAGCACCTACAGCTTAAACTCAGCGGAACATCATGAATAATTTGAAGGTCAGAGGTGGGTGAGCTCAGAACAAAACTCACCCGAGTGAAGTGAGCCGAAGTAGAGCCTGGTGCCAGCATAAGCGACTCACTTCATTTTGGGCCTGGAGTACTCCGTAGCCACCCCATGCAGATCTCCGCTGGCTCATAAGGGTCTATTAGGTCGTAAGATACCGCACTGTACATGGACACTTCTTAAGACAAACACTTTGAAAGTGTCGCAGCAGCTCCTTGCTGGAGTCACGAAGTGATCAGATACCTCTTGCCTAAGTCAGAGAACCGTGTAGTATTATTCTGTTGAAGTCGATATCTCACGCATCTTTTTGGCAAGTACGTACCCCGTCCGCTGTGGTCGGCAGTCGCTCCATCAAGTATGCGTCTCAACACATCACTTGGAAACGATTTCTAGCTTTCCAAGCCGGCCTGAATCACAACACGTAGTGCTGCTAATCTGCAAGAAAACACTATCGAAACATTGTAATAGGCCGTGCTGAAATTTGGGTGCACAATGGGCATCTTCACAAACGTTCCCGAAGATTCGCCTCCCCGAACTCAAAATAATAAATTCAATGATCTCAGCCTCATCAACATCCGTCCACCTCTCTCCCCTTCCTCCCATTACACCACCCCTTCATCCAGCCAACACAACACACCTCAAGTATGGCAACCGGCCTCGCCCGCCAAGTCCTACACTTCTACCGCCGCTGTCTCCGCACAGCACGCACAAAACCCACCGCCACGCGCCCGAACTTCGAGCGCGTCATCAGGAACGAATTCCGCAAAAGTCAACAAAATGTTTCCAAAAAGGATTTTGGAACGATCGAGTTCTTGCTTAGGATTGGCGAGCGCAAGCTTGAAACGTGTTCGAGTCCGAGTGTGAAGGATATCCATTGATTGATGCGCGAGTTGACTTCGAGCATGGATTTGATGCGAAGCGGAAGCTCGTGGACAGACGTCTTTTTACGGCTGACTTACTGAGTGGTAGCGTGTGTCACAAGAGCACATCAGAAGCTCGCCACGATCATTCTGATCTGTCAGCTTGACATCTCTTCGGTGATCGGTCTAGCACGCAGCAAGTACCAGTTCTTGTGGTGTCTCCAGCAAGACTTGCACGAGAGATCGAAAGTAGGGGTCCAGCCACGCTCCGATGCAACGATCAACCACTCGAAACCAACCAGTCAGCCATAGTTCAGCTCATCTCAGTACAACTACGTAATTCAACATGACCACCTATCGAATCTTTGCCACATCATTCCAAGCTCTCAAAACACCGACCAAAACCAACCTCCCTCCACAACCCTACTAAATAAAAAACAACCAATTCAAACCAAGACATAACAGGACGACACATCATCAACTGACCCGTTTCACCTATCAACCACAACCGAACACATCACACAGCACACATTATGTGTGTATCACGCAGGACACAAGCGCACTACGTACGTACATATCAATCCTCGTTCCACACGGTTCAAATCACATACACCAGGCGCTACTGATTACGGTGCATACCTACGCTGGTACTTAGCTACTTCGTAGCTGGCTAAATCTGACTAACGGCATCTGTTGGCTGTGGTCTATCTCCGCTTTTTGCAGACCCTACGTACTATCAGGAGTTATATGCATATATCTAAACACGTACACACTCAAACGACACTCAAACGACACTCAAACGACACTGCCTCTCGATTTACGTAGTTTTACAGCTTAACCATCGTCCTGGGCACAGATTTGTATCGAATACGTTCAATTTGGACTTGAGTTCTGATGTGAACGAAGTTATGAAGTTGTGATGTCCTACTTACTTACGTATTTAATTGCCTCACTGAAGCACCGTATGTACGACAGGCTACTCAGCTTATCGAAAACAAAGGCTATGACCCCAATCCAGGACAAACACACACAGTAAACACATCTCACCTCCCAAATTCCAAGCTCGGAATAACAACAGGCCCATACTTCATAACCCCACCGTACGCCCCATCCCCCTGCACCAAAAAGTCCGCCGCAAGACTCAACTTCCCACTCCCCTGCATCTGACCTCCCAGATGATCCGCGCGTCCAAACCCACTACCCACCTGCTCCGGATCATACGCCACAATAGCCACATAATTCCGTCTCGCCATCAACCGTCTATTACCCTGATTCGGCTGTCCTGTCGCAACATCAACCGTAAAAATCTCCATCATATCTTCTTTCGTATCTGTGGGAATATGCGGTGTTGAGCGTTGGCCGTTGGCGGGGATGTATAGCGGTTTATTGCTATTCAAGACTTTGAGGACGTAGCTGTTGGGCGGGGCGGCGACGACGGAGGCCGATATGAGTTGGTACATTGTTTTGTGGTCGGTTGGGTGGGAAGGGTCGTGGACTAGGCCGGCGCCGCAGGTGTTGACTGCGCCGGAGAGGAATGTGAAGCGGATGTTGCGGTTGTGGGCTATGCCTTGGAGGGTGCGGATTAGGTATGTTCGTTCGAGATCCTGAAATGAACATGTTAGCTGTGATTTCTTTATGTTGGATTTGCGCAAATGCTTACCTTGGAATCATGGGTCCAGTGGTCCTTGAGTTCATCGAGCATATCGATATCTCCGAATGGATTGAGGATACCACCCATCAGACCTGACTTTCCGACAGCTCGCTTTACAGAGTCGAATCCTGAACCGACCGCACCTTTGGCACCCACAATGCCTGCAACAGAGCTCGTAACCTTGCCAAGCATATTGTATGTGCCCGTTACCGCTTTCTTTCCAGTCGCCACAGTTGATGCGATCTGCTCCATGCTCTCCAACCGGGGATAGATAATCGGCACAGCAATCATTAAAATACAATGCTGTACACTTTGCGGCAGCATCGCAATCTTCGGGAAGATACCTTGATAGGTTGGACCCGCCATTACCTGGTGTGGATTTCGTTCGCTCCGTGTGTCTGGTCCGACCACGGCTACTGCCGGCCCAAAGAATTTGACAAAGTGCCAGCCTGTGCCTGTAATTGTAAATAAATCCCTGTCATCAGAGACATTACGTAAAATCTCAAGCGTCGTGTGATGTTGGAAGAGCAGGTACATCTCAATACCTATACGTCCAATATTCTTAAACATATTACTGAATTGCATGTAGTCGGGGTATGAGCCGAACCCATCAAATCTGCCTCCAATTAATTCATCGTTCTCGAAAGTGTTGGGGATGTACTTACATATCATGGTCGTCAATCGTGCAGACAAAAGGTATTTGTGCAAAAGCTTCTCTCAAAAATGGTTGATCGAAATGGCTGGTATAGTAATGGAAATATGCATGCGAAACATCCTCCTCGTGAGCTGCTGTCCAAGGGGCGGTCTTTCTGTTCTCCTTCCCGCTCGTACCGAGCCATTGCTTGAGTGACGGGATTTCTTTCCACATTCTGTCTGCACTGATCTGTCCTCCAAGACCAAGCTGCGCGTGGAAGCCACCACATTCTGCATGTTTCTGCATGATGTCCTTCCACATGTAGCCTACACCTCCAAGTCTTGCTCGTTCATTCGCGCCCGTGTTCATTGAAAAGTCGTTTCCAGACGTAGCAATAAAGCGCCAGTTCGTCTCGTATCGGCCAGCTACCAGGAATTCATATCTAGTGCATCCAAGATGAGAGGTAATAGCGTACGTCCATTTCGCAGGCCCATCAATTTCCATTCTTAGGTCAATATCATACTTATAGAATGTCCATCGCTGATGTTGCGCAATACTCTGAGCTTTTAGTTGCCTTGGATTGGGTGACAGATCAGCGCTTTGGTGTATATGAATCGTTGGCGGCTGAGGTCCATCGGTAACAAGCAGAATTGAACCATACCAGAATCCGAGTTCGAGATCCATGTTGGTGTATCTTAGATACGGCCCAAAATATACATTGTTGGTCGCTGCAACTTTGTATAATTCAACACCACTAGAAGGAGGTGGACCTGTGAAAGCAGCAGGATTGGACAACGAGCTGCTCATGACACTCTGTTGATCAAAGCCAGGAGTTAAGGGTATACCAGGTGAGTTGAGAGGTTTGCTCATGAAAGAGAGGCCAGGAGATTGCAAAGGTGCAAGAGTTCCAGTTGGGGATAGTGGTGTCTCGCCAAGGTTGAGCGGTGTCGGGCCTTTCGGAAATTCCCATTGTGTAGATTGAGTTGGTAAGTGTATATAATAGTATTGGCCGGAATTGGGATCGAGATGAGCGATCCAGCCTTCGGGAAGTGGTGGAGGGGAGGCTGGCGCTAATTGTTGAGACGGCTGTCTTTGAGGTATTGTAGACTGCACAGGGGACGCCATCCCATTCTGCTGTGGATCAGGTGTAGGTCCTTGAGCATACTGTGGTTCGTTTGCATAAGCTGGATGCTGTTGAGGCTGAGGCTGTGGCTGTTGGATAGGCTGCTGGGTTGGTTGAGGGGTCTGCGATTGTTGTTGAGCTGGCGCTGGAGTCGCATTCTGACCCATTGTGCTTCGTCGACCTTTCTCGGGCGGGTATTGACTACCAGGTCGAGCACCGCTTACTGAGGAATATGCTGGAGGTGGCTCTTCAGACACTGGCAACCTATGAATATCAATCTCGGCCGCATTTGGCCGGAACTGTAGCCCAGGGGACTGTGGACCATTGGCACGGGATTGTGACTGCGACTGTCTACGTGCCTGCTGTCGTTGCTGTGATGGTGGACTTTGAGAGATGACCTCACCATCGCCTTGGAAAACAATAGGTACTGGGTGTGGGGATGCGCCGGGAAGCTCTGTAGGCGTCCACGGCCTCTGAGGAGGCTGCTGTTGCTGGCTTTGCCCAAAGCTGGGATTGCGACCACCATAGTTGGCATTCCGTGCTTGGGCGGCCGCACTCTGAACTTGTTGCGCTTGTAAGGCGTTCAGAGTGCCTGCGCCTGCAATACCCGAGTTCGCAAAACGTTGCTCGATGTCTGTCAAAGGTCGTGTTATCGTGGCCTGCGATTGCTCAAGAATGAGAGGGGTTTCCGGAGGAGGGGGCGAGCCTCTCGTCGCCCTAGTGGTCGAGGTAGAGGCAGTCGAGTCGATCCTGTTGATTGTGCTCGGGTCTCTTATATTTAGTCTTGCGAATGCTGCCTGTGCTGCATTTCCCACAGTCGGAGCTGGAAAGTTTAGAGGCTGACCAGCGTCTGTAGAAGCTGATACGCCTGCCTTCATTGGCCGTTGAAACAAGTCCTTGTCTGGTGCATCTGGACCTGGAGAATCTGGGAGCGGTTTGGGAACATTGTTACCTCTTCTTTCTGCAAGTGTAGATTGTGTGACATAAATCGATTCTTGCGTCCTTCCTGAATTCGCCGAATTCACTCTCTGCGTAGGGTCGAGGGGCGAGCCTGTATTGACTATGCTTTGCGGAGGCGATCCCACTCTTCTCGGATCCGGGTATTGATAGATAGACGACCCATTCGTATTGACTTGTGAGCGTGCAGCTTGCATCTGGAGTTGCTGTTGCCTTGCTGCATCATCAGGGTATGGAAGCGAAGGCATAGGATAGCTCGTGCCACTCGGCTGCTGCTGGCTGGTGCCGGATGCTGTTGATCCTCCCGAAGAGCGTTTCTGAATGCGTAGAGGCTCGATCACTGGTGACTCGTTCGTCGTCTTGGTTTTCTGAAGGAACATCTCATCTTCCGGCCTACCATACCGGCCGGAAGCACTCATTGCGCTGAAGGTGTATACAGTCGTGATCGGAGGACTTGAGGGACGGCCTTTCGCATACAGGCTGCGGGGGGGTGCAGGTGGGTTGTCGCAGATCCGGGAAACAATCTGTCGGCGCTGAGAGATGCTGCTGCTGTGTTACGGTTCTATCGGGTTGCGATAGACGTCTGCAAGATAAAAACAATCGCGAAACAGGCATATAACGCTCAAAATGTCGAGTCCGAATGCGACTGCATACTGTACATATTCAGTGTGCCCTGGATCGTGAAACTGGGAACAAATGACATGGTGGGCCGGAACGCCATGCATGTAGCCGCCCAGCTACAGGCCATTCAGCTGTCTCGCGACTCATCACGAACCGTGATTGGTCCAGTCCAGTGATACCTGCTT
>JAKLMK010000088.1:0-16699 GCA_022813445.1 Neophaeococcomyces aloes | reverse complement strand
CGGATACCCATGTTCTATTCGGCACGGTACAGTATGAGCGGCACATCCCTGAAGAATGAAGTGATGAAATTGGTTCGGGCAGCTCCTTGATGGTACCGTTGTGGGTATTCGTGCCAAACCTAAATCAAGTGATCCTAGCGTTAGTACTCAAGTAGGGATGATTTGCTTTTCAGAAGAATAAGTAGATCACAAGCTCGGGTTCAACCAATGCAAGCAGGGAGAAACCTTGAAAGAAGACGAATTGCTAGACTGATCAATATCAGCATAATGCGTGTGAGATTGGATTTGGAGAGCGCGAAGCATCGAAGAAAAACGAAACGTATTAATCAATTCTTATCATTCTCTCAAAATATCTTCATAAACTCTCAGCAACCCAAACGACTTGCTCAACAGCACTCTCATCCCTTCGTGCCCACGGTGCCATCTTGATGACAGTCTTCTGCAGCTCTTGTTCCATACGTTTCCCGACAAAATTCTAAAACCCAATATTTCGAACATAACCACCGACGAACTGATAGCAAAACCAATCAAAAAGATATCACTACAACAAGAAAATAGCAAGAACAGCGGCGAATAGTGTAGTACCGGCGAGCGAGGTCTTTCCTGCCGAAGAGACATAAGACGCGATGGGTGCTGGTGTTGTCATCGATGAGACCGTGCTATTCTTGGACATGGTGCCATTGAGTGGCACAACATTGACCACTCCTGCACCGTGAGCAGATGCACTTGCAGCAGCGGCAGAGTCGGTATCGGTATTAGTGTCAGTGCCAGTGCCAGCAGCAGTCTCTGCGTCGACCTCGGTGTTGGTAGAAGCTGAGTTACCTGCTGTGTTTTGGGCACTGGCAGCAGCAGCAGCAGCAGCACTGGCCGAAGCAGAGGCAGCTCCTGAATCTGCTTGTGCACTAGCTGCTGCGCTGGCTGCTGCCATAGCTTTGGCGGACGAAGCTCCGGAACCGCTGTTTGCACCTGCACTTGCGGCAGCGGCGGCAACGGCACTTGCTTGAGCGCCCGAAGGTGACATGGCTGAGGCACCCACAGCGCCCGCCGATGATTGTTCGACAGTTGGTGTTTGTGTAGCGTAGGGTCCAGTAGAGCAAGGTTGAGTAATAGTGACTGTGGATGGGCCACCAGTTGCTGCGCAGACGCTGCAAGGTACAACGGTGGTTTCGAAGCCGGTTGGGAGGACTGTTGGGTGAGCTGTCTCCTCGCATGGGCAAGGAGCAGTGATGGTGTAGGTGGCTGGGACAAGGCCACTGTCACACATGGAATCGTAGACCGTCTCCCAGATTCCGAGGACGGTTGTTTTGCCGTCTGCCCCAACACTAGTGTACTGACCGACGTTGACACCAGGCATACCAACCCCGTTAGTTGGTCCAGCCGTGATCATTGGGCCGGAGCTACCGCCATTGCAGTAAGGGCCAGGGCAGAAAGTGACGGTGGTGGGGAGCGTGATGGTGGTAGAGGAAGCTGTTGGGCAGACGGGGAAGTAGGAGGTGACTGTTTGAGCGCTAACAACTGTGACAAACAGTGCTGCAAGTGATGCACCTCGGGTGGATGATTTCTGCATCTTGATGATGAAGTTGTTGTTGTAGAGTAGATGGACGTAAGTGGATTGGCCTTTGAGGAAGATTAGAATTAGCAGTAATGAGTGACTAGGCTCTTAGAGCTGGTAAAGAACGACTGGGCAACGACTGAGGTGTGCTGGTGAAGGGAAAACGACTACCAGCCATCACAGGAAATGTGCCTATAAATCTAGTTCTCTGACGGGTTCAAAATTGATGCTCGAAAGTTTGGAATGTCTGGAATGCTTCTCGAATCTGGTAACCACAACGACAAACCAAGGTAAAAGGAGCTGTCGGTATGTGAGCACTGACGTCTCCGAGTGCACATTGCTGTGTTCATCATCGAGAAATCATATGGACGGGTTGAAAGTATTTTTGGTCATTTATCCTCTGCAAAACACGTCTAGCGGTAGGTACAGCTGATACTCGAAGTGTTCTCTCGATCGCAACATTAAACAATCGGTCAAAGTTGTATGTATCCCGTCATCGACATTCCAACCTCATCGCCCTCAATGAAGAAGACCCAACGAGGAAGAAACTTCCTATCAAGGAAAAGTATCTATCTCCAGAGCCACTGAGTCAATTGACCCATGGCAACACGTCGCTGTGAAAGTGCGTAACGACGGTCGTGGCTCTACATTTGTTAGTATAAACACACCAAGAGTCAAAAGGTAGGGTACATACGGCTCTGTTTACTTTTTGATAAAGAGGAGAAAAGGAAAGTTGTAGCCAAAGCTCAAGAATTTGAATGATCAAAACATCGAGTCTTGGCATCGGCTAACCTCCCTCTTCTGCACTGTAGAGTCGATTTCGGCACCTCTTCCCTTCTCCTAGATTCCAGATCATTGAGTTAGAAGTCGTGGGATTAATGGGGACATCCTTGAACAACCGCTTAACATGCAATAGAGAGGACTGCATCTTGAACGGATCTGCCACGTTACACTACCTGCAGACGGGCCACTACGATGAAGCATCACTCTTCAAATCTATCTCAAACACCATAGCACCATTACGACCATTGGATGACTTCACCCACCGTCCTAGGCGCATCTCCTTCCCAGTACCCGCAACCACGCACAGACCTTGACACTCTCCTTCCTTGTTACCACCGAACTCATTCACAATCTCCTTCCGTCGCTCAAATACAGCAAGCGAATTGATGATACCTCTGACGGGACCCAAGTTCTGCCTAACTGGCGCCGCGTGTATCTCACCGTCAGTTATGCCATTTGTCTCTGGTGCTGCATTTGTTTTGCCGATGACTCCTTGTGATAGCAGCGATCTCTTGTCATCACTCAATTTCCACACTCTGATCCAACCATCCCAGCTTCCGCTCAGAATAACATCCGTTCCTGGCAATGTCGCCAAGGCTGTAATAGCTCTTGGCTGTGGTCGTCTCCAATCTGACTTCTTAAGCTCTGCAAGAACTTGAGGGTCTGCTTCCGACGTCACGTCTTCGAGAGGCGGAAGGTCGTCCACGCCATGAGCAGTTTGTATGGTGAAAAGAGCCTTCTTCTTGTGCATACTCCATAGATTGATTGTCCCTGAATCGGAGCCAGTCACAAAATGGTGCGGCGGCAAAGCAGCAACACAGTCTAGGCTGCCTGTTTGATACTCATCGTGCCTCGAACTGTCACCCAAGAACTTGAGTTGCGTCTCGTCCACCACCCTCCATAAACGAGCACTTCGATCTCGAGCTCCTACAGACACGCATTGATCCACAGCCATAGCCGAAACACCAAGCACATGATCTTGATGACCAAACAAAGTCTCCACATATGCAATGCTATCCTCCCCAGCAAGACTATACGTTTTGATCGACCTGTCCATGCTTGCACTGAATAATTGTGTGCCAACTCCGGACTGATTCGAGTGTGCGGGAGCGAAGTCCAGTCCTGTCACGGCGTCTCGATGTGTTGTGAACGTTTTAAGAGGCCGAAGATCCTCAGCTGACCATATTATGAGTTTCTTATCTGCACCTCCTGTTGCAACATATTTGCCATCTGGCGACGCAGCGACCGAAAGGATCGCACCAGTATGACCGTGTTGTTGGGTTGCCAAGGCTCGAACATTGATACCTTTCACGTATGCTACCTGCTTTGGCTTCCTTTTCCCAACATGACTATTCCGTGAAAGTCCATTGCTCTGTGGTCTCCGATTCGGTGGTAGTAATTGCCACTTTATCAACGTCTTGTCCTTGCTCGTAGTGTATACATAAGGCTTGCATACAGCAAGCGCTGTCGTAGATTGTGTGTCGGCGCGAAAATTGATATGATCTGCATTTTCGAGGTCCAGTGTGTTCGCAATAAGCCTAAACTGCCTCCCTTTCGCTTCATCAACATCTTCTCGTAGTCGTTTCGATATGATATCTCGATCCAAATCCTCAGCATCAAAGCCGGCTTCATCAACCTCGCCTTTTAGGCGGTCGAGATATCGCTGTGCTAATCGGACTCGTCGCTCTGCTGCAGTCTCATCTTCCTCAGATGTAGCCTCGGAATCCTCCACCTCTTCTGGTTCAATCTCATCTTCACTTTCGCTGCCAGAAATGGACTCATCTCGCTCTGCATCTCGTGATGGCTTTGGCTTTTCTGAACTTTTTATTCTTCCGTCTGTGCTTCGCTCCACATCTCGTCGTTTACGGGGTTGACCTCCTCGCTCGTCTGGTCGCTTTCGTTTTCTTTGCGATGCTGGTGTTGTAAAGAAAGACGACATCCCTGTTTCCCAGAAAATCCTCACGCCTGACGAGTTGTTGCTCAAGCTCATCAATTGTTTCTGCGCCGCCAAAAAAGTTTCGAGGATGGTCGACTACCGTGATTCAGCCGACAACATCCACTACCGAAGCTAATTTTCGCCGCACCTGCCCTTCTCGTGGATGAAGGCTACTATCGACGCGTTGGTTTGAAGGTATCAATACCATCGCTCACATTGCAGCTCAGATCCATCTCGCAATCACAACACAACCTAGACCTATATCTCCACACAGCCGACCCCTTACACCACGAAGCACATCGAAACCCTGCACCACAACATTCTCACGCAAAGCACACCTCAAACCATTCACTAACCACCAACTCACAACCACCACCGGCCACAATGGAGATCCTCCTCGGCATCACAGGCCGCGACTACACGCTGATCGCAGCCTCCAAAGCCGCCATGCGCGGCGCCACCATCCTCAAAGCCAGCGACGACAAAACCCGCGCCCTAAACAAACACAATCTCCTCGCCTTTTCCGGCGAGCCCGGCGACACAATCCAATTCGCAGAATACATCCAAGCCAACATCGCCCTATACTCGATGCGCAACGAATCTGATCTCGGTCCCTCAGCCGTAGCAAGCTTTATCCGAGGCGAGTTGGCCAAGAGTTTGAGATCCAGGAAGCCGTATAATGTGAATTTGTTGCTGGGGGGCGTGGATCCGATTACGAGGGAGCCGAGCTTGTATTGGTTGGATTATTTGGCGAGTAGTGCTAAGGTGCCGTATGCTGCGCATGGATATGCTCAGTAAGTATTCATTAGGGCACTGTGTTTGGAAGTAGGTCACTAACCGAGTGTTATAGGTACTACTGTCTATCAATACTGGACAAGCACCATCACCCCGACATCTCGTTCGAGCAAGGCATGAAGATTCTCCGAATGTGCACAGACGAGTTGCAGAGGCGATTACCAATCGATTTCAAAGGCATGACCGTCAAAGTAGTCAAGAAGGACGGAATACAAGAGATCGAGTATGATACAAGCAAGCAGGTTCTGAGCGCTTAAGCGGAACCAGGGCAGATATGTGTCTACTGTACGTGGGCGTTACGGATGAAAAGAGTAGTTTTTGCTTGACCACCACACTCAAGCTCGATTCGAAAAGATACAAAGCATAGCGTAGGCGTGATCTGGTCATGAATCATGAATTGTGATTGAGATACTATCAAGAAAGCTTCCGCTCTCATTTTCAAGTCAAAGCTAAATCGCTACTGGTTATGGGTATCATTGAATCTCATGCATCGTGACTGCTGTAACTTGTGTCATGTCTTTCCACCATCTTTGTGTCAAACCGCTTTTCGTCCTCTCCTGCCGCCGTTCCGAAAGTATCCCAAAATTCTTTATACGCGATTTGTGATATTAACACACATAAGTTGACCTAGACGAGGTGCGGGTTCTGCGTCCGCTACCACGTAACGAGTTGCCAGTAAATATCGCTCTGTTTGACTGTGGTCTGCTTGGAATGTCAACAGCAACACGACCAGCACGAGAGACGTTCTTATCAGGTCTTCTGGCTCGATGGTTTTCTAGTCTCGCGCGTCTGCTACGGCCTGATTGTGGAGGAATGGCGGTGTCATCAGATTCTTCGCCGTCTTCATCTGCGTTGTTGGAAGATGACGCTGAAGATGATGCTGAAGATGACCCAGAGGCATCATCGGATTCATTACTGTCGTCTTCGTCTGTGGTTACTCCTTCGGTAGCATTGTGGAAAACCTCCTCTGCTTCATCTTCGTCGTCAGTGATCACGATCGGCCTCCTTCTTATTGAGTGTCCCGGTCGAACGGGACCAGCCCGTACACTCTCGTCGTCATCATCGTCGGATTCGTCGTAATTCGTGGCCACTCCATCTAAGTCTTGTGGTTGAAGACCTTCGTGGTTGACGAAAAGCGACTGAGGGTATGTTCGGGTTGTGTCAAGGCCATGGTCATGTAATATGGTGCCATCTGAGTATTGCGATGAAACTTCACTCCTATAATCGAGCGTATTGTCAACACCGTCCATATCGTCGGCATCTTCCTCGTTTTCATTGTCGATGAAATCGTCATGTTCATCATAACGGTCCATGTCGCTGAGGTCAAATTCGCTTTCCTCATCGGTGTCATCTGAGTCAATTTGTGGGAAATGAAACTGTCGAATGGACTCGACAGGACGGTTGGTTAATGGTACAGTAACAGAGCTGACCGAACTTTCGTCACTTTCATCGTCGTCGTCGTCGCCGTCATCATCATCGTCGTCCGAATCGCCTTCAGAAATGCCATGAGGATTCTCCACATCAAAGCCACACGTCGAGCAGAAACCATCCTCAATTTCCCATGAGCAAAGGGGACATCTACTGACGTTATCCTCATGATCATGAATCGGGAGCAAGTTCCCAAATTGCCTCCCTCGGGATTTGAACATTCCATGAAAGAGACCAGGCCCGTTGCGATCTGC
Organism: Neophaeococcomyces aloes; assembly: GCA_022813445.1. Lineage (NCBI taxonomy): Eukaryota > Fungi > Ascomycota > Eurotiomycetes > Chaetothyriales > Neophaeococcomyces > Neophaeococcomyces aloes. The sequence continues at coordinate 9,951 of JAKLMK010000088.1, read as the reverse complement.
TGCGAGCAAGGCAGCCTCTGTACTCATGTCATGCATGTGCTTTTCCACCGTCTCGTCCTCAGCTATGAGCTCGGCTCGGCGAATAAACATATGGGTGAGATCTCGTAGTGCATAGTTCGGAGCAGGCTGGACATGAACCGTGGCTCTACAATCAGGGCAGTTCTTGTTACTGTGTCTATCGCCACCACTTTGTCCTCCGAACCAATTTCGCAAGCAACCGTAGCAGTATGTGTGGCCACAAGCGAGTATGTACGGCTCATAGAAAGGATTGAGACATATCTTGCAGTTCGTGAGACTGCGCATGTCTTCCAGGTGCCCCTGTAGAGTCTGCATGGTCCCATCATCAGCAACAGCCATGCTGGGGTGCCGTTCCCACCTCCCAGTTATAAAAGCTCTCTTCACACCTCGATGTCGTTGTAGCCGTTATTTGCAGTGAGCGTCTAGTGGTGGGGATATTGTTGGCTTGTAGGCAGTGGAAATCCTTCGATTCAGAATCGTTCGTGAATAGGTTCGTGTTGTGTAAAATTGCGTTGAAGGATGAGGGAATCGGTGGGTGAGTGGGCGCTTGCAAGGTGTGAAGAATCAGTAGGCAGTCGACAGTGGCAGAGTGACAGGTAATAATGTAAAGATGTCCGACGAACACAAGGACAACGAAAGGCGCGTTTCAAGATAAACCGAAGATATTCCGAGAAGCGTTTCTCCTTGGCACATTCCACGCTAGTCCTAATAAAGGGCCGTGGGAAATGGTAAAGGCACGCGAGAAGTCAGTCGACAGGCGAAACTCTCTGATATATAGGCAGTGCGACAATCTTCATAATTCGAATGCCAGAAAGTGCCAGCATGTAGTCGAGGCCAACAACAATATTGGTTACCAATGTCAAAAGATTCCATCGCAGCTGAGTTGGTGACGAGACAAGAAAGTGCTCATTCATGTCTGTATGAAGCAGGCCACAATGCTCCAATTTGTATCTTCAATCTATGTGCGAATGATAAAGGGGACAACAACTGGGATGTGCTTCAAGTTTGCTGACTGCACACTTTCCAGGAATGCTCCATACAGGTTAGACAGGCGAAATGCTAGGTTTAATCTCGACAGAGCTCAAATAACCTGCAAGAGCTAGATACAAACTGACGAAGCATAGGTACCTACATGGTTGCTCTGCTGTTATCGTTTTAAATTTGAGCGCAACGGAAATTTGGTGTATCATTAATTGTCGACGAAGTTCCAGACATCGTAGTGGCTGGGTAATTGTGTTATCCATCCACTGTGTACATGCACCGAGCACGTCGAAACCCTTACCTTCAGATTGTCCTGCGGTCGTAAGGTCCCAATGACCCTATGTTTCACATGCACCGTTAGTTCCCAGTTGATGTGGTTGTTGGCACGGCCTGATAGTCATACAGATTTGGGATGTTGCCGAGCATTCTTCTTTGTTCATCATTTCCCTTCCGGAGCTTGTGATTCCTACTCAATTGCGATGTCCTGAGTTCCACACCGCTATAGAGAGTGCTATAGTGCTTCTCGCTGATCGTTGTTTTCTTCAGCCTCGACCAAGGGCCTGTGTCCTCCTGTTGCTGTACCTACGATTGACCTTCGATGTTTGGATGATGCGCAAAGATGTAAATAAGGCCACAGGCTTGAACTAATCGTGGCAATTCTGATAACACTATTTTCATATCAGCCTTTCTGGCGCCTAGGCCCGTCGTGCTGGTTTGAACATTGCAAGGTCCACGGCTAACTCGAGGAAGAATTCAGCGATGGCCGTAGGATGCACAGCATAACGACCTCAGGGAAAGGCGAACGCTCCTTTGGAACCCCTGCACCAATAAGTAGCCAATCAAGCAGGCTATACACTTAAAATTCCGGCAGGGGAGAAGGCTGCTTGTGATAACCGACAACTTCGTTTCCTGCAGGTACAGGAGTTATTTGTCCATAGCCGGTCGATTGGTTGAAGCTACCTTACGGCACTAGTAATGACACGTTAGCGTGCTGATTACGCTATCCGGGTAGGGGAAGACATATCCGGAGTAGGGATAACCACCTCGTATCGGTCGGCACCAGAGTGATTAGATGCCAGGCCTGCTAAGGACAACGACCACAGTTGTCGTGCATAGTCAGTACTCGAAAGTGGTCTTCCTTTGTCGTGCGGTCATACCGACTTTCATTGCTGTGTTTCGCACTCATGCCACAGGGTCGCGACGTTTGTATGGGAAGACGTATGCATAGACTATGCAAACCTACATATTGGTATACCAGATGGTCTTCACTTGGTAGGCAGAACCAACTATCAGTAGTGTACAGACATTGGAAAGTCGAGCGAGGTTGAGGATCTTGCACCCAGGAGCATTGCAGTCTGGAAGCGTCCGCCACAGCGTACAATCCTTGTACAGCACAGTACTGTACGAGCGGTCCACCAGCTTTGTTGACCACCAATCATCTAACCGGCTTCTTTATTTCTTGGGATCCCTTCACCCGGAAATACTGGTCCGAGTGCGCGATAATATGCGATATTATGGAAATCTCGGAGCAGAAGGGTACAGCAGTACGTCATAAAAGATCTCCTGGCGGGCACTAGCGTTCATTTGGTCTTTTCACGTTCCAGATGTTTTGGGTGCATATCGATCAGCCTCGAACCTTGATAACAAACGGAAGCGCCAAAATTTGCCAAAGGAATTTCGAGTCAGTCTTAATGTATTCGCGTGTCGGGACCAAATGGCGGAGTCCAGCATTGATTCCGCTCCGAGCGAGCCAGTCCATAGGAAGAGGGGTGGCAAACGAACAGCACGCGCTTGTGATGAATGTCGAATGAGGAAATCCAAATGCGACGGCTTGCAACCATGCGAAGCATGTCAGACAACCGACAGATGTGTGTTTAAACAGATGGCGCCTTAGCCCGAACAGTATGCCTGACTGACTTGCAGATTGCACCTACAACCTTTCCGCCGGCCGAAGCACCAGCTCCGGCACAAGGATACGCATTCTTGAAGATCGCTTGAGACGCGCTCGCGCCTATCTCAATGAGGCTCAAAGACGGACGCCATCCTTGTCCAACATCAACTTTGATGCTCTTCTCGGCTCCATGGATGAGTATGCCCACTCCCAGACCAAAGGCCAGGATGGCTCGGACAACGAAGACGACCAAGGCTGTCTCGACAGTATGATGGACTCGTACGGCCAAATGACCGTCAATAGCAGCGGTGGCCGCGAGCGCGACTTTTATGGTGCAGCTTCGGGCCTTGCTTGGATTCGGAGAGCACGAGACTACTTTCAAGATGCCGCGTCAGTGGGTTCGGACGAAAGTGAGGAAGGTGAGGCCAACCATTCCGCTACTGTCCAGCTATTCGATGCACCACTTCCACCAAAACAAACCCTCAGCACAGACGGGCCTATCGTTCAGCTTCTACCTCCACGTGAGACTGCCTCAAGGTTGGTCCAGGTCGTCTTCGCCCAGGTATATCCTCTATTTCACTTTATCCACGAGAACGATTTTCAAGCCTCCACCGACAAGATCTACTCTCTAGATCCGAGCGAATACAACGAGGCCGAACAAGCTTTTTTGCCATTGTTCAACCTGGTCATTGGTCTTGGCTATCTCTTTTCACGCGATGAGCATGATAAGTATGGATGTCGGCAAGCAGTAGCTCAGGGGTAAGTGATGAGCGATACAGGCCAAGTGGATGACACGCACTGACCTGCACAGGATGCGCCATTTCGTTGCCGCAAGAACAATGCTCGACATTGCACATCTAAGGACCATCGTTTCCCTCCAATCCGTGATCGCGCTCATACTATTCTTGATCTCTACCGCAAGAATGGGCTCTGCATATTCGTTCCTTGGTGCAGCTTGCGCATCAGCAATGCGCCAAGGCTTGCACTATAGGTCCGCACACGAGATCTCCATTCCAGATATTGAAAGACGAGTACGTCGTCGACTGTTCTGGTCAATAATGAATCTCGACATGTACGTTAGTAACATACTGGGTCTACCGCCTTTCATGGATCTCACTGCTGTCGATCCTGCAATTGACGCGACCATCGAGCACGCATTGCGCGAAGCACAAGAAAACGAGTCACTGTTGATCGACAATCGTCTAGCACTCGAAGCCTCAGCTAAGCACATCGAACTGATGAGGATTATGTTTAAAGCTCAGATGACCCTATTCCCCAGGCCAACCGATCCGCCAAATGCCCAAAAAAAGAACGGTACTATCTCAGTTAGTCTAGCAAAGATGCAAGAAGTGGAAAATCAATTTCGAGAGTGGGCGCAATCGTTAACCGACATTCTCTCTAATTCTAGCGACACGGTGGAGGCTGCCAGGTAAGTTGAATCACAACCTCTCGGAATCTTTCGAGCTAAACGATTCCAGCATCAAGTACGAAATGCATTTGTGCTACTATTTCGCACAGATCGTTCTCTATCGCCCATTTGTTCACTACATGGCGAAACAGTCGGATGATGAAGCGGAGGGTCGTAGACAGATGAGTTACGCACAGACCTGCGTAAGGATGGCGTCCAAGGTAGTTGAAGTCTCGATCAAACACCAGCAGCGTGGTCTTCTATGCCCGGCATCTTGGCCGTCGGTCTACACGGTTTTTGTTTCAGTCGTCTGTCTCATCTTTGCATATGCGACAAGGAAACACGACCGAAGTGCTCATGATACGAAGCAGGACATCGAGAACGGCATTCGGATGCTTGCGTGTACAGCATGCACAACAGACACCGGCTCAGTGAGGTGTCTTGAGATTCTGCGCCGCCTACTCAAGCGAGTTTCCTATGCCGTCGACGTCGATCTCGATCAAATCTGTGCTGACACGAAACCGTGCTGTGCCTCTGACTTCACACCAAAAGGTCAGCGCACCACAAACCTTGATGGACCCCTTTCCTCGAGGCATACAAGCGCAGACCTGATGTCGAGTTCCTCAGATTCATCGTGGATGCCGCCAGCAACCAGCAGCGGACAGATGTACTCATTTTCACCGGATGCAATGATGACAGGACCATTGCTCGATCACAACGCGTTCTCTAACCAGCCAGCAGGTCACTCACAGTCGTATCTTCAGCATCCCGATGAAACCATGGAGATTCCTTATGTTGGGGAGTTCACGTGGCAGGACGATCAGGAGTTCGCAGGCCCTAGTCAGGAAAGTGTTTCTGCTTCTAGTTCACAGCACAGATCAGGGAGACCAAGTCAACGAGGTAGAAAGCTAACACCAGAGGACATTGCAGGATTTATGCAACATAATCCCGTTGATGAGCGATTTAGGCGACCCCCATTGTGAATGGAAGAGGTTGTCTAGGTTTTTCTGTATGGCACTTGGCATGAAGACTTGAAGTCTTGGTTATCGTTCGTGCTGTTAACATATTATAAATTATTGATAGTGTATAGACTTGATTCCTCTTCTTGACTCTGAAGCACCCAACATGATCAACTGTATGTTCTCTAAGGGGTGCAACTTGTACTCTGAACTCCTTCGTAATACTGTAAAGCGCTTACGTCATTCAGAACTCGTTTTGCTGCAAGGCTGCCTCATACAATTTCACCATATTTTCCTTTGAAGTCATTTTCATGTACAAGCCTGCTGGCCAGGCGCAGAGCTCGCCCAGCTTACAGGTATTGTCGCAAGATGTCGAAGCCTATAGCATTCAATTTTGGCAAGGTCAAAATCGCTCCTCCATCTACCTCTGCTGCGCCCTCGATTTCACTTCCCATTAAGAAATCCACTACAATCGGCACTTCGAGACTCCCGAAACCCCGCACAGTGCTTCATGCAGACGCCGAAGACCAGGACGAAGAAGAGCCAAAACATGAGTCCGTTACTGGGTTCTCAATCTCGGGCGCGGTTCTAGCACAGCCTATTGAGGAGAAGAAGGAACTCGTGATCGAGAATTCTGGAAATGGAGATTGGCGAAGAAGAGGTAAAGGAAAGGATCTACTACCGCAAGAAGCGCGTGCGGCAAAGGATGGACAAAATGTGGTCGTGGTCGAGAAGGACGAGGTTAGCACAGCGAGTGGCCTACAATTCGCGGCCACCACCGAGGTCGTTGAAACTTCAACTACATTAGACATTACAATGACCACCAACGGACACGCAGAAGTGAAGCCGAAGACTGCAGACGAAGAAGCTTTGGCCGCGATCTTGAGCGACAATCCGAACGCGCCGAAATCTACTGCCATTATCGAATCTTCAATGAACAGATCCCTCCGGCCACATGATGAGACAGATGATTTTCGTAGTGATGTCGCGTCACGACCTGAACCCAGCACACTCGAAGAATATGCCGTGATGCCTGTCGAGGAATTTGGACTGGCTATGCTACGTGGTATGGGGAAGAAGCGTCGTGCGAACGGTGAAGTTATTGACCTTACACCTGCATCAGAGAAGAAAGAGGTCAAGACGCGGAAACAAGAAGGGTTCTTGGGTATTGGTGCAAAGGCGGCGCCAGGAATGGATGGCATCGAATTGGGTGCTTGGGGCAAGGCGGATATGAGAAAGAACAATAGAGGTCAAGGGTTCTTTACCCCACTCATGGTCAAAGATACCAAAACTGGCGAAGTGGTAACTGAAGAAGAGATGGAGAGACGAAAGAAGGAGGCTGTCAGTGGAGACTGGAGGGAAAGAAGAGATCGGAACCTAGAAAAGCATGGTCGAGAACGCAATGGAGACAGCCACAAATCGACCATGAACGAGTCTTCCAGACGTGAAAGGGATGATGATAGTGGTCATGAATCTTCGAGGTCACGGAAGGAAAAAGACCGGGATAGCGATTACGAGAGTTCTAGGTCGAAAAGGCGGCGAAGTAGGTCGCGGTCGAAAGACAGAAGACATCGAGCCGAGGATGATAGCAAATATGAGTCTAGCTCCTCGCGGCGACATAGAGACTACGACCACGATCGAGATCGAGATCGCAATGGTTACAAAGACAGGCATAAGGATAGAGAGCGGGATTATGATAGGGATGAACGACGGCACAAAGACCGGAATAGGAGGTAAATTGGATCTTTTCGTGCTTGCTAACCATCAAGGTAGGCCTGGTAATAGGAAACAAAAACTCTCACTGAAGACTTAAAGCGGCTTCAATACAACGTTCATGATCACGAAACGTTGACTTAACAGACTCTGGTTGCTTGCCTCGAGCTTTTCAGCGGAGAGATTTGCCTTCTCGTTCACGATTTTCCTACGTTTAACATAATCCACGTGTAAGTATTTCGAGAGATGTCAATACGATATTTTGATGCTAGTATCTATCACTTGCTACACGCAGCTACGATGGACCATCATACCAGGTTGAGTGCGGTTTCGGTGGTTCTCAGGAGGCCGCCCATACACATTCTATAGCCATGGAATCTCTACACGGGAAGCAGCAATGGTTTTTGGTCAAGTAGGTAAGTATCGTGCATGCAATCATTGATTCTTTTGTTTATTGACTCATTCCATGCACTAACCAAGTTTCAAGACAGTTAAACTGCCATCCCATAACTCCAGGGCGAGGATCACGTTCATTCGCAGTTGACATTACCATTCCACGTTCACACCACAATAACAAGCACTGTCGCTTTCCCCCCCCACGACCTCCACTCTAGCCTCTCTCGGTCTAGTCACTCTTCTTCTGCTTCTTCGTCTTGCCACCACCATCATCCTTGCCATCCTCCTCACTTGCGGTGCCGAACAATTCGTAGAGGTCGTCGATGTCGCGTTTGTTGCGCTCGCCAGCGCCAATTCGACCATACCTACTGACACTTGGAGCTGCAGTTGAAGTTGGAGCTGAAGCCTTGGGGTACTTGTCCTTCTTGACAGGAGTTGCAATGCCTTTCTTCTTTCGTGGAACTTTGGATGGAGTTGTGCTAACTGAGGCAGCAGCAGGAGAGGAAGCAACACCGGAAGCAGGAGTAGCACCAACAGTGGTAGCACCAGGTGTATCACTGGCAGGATCAAACGCGAAGTCATCTCCAGCTGCAACAACCTGGCCGTTGACCAGGGCAAAGCCAGCGCCTTCAAGGATGGCAGTAAATTGTCTTTGCCTATTCCAGAAATAAAGAGGTTAGCAATTGCTGGAATGATGGAGCGGCAAGAAGGATAGAGAAAGGTGAGTAAAACTTACGCATCACCAGCATTGTTCTCAGCCAATTCAATTGCAGCAGCCAACCAATGTGGTTGCGCAAGCTCAGTGTGCTTGAGCACAGTCAAGACATAGTTGAGCTTGTCTTCTGTGGTCAAGGTTGGTGTCGACATTTTGACGGTCCGGTAGATTGGTTTAGATAAAGGGGTGTATGAGCGGGTCCGGAAGAAAGAAAATCCGTTGGAAAGAAGATCGGTAAAAATACCCGGACGGCATCTCGTCACTCGGTTTGGTCACTTGGGAGATCTGTTCGCGGTGGCTGGATTGGGAAGTGATAGAGTGATGGGAGTGACGATTTCAGTGACAGAAGAACGATACAGTCACTGATTTTCGGTCAGATCTGGTCAGGACAGTCACTCTAGTCAGCTCCGGATCTTATGACGAAGGGAATGGATCTACTGGCATGAGACTGGAGGAAGATTGCACAGCATTGCGAACCAATACGTATCATCAATCTACGAGAGTAATTGAGGAAGGAAGGTGCAGACGATACATCCCATCAAGATTGATACGGCTAGAGGGTGGCCTTTCTCTCGTCAACACCATGATTCCAATGACTACCTAGCGAGGCTGCCAGAAACACCAGCACAGCTGGAGCTGGAATTAAAGCTCCCAGTCCTGATTCACCCGACGCTGAACAACGCACAACACCTGAAGCACGACAACAGGCACAGAAAGAGATGGACAATCGACAGCAAGACAGATAGATTGATAGACAGACAAGCAATAACCCAAGAACAGCAGACAAATCAACAACAACGACAGCAACAATGAGACAAAAAATACGCCACAGCAAATACTCCTGAAACACTCTCCCATTCTAGATGCACACCAATACAAGTACAAGTACAAATACAATAACAATCAGAATTCAGACTCCTTTAAGTCCAATCAGCTCAACTCTCACGAACGTCATCCACACAATGAATAACACCTTGAAACCTAAAATGAGACTATATACACAGCCAAGACAGGCAGAACTCAATGAGAACAACAACAAGCGACGAACAAGATCACCTGCATGGCGAATGTACGGTAGCCAGGGAGAAATGTACTGGGGAAGACATAGGGATATAACAGCGGATGGGTATAGGACACACGAAACAGAACAATACATCACGTTATACGGAAAAAGCACTAGGAGACTGAATGCTACTATAGCATAAACAAACCTACAGTTGATACAGATCCTCATCGGTACACACGCCCCCTAAAACTACGTAGCAATAAACGCCAACTCCCCTCATCTCTGTCGTTGGAGTACGAGATAATGATACATCACTGCATGTTTCACGTTCATTCATAACCTCGTCATATGATTCACATACATACCTACTTCCTCGATGCTGATTAGGTTACCGTTCTCGATGAAAATCTTGACTGAGTCTTGAGTACAGTAGTTCTCGATCAATTCTCAACCAGCGAGACGCTGAGGAAGAAAACCATGCCCCCCAATTCCTCCACTCACTCTAAACAACTTCTCTGCACTTTACCAGATGCTAAGAATGTCCCACTCGTCTTTGGAAGGTACGTAGGTACCGAACGACCACTTTCTGTCTCTACGGTACTGTAGTTGACACGTGTTTTGGGAAAGCGACAATCAGTGAATGCCCAGGACTGCTCTCTCTTCGCCTGAGTACCTAGGTACTGTCATTGAACTACGAAGCACTCTGGACGTTCGGGGCTGATAAGTTGATAACTAGTACCAGGGTGGCCTCATTCACGTAGTATCTTAGCGTGCTGTGATCTGGGAAGGTGCTGTTTTTGAGATCGGTTGTGACGGGTTGGGAGCTGTCATGGGGGGGGGACATGCGACTGTGATGTGTGATGG
>JAKLMK010000087.1:0-117471 GCA_022813445.1 Neophaeococcomyces aloes | reverse complement strand
TCCGGACTCATCTATTCAGTTCCAACTCTACTGGTCGCGAGTGTCGAAACGGGTGTCGAAATAAGTGTCGAAATCATGTAGAGTATATATGGCAACTGCCGTCCTCCAGACAAACTTCAAACCAACAAACATAACAAGCAAGATCCGTTGTTTGCAGCTCCGAATCTTCCAACTTGCAGCACAAGCAACCAAACAAAAAGTAGGTCATAAATATCACTGGCGTCCTCCCCAGTGCATCAAAACTTACATTGTCGGCTAACCTGCCTCTCTAACTAGTCAAATCACCACTTCCACCACCAACACCACCATCCCTCACAATGTCTTCAGACAACTCATCTGGTCTCCCCTCCGGTCTCGGTCCGACTGTGGAATGTCTCCACGATCTTCTAAGATGTAAGACTGGAGTAAGGAAGATCAAAGCTGAGAATGCTGAGCTGCAAGTGAAGCTGGTGATGATGAAGTTCAATACCACGTTGACGGGGAAATGGATGGGTGTCGATTGGAAAGTGAAGCCGGAAGTTGTTGCTGCTATGGCGAAGAGGTATGACGTTGAGGATGAGAAGAAGAAGGTTGAGAATGAGACGAAAGATTGCCCAGAGAAGAAAGAGTAGAAAGAGAGGAAGGATGAGAGTGAGACGAGGTGAAGAGTCTATGTCATGTGACTAGACTAGTCAAATAGTGCAAACAGCACTACTATTGACGACTTGAAGTCTAGTCAGAATCAAAGTTGATTCATGCTGCAACGATGCTCAATACTGGCACGATGAACATTCCTCACTGATATGTTCAAACATTGCATTATCCATTTCTAGAAATCACTCTATTCACAGGTACAGAGAACTCGCAATATGCCGCTCGCTCAACTGTACGGCAGAGGCTTCCTCGTCACTGAGCCGTATCTATCAACAGGCAACCTCAAACTTTGTACCTGCATTTCAACTCGATCTACGATGCTCTGAACATCACTTGACAAAGGCCGCTGATTTTGCGTTCCATAGTCTGGTGGCGGCGTGTCTAGAAAAGCCATCGACAGCCCTTCGACACCATCTGTATGCTCCTCACTCCTCCACCTCTCTCGATTATTCCAATATTGATGATGCTGTCGCTGGCTTTCGTACAGAAACATCCTGTACTTGCGGCTGACCACCCAGAATGCCACGACGCCGATTGTGGTGCCAAAAGTTAGTCCAATTGCGATTTTCCATGCACATTGCGTGCCTGGCAGACAATTCCCTGGCTGTTCGTACTGCTCAGGATCGGTTGTTTCCGTTGTATGAGATGGACTTGTGGTGAAAATGGTCGTGTTCGTCGACAGGGTGTTGGAGACCACAAGAGTAGAGGAAGTTGCATTGAAGGAGACTGAAGTCGAGACGCTTTGAGATGTCTTGACAATGTGTGTTGTGTTCGTTGCAAGAGTTACTGGGTATCTCATTGCCGACGTTCCTGTCGAATGTGATATGATGGCTGTTATTGTTACAGTCTCCGTACCATCGTTGCTTGCGGTGATAGTGTAGTCTGTGGGCGGCTCTGCTGAGCGGAGTGCACGAGTAGGTTTGCTGCTTGCACTGACTGACTCGTCCAACCATCCAACACTGGCACTCGAACACCAAGCATGACATAGAACTGCAGTTATCCAGAGTGTGCGCATTGTGCTTCACAGATGCAACAGAGGTACAAAAGAGCGACAAAGGTGGTAGTAACAACCATGCAAGAGGTGAGAAGTCACCAGAATATGTCGTCGCGAGCAAGAGAGAGGGATGGGCTCAGGTAGACAGAACGTGGGCAGCAAACAAAACTCGGCTCGACGCATGTAGTTTGTACGACCGCCTCCTCAATGAATCAAAATCCTACTAAGAACCTTCCGCGAGTAGGTGGTACTTGACAATAACCATTTAGAGTCATCATGCAGCCCTGCGCGTTATCAGCAAGTTCCAATTTGCCTTCCAGATGTTGGTCTTTCCTTTTGCGACCGCAGCGTATGCACGAATTTCTGTCCCACATCCGAATAACGATCGAGACTTGCTGAGCTTCACGACAGCCTTGTACTAGCTTGAGAGGGCGAGCACTCAGTGGCTATTATGCCCATACATGTTGATATATCTGGTAGGCAAATGTGCAGCGGCTGTCGGCGTCAGTAGCATAGTAGCATGACGCCAAATGCGGCACAGCAGCTAATGAGATTCGGATTGGTTGAGAAAATGTCTGAGCCTGCCCTTGTAAGACCAGTACCATATCAAAAGAGAGAAAACTGCTATTCCATGTCGTCTTGCTTTCAGTAGTGTTCGTTGATTGCAGTACCCCGAGATCGGGTGGAAACAGAAATCCCCGCATTAACACTGTTCCATGCCAATTCCCTCAACACGAAGACGCTTAACACAACTTGCTCTTTACAAACAGTTATGTGGAAGTAGGATAGCAAGGCACCCTGAATTGAGCGAATATGGATACGAGACAGAGGTTTCAGATCGTCTTGAGATCAAACTCGTGTTCGGGAGGAGTCACAGATGCTACCCGTACACTAACTTTATTGGTCTTCAAGGCTGAACAGGGGTGCACGGTAAGCGGGCCGAATCCGGTGATATGGGGTACATCTAGATCAAGAACAGGAGGTCAAGCTGAAATCTACCGCCCAAGTGGGTATAGCTCGACAAGCTTTCATCGTCAGCAACTCGTTCTAGAACGTGTGGCTGTACTTTCGCACAGCTGAACAGGCCTGACCAACTGAACAATCGACTTCTACACAAACATTACAAACCGTACAAATTGCCAGATTAGTATTCCCCATCCTTTCCTCCCTTCTTCAGGAAACAACCGTAAGTCAACCATGCATCTCCTCGCATACCTTTCCCTCCTCCCCCTAGCAGCCTGCTGGGGCGAACTAGGCCACCGCACAATCGCCTACCTAGCCCACCACCACTTAACCCCCCAAACCCAAACCTGGCTCAACCAAACCCTCCACGGCGAAGACATATCCACCGCCGCAATCTGGCCCGACGAGATCAAAAATAAAACCAAATACGGCAGCAAATACGCCTACGCCAGCCCCTGGCACTTCTACAACGTCCCCGGCTCTTTCGCTCAAAACTGCACGCTCAACGCCACTGACGTTCCGGCCGCATGTTCACGAGCTGGCTGCGCTATCGAAGGGATAGCAAACCACACAGCCAGGGTTGAAAACCACACTCTAACGCCCACTGATCGCGCCGAAGCAATGAAGTTCGTCCTACACTTGATAGGCGACATCCACCAACCGCTGCACACCGAGGCGATCGAACAAGGCGGAAACAACATCTGCGTCCGCTGGGGTCGGTCCAAACAAACGCCCTACCCCGGGTATTGCGCAAATCTGGGTTTCGACAACCTCCATTCCGTCTGGGACGACCTCATGCTCCAGAAACTCGTGCTCGAGAAATACAACATCTCCCTCCCCCTCACCGAAAACAACACAATCGCAGCAGCAGCACTGAAGTGGTCCGAACACCTCTACTCCGCCAAAGATTCTCCAAACATCTGTCCATACACCGACTCGCGAAAATGCGCTTTCACATGGGCTCAGGAATCGAATAAGTTGGTCTGTAGCAACGTGTTAGCTGATGGCATACCGAGGAATGATACGGATTTGAGTAAGGGGTATTAAGGGTGTTGTGGAGGAGCGGGTTAAGATTGCGGGTCTTAGGTTGGCGGCTTGGATTGATAGGGTGGCTACTGCTTCTGCGGCGGCGGTGCTGGAGGAGAAGGAGAAGGAGGAGGTGGAGGATGGGAGCAGTGCGTTGTATGTGCAGCCTGAATTGAGGCTTTGAGTGTATGATGTGATGTGATGTAGACGTAGACGGATCGAGAATTCAGGTTTGTGTAAGATCTGCTCGACCGATGATCTCAGGCAGGCCAGATTTGACGTGCCTGGACTAGATTAGAAATTCAGGGATGTCAGACGCTTCAATAGCACGAAGTATTGCCTTACGAACCGATAGCAGACTGTGCAGTTTCACAAACAAAATCTGGGTATCGAATTGAGCAAACAAACACAGCGAAAAGATATCAATGACGAGGAGAAAAACAGATTCATCCATGGAGCTCACACGACTTCCTTCCCTTCCACACTTTCCTCTCTTCTACTCACACTCTGCAAGCCAACATTCTCTCCTTCCACCGCCGTCGCCGCCTTCTGTCGATGACCCTGTTTCCCAATCGTCAAGAACGGCGTCAAGCACAGTCCCAACACGGCTCCAACCAAAGCAGCCCAGGAAGTAGCTTGGTAAGGCCTCCACGGCACATCCGTCGACACCCTAGTGTTCCCACCAGCCGCCGCAAAGACAGTGGTCGTGACGCCCAATCCCACAGCTCCGGCCAGTCGAGTTGTTGTTTGGAACATACCGCCTGCGACGGATTGTTGCTCCGGCGATAACGTGGACATGACGTATAGATTTGTGACGCAGAAAGCGATGTCTGCGCCCATGACGGCGAGAATTTGTGCTGGGAAGAAGAGGGCCCAGTAGGAGATATTTTTGGATGCGGCGGAGAATAGGGCGCTTGATGCCATGGCGGCGATGGCGGCGATGATCGATAGGAGTTTGTTGGAGACGCGGTGCATTAGGAGGGCTGCTGCGATGTTGACGAGGATACCGCCTATGGCGGCTGGTAGGAGTTTGATTGCTACTTCTAGAGGTGAATTGAGATAGGAGCGTTGCCAGCCTAGGGCAGCCCAGAAGAAATTGGAGTTGAAGCCGTAGAATGCGAGACATAGTGAGGCCACGAGTAGGCTGAAGTTTCGGTCTTTCCAGACCCGAAGTGGCATCAGGGGGTATTTGAAGACTGACTGCCACCAGAGGAAAGCTGATATTAGGACAACGCCCATGACGAGCAGTGCAATGACGTAAGACGATGCCCAGCCGTGGCCAGCGTCTGGAGCGAGAGTGAACGCAGCAGTGAACATGGCTAAACCTGTGACAGCAAGGAATGCGCCGAGCCAGTCCATCTTTTTCAAGGTCTCGAGATTGAAGCCACCAAGGCTTTGTTCCGCATCATGGGGAGTGGTGAACCACGCCGCAATGGTGATGAAGAAGTATATGACCGTTATCACGAAAAAAGGTGCTCTCCAAGAAGCGATATCTGTCGCGATACCACCAATAAGAGCACCAACCACAAATCCGACGGGATTCCCGGCAGAAAAGCAAGCGAATGCTCGATTCTTGCGTGGTGAAGGTTTTTCATAAATTGCTCCGAGCTTTCCAATTGCTGGTGGCACGACTGCGGCACACGATATTCCAGCTAGGGCAAGGAAGACCTCAGCCATGATTGCGTTCTGGGAAAAGCCTACGATAAGCATGAAGGCGGTGAAGGTAATCATGCTGTAAAGAAGCTGCATCCTTCTTCCGAAGAGATCAGCAACACGGCCGAAAAACAACAAGAACGAGCCTGATGTCAGCGAAAGGCCAGCAGCGAGCCAGGTCACTTCAGAATCGTTCATGCTCAGGCCTTTTTGTATGCTGGCAGACATGACGATTAGAGCACCGGTGAGCATGGAAGACTGTCCAATGGCAAAAGTTGTGGTGAGGACGAAAAGACATTCGGAAATGAGATTTTTGAAACATGTTGGGCGAGACCCGAACGAGCTTGACGCTGTTGATATGGTTTTGTGAATCGGTCCAGCAAGTGAGGAGTCAGCAACCACATCCTCGAATATCAATGTTGGCTGGGTAGGATTTGCCTCTGAAACTATATCGGTCGGCATGGCGGCCCTTTTCTCAACTTTCGGTTTACTTTGATTTGAACTTTGACCGCCCGTCTTGGCTCGAACCGTATAGTAGTTGTGTTTGGCCGAGGAGGTCTCGAGTTTTGTAAGCACGTCAAGGAAAGTAAAAGACGAAAGGATGACGTGACGAAGAGCTGTTCACAACAGCAATACCACTTGAACCTAGGTGGCCATCCCGGTGAACAGGACAATCGACCAGATTGAACGGTAGGTACTTTTGAGTAGATTCAAGAAGAACCAGGCTTACCAGTCGTGAATCTGACTAAACCCAGCGATGCTGTGAGGATTGAAACACCATTCTGCTTACAAAACACAAAACTGTGAAGATGAGACTTTGATCAGTCAGCTCGGGATGATCCGGAAAATCCGGAAGCGCTGGTTTTCCGCAAGGATAACAACAACATTTGTACGAAAGACTTGTACGAGTAGATATGCCGACCTGTTATTTAGTCAATCAATTGGCCAGTCCGCCATCCGACGATACTCGTAGAACGCGTCGACAACATGTTATGGAGCAGTGCAGAGAAACCTCGTCGATGCTAGCCAGTCAATATCACTAATGTTTATGCTCATAAGTTCGTCGACACCGTCGAATACGAGGTTACAAATCGACCTGCCAGTGCGAGCGAGTTGAGACGCTCTGCTTCGTGTTCGACACGCTTCTGCCGGAATGAAAGCCACTGTGAAAGACAAGTGACATTCACCTGAATACAGTGTTTAGTACCAGGTGATACCACGCTGAAAGTGAGCAGGACCACTAGCGTTAGAACAACACCACCCTAAGTGCAAACTAGACAAACTCTCCAATAGTCGGAGCAATGCTTCCCCTCCACAGCATGCTGATATTGCAGTATGTAAAGCATCACCACCGGAGACGTTGTTGCAGTGTGTCATTATAGTAACAGCTCACCGAGCAGCCGCTAGCCCTGTGAAACCATCTATCGTGTTCTGCAGTATCAGACCAAATATTAACGGTGCACAACACAATTGCAGCCAGTGCCTCTAAACATTGATACTGCAATATCCTTCCATCACTCCACCCATATTCTACGACCGACGATCATACTCACTTCACTCGAACCACCATGTCGACTGTGTCTTCTGTATCCTCTGCCGTCTCCTCCCTTTCCTCTACTGCCTCTTCCCTCTCATCTGCGGTCACCTCTACCGCGTACCACCTTAAAGACGACCCTCTAGCCCGCCATATCGATCCTGCCTTCTGGGACTTCCACCGCGAAGTTCGACAATCGATAACCTCAACTCTCACACCTCTCAATATTGCTCTAGCCATCGCTCTAGTAACACTGGTATACTACCGCCTCTTTAAACCCTACAACTCAACTGCCGCAACCCTTTCATCTTCTGCCCCAGGCTCCGACGCTATCGTCTTTCAAACCTTCACACCTAGAACTCTCCTCCGCTTCAACGGCCTCCCAACTCAACCCCTCAACCCCGAAGGCAAAGTCTACATAGCAGTCAAAGGCAAAGTCCACGACGTGACGGGTGGAAGAAACTTTTACGGGCCCGGTGGACCATACGAGAACTTCGCTGGCAGAGATGCAACGCGTGGTTTAGCATGTCAATCGTTCGATGAAGACATGCTCACAAAAGATCTGGATGGGCCGCTTGACGATTGCGCAGATCTTGGTCCAGAACAGCTAGAAAATCTTCAAGGTTGGGTAGAAAGATTTGATCAAAAGGTGAGTTGCATACATGCGTGCTTAGGCGCCGAAGCAATACGCTAACAATTGATACAGTATCTAGTTGTTGGCAAGCTCGTTGCGTATAACCAGAAGCAGAACTTCGGCGAAACATAAAAGACATTTGGCTACCAGAGTTATCTCTAGCAGTCTCCTTGGTTTGGGATTTTTTCAACGCAACATCAGGGTCATTCTCATAGATCTTCTTCAAAGAGTGGAATTGACGGTCATCGAGTAAAGCGTGCTTCAGGAGGGGTGGCAGTAACCCGCTTACAAGTAGCAGCCTTGACATTACTAGCGCCCTTCGAGTCAAGTGTTATCATGAATACTATAGAAGTGAATGATTGACGACACCACAAATCCGTCCTGGATCCAAGCCCGCAACGAGCCACTAGCTCAACAGCCCCTGCAACCTCTACGACCATTATCTTAGCAATCTAAGCCCTGTGCTTTCAACGTCAGAACCAGATTCCCAGTAGTTACCTAGGATAAACCGTGTTATACAGACAGACGAGGATGTCAGCAAAGTAGTACAAACTACTCCAAACAGCCCTCCTGATAGAGCCGTATATCTCTCTCTAGCTTATCTAGGTACTTGATAAGCAGCATTGTCACTAGCAAAAATATAAGCACCCTCTACAGATAAGGTGTATACTACTTTATGAGAAGTGACTGTTTTACCCATAGCGGCAACGTTTCTATCCGTATACGGAAAGTAAACTGCCATATCCAACACTCGTGAACCATATTTTTCGAAAATATCTGACTAGATATATTACCCTCACCACCACAGCTGCTCTTCGAGTAGGTACCTAGTATCTACACGATTTCATTCGGGAATCTACGCACGAAGTGGGTCACCAAAAAGCTACGATCGACACTTCAATGTCGTTCACTTGCAAGATGTAGCACGGGGGTATACACAGTAATCGCTATTCAACAGAATACACCATAAGATTTAATCTGGTAGTAATCCTGCCGGTGTATGCATCCCTTCATCAGCCAGCTATGTAGCCAGCTGAACATAAAACCAACCAATTTCTGTTCTCCCTACTCAACGCCCAATGTCCGGACTTGAACTCTGCTTCTAATCTCATGTTCCTGCCGCTCCAGGTTGTTGATTTTCTTCTTGACCAACTCCATCTCGAACTTGACTTCTCTCATGTCCGAGCCCTGCCATTTCTTGCCGTTGGGGTTATGTTTGTTGCATTTGTTCTTGATACATACGCCGCCTTTCTTCATCGTTGAAATCTTTTCGTCATCGCTGTGCTCAACGCCATTAACTAAAGAGGTTTCTTCGGGTGGACCGATTTTTCCAGATTCAAGGCGCTGCTTCCCGTGACCATCGTAGTACCACTGTTTGAATTCAGCCTCACTCAATGCAGTTCTCGGATCGTAGCCGCAGATGTCTTTTTGTTTTGGGTTGGATTTCTTGACATCGTCGACGATGGTCTTGGATCTGGTATTGATGAGCTCGAGCATTTTCTCACGTGCTTGTAGCAAAGACAATCTCTCGGATAAGTCGGCGTGCTCTCTCTTGATAGTGACCATCCTTTCTTGCTCGTAGTCGTCAAATACCAAGTTGACTGTTTCTTTCTCGTCAGGCTCGCGTGGCGGTGTCGCAGGCTTCTTGCCTAAGGCTCTCCAAGCATCTATAGTGCGACATTGCTGCAAGATGGCCTTGACTTCACCAGCACGCAAGGGCCCACCTCGATTAGGAAGATCCTCTTCGTCAGCGGATGAATCGGTTTCATATTCACTCTTTTCATCTTCACTGTATGCTGGTGTCTGAGGTCGACTGCCACCAATTGCTGCTGCATTCAAGCCGTCGTGAGTGCGAACCATCTTTTCCTTCCTTACCTTCTTTCTCAACTTCTTCTCAGCTGGACGATTGACAACAAATTGACCATCCTTACTAGTATTTGCGTCCTCGTCGCCTCTACGAATTAATTCCACAAAGAACAATCTTCCACAGCCAACACTGCAGTATTTACTCGGCGGATTATCTTTCACTCTGGCGGGTTTCCTGCACCCTTTGCGCCTGCACATTCTCTTCCAGGTTGTGATAAATCCATCTTTTTCACACCTGGGACAGATGTACTTGTCGATCAACTCTCCATCCCGCTCTCTAATACCAACACATTTGCCATGAAACCATTCTTCACAAGGACCATCACAGGCAATCATCCATGTATGATTATCGCCCTTGCGGCATATGCAGAAGATCTCACCATCATCGTTGCTACTAGCTTGCGTTGCGGCGGAAGGAGTTGGCGATGGGGAAGGTTGGCGGGAGCTTGTACGTGAGGAGGGTGACCCTAGGTGAACAGAATTCTTCAGCTTCGAACCTAGCCGTTGGAGGGGTGTGACACTTGGTGATCGGGCTGGTGTACTGCGTTCGGAGTCAACAAGTTTGGGTCGTTTATTGCCAGCAGAGGTTTTGATCTTAGCAGTTCCTTTCTTCATCGCAGACAGCGGACGTTTCTTGCCAATCACTTGTGCAGGTTGCGATGGTTCAGTGGATGCGGTGCGCGATTGTGATTGCGAGCCCTCGGTCTTCAATTTTGGCGGCTCAGGCTCCGGTTCAGGGTCATCTTCACGCTCCAGTTCGGGTCCTGGATCAAACGACGGTTCTGACATTAGTTCGGGAAGAGGTGGTAGATCGGTGGTCGCGTTCGGATCAAGTGCTGGATCTATAGCGAACTCGGGCTTCGTAGGTTCTGCTTCCTCCTCTTGGATCTGTTCTAAAGCATGTTGATAAACTTCATCTTCATCGTCCTCTTGGCTCTTTTTCGACACTTTGGGAGGTTTCGCAAGTTTTTTCTCGGCGTCTGGATATTGAGCACCTCTTGCAACAATCTCCTCGATTGGCTCCAAAGGCTCACCAGAATGCGGCTCGACAACGATTTCCAGAGACTTTGTTGGCTCCCATGTCTTCTCACCATGGATTTTATTTATGTGGTCGCGGACAGAGCGTCTACGTGTGAAGAGCTTATAGCAGATATAACAAAGATATCTGCGATCAGTATGCTGACCTTCGTTTTTGGATGAATGCTTGGTGTCCTTCAGCTTTTCCGGATCGCGTTGTTTTGTGGATCTCTCTTTTTTCTTTGCTGAACCACCTGCAGTCTCGTCCTCATTCTCTTCCATCATTCCATCCATACCGTTCAGCATATCTGTCGTGACCGAATCTTTGCGCATGAACTCGGGGGAAGGGCTCTGTTCCATAGGTAATAGACCTTGCTGTTCAAAGATGTTCGGACTGTCATCCATTGAATCGGTTTGGAAAAGTTCGGCTGCAAACAGGTCCGGAGCCATGGTTGTCTGTGGACTACAAAAGTCGTCAGTCAGCGTGTTTCTTCGACCTTCGCTCATGGAACCTTACACATCCTCCATCGTCTCGTCTACTGGTCCGGGCGAGACTGGACGTGACAAAGGTGCTGGGTTTAGGAGGTCTGACACCGAGAACGCTGACATGGTGTCCGCAGGGAGAAGATCGGTCTGTGTCTGAGGTGGGCGACTAATATCTCGATAGGTCGATCGGTATATGGCGCATGATGCAGCTCTTACTTTATGGATATCGGCTGGTCAATCCATGAAGTGATATGGATGCCACTGCCACAAGTACATAGGGTGTTCGAGTAAGGCAGGCATTTGACTTGGATTTCACTTTCCCGACAGGGCGCGTCATCACGTGCGATAAGGACATCTCAAACGCGGTCGCTGATCTCCACAGCGTTCACAGACTTGGAAAGCGTAATTCCTCCTCTATTGACATCCACTTAGTTTTGCCTCAAGCCAGGGAAAGTCTATATATACAGAGATGTATATTATGAGTTAACCATACCAATTCCAAGGCTTACGGCCATGCCGTCGCATCCGCGTATACAACATTTCAAACACGTCCATCTGGATCTGTAATCAACCCAACACTATTACACACTCCGATGCGCAGAGTTCACATTTCCTCAACCGGTTCAACTAAACAAGACCTGTCAGTGCGTTTGCTGAACAAGGAAGGTCTAAACGTTCTCTACTTGTTTCTCGCTATCCTTTGCATCACCCGTTGACCCCCTTTTCCTGCGCTGGATGCGTGCCTGTCTCTTCTGTTCGAGCTCTTGAGCGAATGGACTCTTCAATCTCAAGTCTTTTCCTTTCCAATAGAAGACATAGATTGGGATGATGATCGGTATTGCGAGGCAAGCTAATATCACACTAGGATAGATCAAGTGCCATTTCTTGTTTCCAACGTTTTCATAGACTGGATGCAAATCAGTTTCTAGCAGGGCCGAAAAAGCAATGAACTTACATGGTGTCGAGTAAAGTGCTGCTACACCTGCCAAGAAGTCCCTTGCTAGGTCGTTGCCTCCAGTTGCGGATGCTGCATAGGGACCATAAGCTGCAATCATGTAATCAATCGAGCTCTTGTACACAGAGTAATTGGTGATTCCAAGGATCTGTAATAGAAATCAGTCAATATGAATGCTCAGCAAAGCCAGCACAGAATTTGCCTCACAGCTGTAAAAATCAGTGGTGCAATCCATGGCGTGGTTGGTGGCCCGAAAGATGTAAAGGCAAAGCCGAAAAGTCCGATAACAAGACCAGGTGCAACTTTGACGAAATTAGCATCGAGAGTTTCCATCACAGTCGAGCAATACTCACGAAACAAAAGCCACCACAACCTACTCTCTGGTGCCAACTTATCGGGATCCTTCCTTCGAATCTGGTTATGGTGCCAGATCACAGGAAGGTACGAGAAGTAGGCTAGGAGGTAACCGATGAGTGAGCTATGAACATTAGCATTTATCCCAGATCGGTGCGGCTTACATACGAGAGGAATGCCAGCCCAAGTTGCCAGGTGTTGAAGTTCCATTGTTTGAAGATGGGTTGGAACGCTTCCATGAATGTAAAGATCAAAGAGTCGCTGAAACCACTAAGTAGAGATAGCCAGAGGACGATGGGCTCGGTGAAGAACATTTGGAATGGCCTCCACCAGATGAGCCCAATCTCTTTGGTGCTGAATCGCTTTTCTTTGAGCTCATCAGGGCCCCAAACGTTGTCACCGTTCTTGCGACGCCTTTTCGCTTCCTAAAAAACAATAAGAACAATCTCCGCCATCGTAGTAGTGCAGCTTACTCGATCAAGCAAGATTGTTGTTCGCGTCTCTGGTACGAGGACAAGATGCACGACCTGTACTATCCCTCCCATGATGAGCAGCACCCAGAAAATCCAAGCTGGATCTTTGTGGAGGTAAGCCACAAACCCTCCTATGACGGTGCCGATAGGCGCTTGAGGCTGTCAGTGGTGTTCACATCTGGAAGCAAGAGAAAAACCTACCTCCACCGACAGATGACAAAACGCAAAAAGCAACAGCATACTGGAATCCAGTATCTTCTGGATGATACAGGTCTGCAATGACACCTAAATGAAAGATCAGGCTCAAGACTTCGGCAGGAGAGCATTGCCTCAGGTGGAATCAATGTTTACCTAGTGTGACCGAACCACCTGCAGTGGAGAGACCACCAAGAATTCGAGCTGTTAGAAGGCCGCCAAAATTTGGTGCCAATGCACTCAATATATGCCAGATATTGACGAGGAGTAGCGAAGCTTGTTGGGTTGGCCACCTACCGAGTTCTTCGGACCTGGCCAACAGTCAGGAGGAAGGAAAGATATCAAGAAGCCGGACTTGCCATGGTGCCCAGAGCTCACAGCCAAAAGCATAGGCAATCAGGAACAGTGCTTGTCCCAGGCGTGCTTTTGCCGCAGATACATGGTATTTCTCAACAATACCATCAAGCGCGTTCCCATACATGCCTGCACTGGAGTTCATCGAAACTTGAATTAATAAGATGACAGTCTTGTGGTGTCAGCGTTGACTCCCGGGGTCGATAGCGCTTGACGAACTAGGATCATCCACTTCTTCCAGCCTGGATATGCATAACCCAACTTTTCCTCGGCATCGTCCTCGGTCAGCTCGACTTTGCCATCTGAGCGTTGTTCCTTCTCGTGGCTTCCGCCGCCAGCTGCCATTTCTGGTCCCTTCACGCCCATTGCATTCTGTTCTTCCTGGTCGGCCCTGTTGGTACGCGTTGAGCGATCGCCATTAATCGTGGACGACCTGTCTGAGGAAGCCGACATACTGTATAATGGACTAGCAACAACATCCAAAGAAAATCATGCAAGGAAGGACGCGTCAAGGAAACACAAGATCATGAAAACCGCAGGCAAGGAGTTGGGCAGATATGCTCAAGACATAGGTGTAGATCACATGGCGAATACAAGACATCTCGCGTCTCGAGGACGGCTTCAGCCCCCAAACAGCCTAACGGGGTGTCAAAGGGACACGGGATGGATGCCATCAAGATCCTGTCCAATCCAAGCAGCTGAACAAGTGAATCGGCATGCGACAGCAAGGTGAGGACAGCCAAGCCTCACTATGTAGCCCGCTGTGAGCTTGGCAAAGGATTATATGGCGTGCCAAATGCGCCTGAAAACAATCTGAGTGTGCTGGTCGTGTCTGGTATTGGTGCCAGTAAGTCTTGGAAAAATGCTTGGAAGGTGAGGGCACGAGTCGATTAATATGTAGCCAGCAGGGATGAGAAAGCCACATTTTTATGTCCTTGAACTATGACGTGTGGTTTGTGGTCTGTTCCGTGCCGAGAGTCTGGGGATGGACTCCAAGGCATTCTTTGCAGCATCATTCGGTCCCAGTGCGACTACTGATACTTCACCACGAAATTCCTTGACCTGGACTCCTGGAGGAGGCTGGCATCACGTGTCGTCGTCCACGCCAATGCCCATTCCTGTCGACGTGGATCTAGAATGCCCCCTTTTCAAGCCATCGTGCTTTGCTTACCTCTATGCGCTGAATGAGTGGGTTTGCTTCCAGAGAGAACACATCAGTAGTATGGCGCTCTTTCTTCACCAGGCGTATCCGGCTTTGCTCACAGTGGGGACATTCATGACACGCAACAAGATGGTGAAGACTTTTAGTTGAAGCTTGTGCCAGTGTGGTTGATTCGAGCACCTGGTGCACCACTTGAGAGGCTCCAAATATCTGCAGCCTCTTGGGGGCACGTCCGCAGCGCAATGACCATTGCACCTGGCTCGTGAGGAATGCCATCGATCCTGACCGTGTAGCACCATGGCCATGCCGCGAGCCAAAATCATGCTTATAAGCACTTCGCCATTTCCTGTATGACAGGGAAGACAACTATCATTCCGAGCTTGTCAATCCGACATCCTATACTCGTTCAGCATGTTACAGAGCATCAGCAAAACATTGTTAGCAGTCGTAAGTACAATAGCTTTCTGGACACCAGGCTCTAACGTGGTCAGTACTGCCTTCTATCATTATGCTCAACCACGACCGCTTCATCCTTTCCGAGAGGAAGGCATAGCCTTCTCCACGGCGGCAATATCGCAAGCAGCCTTCCCAATACAGTCAACCTAGCAGCTTTCGAGAAAAGAAAGGCCTTCCGTGCGACATTCGGACATCATCACAAGTGTGGACGCACATGGACTATCCAAGCCGGAGATACTGGCAATGGGATTGCCGCTCGCTTGAGCATTCAGTTTGTCCAACTCGCCTACCTCAACCAGGGTGTGGATTGGTACAACCTGCGCATCGGCCAAGTCCTCAACATTCCATGCAATGGCGATGCTCCCGTACCTGTTGGCAGCACCGGCACAGAAACCTCATTTTATACTGTAGTCGCTGGCGATACAGGCAACGACATTGCAGCCCATGCAGGTATGTCGTTCGAAGAGCTTGACTCTGCCAACCCTGGTGTCAACTGGTATAACCTGCAGATCGGGCAGATTCTGAAACTGCCGAGTCCGCAGACGGCAGAGAACACGACAAGTTCAACTACCACGACAAGTCCAACTACTAGCATCTCAACCGAGCAATCAGACGCATCGACTCCTACTACACAGTTTACTAATACTTCAACATTTTCAACAACCAGTACGGAGGTCAGTCCGACGGGCACGACGAACCAGACAGATACGACGAACCAGACAGATACGACGAACCAGACAGATACGACGAACCAGACGGGCACGACGAACCAGACGCCTCAAAACAATACGCTTTATCACTCACCAGTAGTCCGTGCGTACCAGACTCAAGCTGGGCGTTCTCGGGATCTGTTTTCAAAGCGCGCACATAAGGCTGGGTCTGTCAGCTCAACTCATTCCAAACGGGTTTCGTCTGTCACTACCAGACGTCGATCGACCTCACCTACTCGAACCGTATCTTCAGTGCACTCATCCACCTCAAGCCCTCGTACATACTCCGTCAAAGCCGGTGATACAGGCTATCAAATCGCCGCTGCCTACGACATCTCCTTCAGTGCCTTAGATCAAGCCAATCCAGGCATCACATGGATGAACCTTCAAATCAACCAAGTCCTCAGCCTGCCATCAAGCTCCACACTCCCCTCCTCACCCAGCACGTCCAAGTCTGTACTAGTACCTCAACTGGCAGCAGTCCACTCGACCCGCTTATCCAACGCCCAATCCCTCAAATCTGCCACGGATACCTACTCCCTGTACACCGGTCCCGCCATCACACCTCCCTACCCTGAAATGCAAACCTGGCTCTCCTTCTCAACCATGTGGCTCACCAATCTCCCTGACATGGGCCAAAACTGCGTGGGTTCCGTCCCCACAAACACCGCTTCCGAAAACCGCGCGATAAAATCCGCCATCCTCTCTGTCTCGTCCCAAACAGGCGTGCACCCCTCCTTCATCCTAGCCATCATCAAACAGGAATCAAACGGCTGCGTACGCGTCCCAACAACATGGAGTTACGAGGGTATCAAGAACCCAGGAATCATGCAATCATTCGACGGAACCGCAAGCTGTAATTCTGGCGGCGTTCTTCAGCAGCCGTGCCCAAACTCGGTGATCGAAAAGATGGTAACGGATGGTGTGGTTGGGAAACAAGGTGTTGGCATCGTGCCTGCGCTGGAGCAGGCTGCTAAGGCTAATGGAGTGACATGGAGCGGTGTCAGCATAAGAACCAACGTGAACGTGAAGGAGGCAACAAAAACAAAAGTTGTAGATGAAGCAGTGCTATACTACCAGGCCGCCAGAATCTACAATTCTGGGTCTTTACCGGCAGACGGAGATCTCAGTGGTGCAACGGGGAGTACGAGGTGTTATGTTTCCGATATTGTTAATCGGTTATTAGGCTGGGTGGACGCGGCGAGCACATGTTATCTATAGTAGAGGTTAAGCTAAATTTGGGAGCTAGAAAGGTCGCTCGCTAACAGTGGTTGGGGAGGATATTGGAATGGCAGGTTACGTGTTGGAATCGCATACTGAGATGAAAAGCTTGAGAGGAGGATTGTGGCGTTGGACGGAGTGTTTGATGAGGTTAACCTATGCAAAACATAATACGGATAATAAAGCGATCCTGCTGGCAGGATTAGCGGGTAGATATGAATTAAATGGGTTCATTCATGGTGCATCATAATTTCACTTCACAGTAAAATAAGCACCACATCATCTTCCTTGGAACAGTACCCGGTATTCTGGTGGGCATGAGCGAAAGCTGAGAATAGTAGCGATTGCAGTCACACTTTCATGGCTAGCACATCGTTGCAGCCAACCAAGTCCTGTTACAGCAATTCACTGTTGCGACTTGGCTTGCACTGGCAATCGGTGAGCGAAGCGAATACGTTGAGAATGGTGAGAAACATTGTAACGGCCCAGTGAGAGAGGTCGAACACTGCAGCTTCCGAGCAGCCGACTTGGCGTCAACGGCCTTGCAAGTTGCTTTCCTGCACATTGGTCTTCATTGCCCGCAGTGTCCTCTATAGCTTAGTATGGACTGCAACATTAGTAGATGGAGGTCAACGACGAGTCAAGTGTCAAAGGACAAGGCTAGAGACAAAAATCGGGGATGTGAAAATTTCTTTATCAGCATATCGGGTGTTATTCATTCATCATATGCTCGTCTTAGCACTACCTTATTCATGGAATCTCCTTCGTACTTCGAAGAACAACCATGTGCCAGCTAGCTTGAGCCAGCGAAGTGTAATCATGTTATCATAATCCATAAAGCCAATCGCCAATATATCTGCTTTCTACTCTCTCATCTTGCTTGCGTTGGCACAATCTTCGGTATTCCAGATACACCATGAGAGAACCCGACCATCGAATGGGTTTGTTGTGTTGCCATGGCTTGCTTACAACTCGTTCTTGAGGGATGAGCTGCTTGAAGAAGCTTCTTTAGAGGCAGAAGAAGCAGCGGAGGAAGCGGACTTCGAGGCCACCGAGTATGCCGAAGAGGCGGACGCAGAGCCAGTTGCTGAGACGGAGGAGGCACTTGCGGAGACGGAAGAGGCAGCAGGTGCGATCAAGTTCAGAACCCATTGAATACCGTTCTGAATTTGAGCAAAGATGGTACCACTTGGGGTGGAGCTGCCGTGCTTGAAGTAGTTGTACTGCTTCCTTGCCTCAGCTCGTAGTTCGTTGGTGTTGGAACCTTGATAGTTTGTTACACCGTATGAGTCAAGGTAATCCTTTAGATCACTGTCAGACCATGTGTCGAAGACCTCGGCTTTGGCAGCATCGGTCTGCTTGGCGAGATAGTTGGTGACAGAGGCGAATCCAGAGCCACCTTTCTTGGAAGCAGAGGCGTATTGATCTTGAGCCTGCTTGACGAGCTCATTTCGGCTTTGCTTGACACCCTTCTTGGTCTTTTTACCTTGGCTCTCTAGATATTTCTGTAGGTTCTCCACAGTCCAGGTGTCAAAAGTCCAGGCAGAGTAACCAGTGCTAGCCTTGTGTTGGTTGAGTCTAGCTGAAGCAAGGAGCTCATCACGCTTGCCGCCTTGAGGAACAGGAATACCACGAGAGTCAAGGAATGCCTTGAGACGAGACTCAGACCATGTCCCCAGTGCCAAGTCGAAAGCCTTATCAGCAGCCGCCGATGCGGTGTCGGTAGCTTGAGCATATGCGTTACCAGCGCTGTCGGTAGCTTGAGAATATACGTTACCGGCTTGTGAGGTAGCTGCACCATAAGCGGATGCTGCTGAGCCAGAAACAGTAGAAGCAATGTTGCCAGACAGCGAAGCACGTTGCTTACGAGCCAAGGCAATCATTTCATTCTTCTTGCTGCCTTGTGGGACTGGAACACCATGTTCATCAAGGAACTCCTTGAGCTTGCTGTCAGACCAACTGTCAAAGAGGGCATCACTCAAGCTAGCCTGGGCACTCGAGGCAGACTTGGCGAGGTTGGATGTGGCACTAGCAGCAGACTTCGAAGCAGAAGAGATAGAGGAGGACAAGTTGAGACTAGAGAGCCTAGCGTTGCGTCGAACAGATGCGATGAGCTTGTCTCGAGTGGTGGGCTGTGGAGATGGTATGCCGCGTTCATCCAAGAATTCTTTCAAATCAGACTCGGACCAGGAATGATACAGCCAGTCACCAGGGTATGAAGCGTATTCGTTTGTCTTCTTTGCAATTGCATCGTAGTTTTGTCGGGCAGCAGTAAGAAGGCTATCTCGAGATCGTGGTTGAGGAGATGGAATCTTGTGGTAATCAAGGAATGACTTCAAGCTCGATTCAGTCCAGCTAAAAACATGTTAGTTGTGTCTCCTAAAAAGGTAGGGGGTTATCTTACGAGTCAAAAATCCAATCCTTGACACTGCCATAGTGGTCGTCGACTTTCTTGCCTGAAGCAGAAATGGGATCGACAACGTTTGCCTGCCAGTTATCTTTGACCAGATTTTCCAGATCCTTACGATCTGCCGCAGCAGGGTAAGGGATATCGTTATCTGCGAGCCATCTTTCCAGCTCAGTCTCGTGCCACTTGTTGTAAGCTATAGAGCCGTCAGCCAAATTCGAGACAAATGGAGGGGAATGTGGGCATACCAGCTTTGCTGCCTGGAAACCAACTGCTGGCAGCAGCGACCTCTGTGGTAGCGAGTGCTACAAGTAACACCTTTGCGAATGAGAACCTCATCTTGATAGATCACTGATAAGGTCGAAACAAAATCAGTTGTAGGAATGTGGTGAAGAGGTGAGGAGAAGAATTGTGATGTATGTAGTTGTGGAATGTGGTGCAGTGCAAATCTGTCAATAATACAACAGGGCAATTGCGAATGTGCTACATGCTGTGACGTCAGCTACGGTAATTTCACACCACATGTGCAAGAAAACACCACACACAAACACTTGGTACAAAGCGGAAGAAAAGAGGATACACAGTGACTGCTATTGGAGGCAGACATGCCAAACTCCTGCTTTACTCTCCCATTACCTGCATCATCCGCTACATCAGTACCTGTCAACACTTTAAACCGTTGGTCTTTGTGTCGAGAGCTCTCCTTGGATGTGGATTAAGAAACATGCTCGTGCCTGGGATTTTTTTGTCTGCGGTTCGATGGTCCACCAATCTCAAATCCTGGGGTTATTGACGTCATTTCTTTCTTGAAACGCAGTGTACATATCTGATTACTACAAACACACCAACCGTACATCGGGATGTGAAGTGACAGTGAATTTATCTCAGGTCTTACTGCTTCAAACAAAGATACTTGGCACGCACTTTGACTCCCTGCAAATAACGACCTGAAGCACGATCTGAAGAGTGACAGGCCACATGTAGGTGACCAATTAGACCTTCCTTGGCGCCGCTAGCGGAGGTGTTGACGTAGAGCGGAGAACATGGTAGCTCAGCTAAGCTAAGCTATGTGCGGTTGTGAACGCCAGTCCCAAGTTTGGTGTAGGGAGTTCTGATCAAAATGCGAAGCTCGTTTACTACAACCTCTCAGGTACACTTAGAAGTTTGATTGTTGCCAGAGCCTTGTATCTTCCGAAAATGGCATTTCTACTACGAGCCTCGTTCAGAGCACCCCGAGCTTATCTTTTCTCCCCTGCTATCTATACTGCTCCAAAGAGATTCGCATCAACCGACTATGGCAGTGTGCAGTCTGGACAGGAACAAGGTATCAACCAAGACAACCCAAAGAAGCATCTAGAACACCCTGGCCCAGAGCCACCCAGCGTTGCAAAGAAAGGCCAGACACAGTCCTCATCCTCATCGCCAACCTCCTCCACCTCGTCATCCTCCTCGAGTGGCTCGGAAGGCAGTGCTCAGCCAAAGATCCACCAACCGTCATCTCCTGCTGAAAATGATAACCCCGACGTGAAGAAACACAACGAAGAGATGAAGAACAGACACGAGGTGTCTGCGAACCAACTTAGCGAGGACGACAACAAAGTGGACAAGCAGTTTTGGAAGGGTAGGTTGTGAGCATTCGATGTCCATTACACAAACTAATCGTTGTCAGGGGATGTTGGTGATATCAATAGCAAGGACAAGAGCTCATAAGTGAGACGTTCGGCCGGATGAGCATCAGATTTGTACAACAGTGAAGTACCATGGCGTCAGCATTCAAACATTTCGATGGGCTTGTTGGTGATGCTGAGTACTACCGTTAGATGGAGTTGAACGGTCACGGACGTTCATAGGGTCGCGTTTGCATGATCTAAAGCTTCAAAATATAAAATTGTGAACTTGAATGAACAAATCTACTCAAAGTCCCAAAAAGGCTGGTCTTCATCTTCACTTTCTTTGTGTTAACATATTTAACCTGTCCTCTCAGAATGTCCGCAGTCATCTGCACTGTTTGGCTCTCCTGTTGTGCATCAGCAGTACAGCACGTACTTATAATAGCAGGGCGATCTTCGTGTTCCAGCTCAATTCAAGCAAATTACATAACTGACCACGTCTCCCAACCAGTAGTAAACATCAACATCTACGCGCCTGAATGAACCGACTGAAGATAACGACAAGTCGCGACTCGAACAAGGTATATTAGCGTCAATGGCTATGTTCACTGCTGGTAAAACAATCACCGACACTCAGGAAGCTTTGGCAAGGTCAAAGATGGCTTGTAAGGAAACTCGACCACGCTGACCCCATCCAGCTTGTCCATACTCCACGTCAGGTCGAACTTTGGCATACCAAGCTCCTGCCCTGTGATCCAAGTCCTCGCTTGACAGGGTTGCCGACCAAGACTGACAGACATGGTCGATGGCTTTGAGCAGCATTGCAGTGGCAGCCTCTCTTCTCGAGGTTCTCTGTGCAGGTGTCAGCTTCTTGAACTTCTTTGGCGAATCTTTTCCTTCTGATTTAATGTACGGCTCAGTGTGCTCGTCCTCGCTTATATCAACTAGATCAATCGATTTCAGGAGGTAAGTCCGAGCAGCCTGTGGCTTGTGAATAGGTGGGCCTGCACTACCCGTCAGTTTGCCTGCGACCAACGGACCATTTGACTTCTTGAGGGCCTCCAGGTCAATGCCCCAAAATGCTTCATGACTTGTCCCACCATCGTCTTGCAATGTAGTTTGGCTATCCAATTCCTCAGGTTTGGCTGGCCCCATAGTATGCCTCCTCATCACCGCAATCTCTCTACCCATCAATTTGATTTTGGGTTGTCCTTGCGCCCATCCTTCATCCTCCGCAGTACTGTTTGTAAGGCCAATGTATTTCGCTTTGCTTTGCGCTCCTGCACTTGTTACTGCTTGGGCAAGACTCAACCGACTGGAAAGTGGTTGATCAGGCAATATATATTTTGCTACCGTCACAGCGAATGCCAGGAAGAGTGGCGCACGGTTCGTCTCAACGACCTTCGCACATAGCTCATCCAGAGATAGCTCGGAAAGCGGCAAAGCTAGTTCTGCTTCTTCGTCGACTTCTGCAGTCTTGAGATGCTTTACTGGTCCACTGGAATCGTCAGGGGCGCCCCGTTTCTTAGAATTGGATACTTTCTTCTTGGCTGCAGTCAAAACTTGTCTTGCGATCTTGTCGTCTTCAAAGACAGTTTTGAGCGTGTTCAGATTAGCACGTGCGATTTCATCTGGAGTGTTCAAGCCTTTCTGTCGCAATACGTTACATTTGGGAAGCGCTTGGGCTAGCACGAGTTTGCTATCCTGCGTTAAGAAGCGCAGCAATTGGATTGTATCTGCTTCCGTTGCCATTCTCGGGAGTCTTTGCAACACGAGTCGCATCAAAATGGAAAGTCGAAATCCACTAACGAACTGTCAAGACGTTCCATGACGGTCCGAAAGTCCCGTTATCGCGTTGATGCTCAGAAATT
This sequence comes from Neophaeococcomyces aloes, assembly GCA_022813445.1. Classification (NCBI taxonomy): domain Eukaryota; kingdom Fungi; phylum Ascomycota; class Eurotiomycetes; order Chaetothyriales; genus Neophaeococcomyces; species Neophaeococcomyces aloes. The sequence continues at coordinate 94,897 of JAKLMK010000087.1, read as the reverse complement.
GTGGAGATTCAGACAGACAGACACTCATCATGTGAACGCATTAAGCTCAACACTCGTTTGGTGCCAAGAGGGCGCGACATCATGCGTGAAGCCAAGTAAAGTTTTTTGATAGGGATACCGGCTCTGGTGGGTCGTTGTCCGAGACCGAAACCACTAGCAGTAACCCAAGCCACTAAAACGTAATCATATTCCAACCTCAATACCGCAGCCAACTTTACGTCTGGGGCAACGATTCCATATAGAACCACACTTCAAATCGACAGGTGGAGCAACCTCCTGTATTAACGACCGCACACATGAGAAACCTCGAGCCGTAACAGAACTTGTCGATATCGACGTCGGGCGCGAACGACACCCTTCGCGGCGTTGCCGCTGATTTTGCACAGCCCCTCAGAGTCATGACTACACGATCTCACCTCTCGCTGTCCCTATCGCGCGAGCCATCAATAATGCAGGACTACCGGTCACGACGCGTTTCGACCGAATCAACTCACGATGTCTTCAGCGACGATCATGAACTCGACTCTCCCGTAACCATCGATAACGAGCCATTAAGCAACATACCTCAGCCAAGACAACAATACTTTGATGATCCTTTTTCCGACCATAATTCCTCGCATACCGTCCCTTTCTCCGACAACCCACGCTTTTCAACAGATCGTAGCTCGACGACGAAACCAAGGTTAATGATTGACGATGTTCCGACAACGAGTGGTGGAGGATTGGGGCGATCAATCAGTACCTCAAGTCGAATAACAATACCGCGAACCGAAAGTCCTTATAATGGCCCGACGGCCCCGAGCCATCCTTACATGATGTACTCTCAGTTGACAAGAGCATCCAGTACAGCAAGTCAGTCAACCTTTCGGCCCGGCGCAGAGACACCGTTCGTACCGCCCAGCAACGGACCGGAACACCCATACCAAATGTATCCTCAAAATACGGTTGCAGAGGAAGATGAAGACATCACCACGCACGGTATTCCTCTACTCGGCTTTCCACGCAATGGGTTTGCGTCGTCCTCGGGAGGTTCGAGCACTGAAGCCGGCGACATTATTGGTTCAGATGGACATGTAGAACACTTACCACCGTATACTCGATATGCCGACAACACTGTCGCTAAGGGAAATATGGATAGAATCAATGGAAGAGGACTGTCACAAAGGCAATCACGGACTTCCTTGGCACCTTCTACCTTAGCACCCTCAACCTCAAACGTACCTGCGCCCCCATCAAATACTGCATCAACGACACTGCTTGTCCCGGCTAGGGAAGAGTTTGACCAGGAAGAAGCACAGGAGCAAACTGCCCGGAAAGAGGGCTGGAAGAAACAAACTCTACGGCGAACCCATTTTGGCATCCCGTTGTGGGGGATGATAATGGTAGTGCTATGTATTGTGATCTCTGCCACTGTAGGTGGAGTGGTGGGAGGTGTTATAGGCAATAGACAAGGTCAACAACAAGCATGGGCTGCTGGGTAAGTTCGGATTCAGTTTTCGCAGGTCAAGCGTGCTAACAATCCTCAGCGCTGTCACAACAATCTGGCTAGATGCCATTCCAACCACCCTAGGTGCCGACAGCTCTCCGCTTCCCACCGGCCACTATCAAATCCCACTCGATCAGTCTCAGGAGGTTAACCAGTGCATTCCGACATCTTCCTACTCAAACGCTTGGAGCTGTATGGATATCGCTTATATTGGTCTGAACGTCTCTCAAAATAATGGCGTATACCAGGCTGTATTCGAGGATTTCTCAGCCAACACAGCAGCCTTCCGATATGGTCCACAACCTCCTGATTTTAATGGGACCGCCTTCGACCTCCAGCCAATGTCAGACAAAGACGCTGGCGAACTTGGAGTTGCTATGTTCTTTTCTGTCTTGTTTGATAAGCTTGCTATCAGTATGTACAGTCCCACCATCCTCCAACCTCGTATGCTAACTTGTGCAGTACCTGAGTCAGCACTTACCCCTGCATCAAACAAAGAAACTACGACGTGGGATGTTTTCAAGCGCAGCGCCGATTATGATGGTACACCACTCATACCTTCCCAAAAGCCATGGTTCTGTTTCTGGAACTCAACGATCAACGAAGTTTTCATTTACCTAAATCAAGCTGCACCAACAAACTCCACAACGACCACCACCTCCAAAGATGCCAGTGATTCGAAGTCCACCTCGCATGGGCCGCCTACAACAACTCTTTTCTCGCAAACCACCTCTGTTGCAGCAATGCAAGAGCTCACTGCAGCTACATCACCGACACAAACGGCCACTGTCTTCCAAGCCTACAACCCCGCACCACCACCACGCCCAACGAATGCCCCTCCTCCTCCCCCTACAAAGCGTTCATTCGATACGGCCGAGGCTAGTATTTCAAATTATCCCAAGCTCATCAAGATGGTCGAGAAACGCAAACCATACGACAGTACTTCGCCAAATGTCCAACCATACTGTCAGCAAATGCAAATACTTGACAACTGGAAGATTGTACCGCTCTTGAACGTCCCGAAAATACGTATCAACGAGATTGTTTATACCTCGACCAGTACGCTTGCGGCCGCAGCCACAGCGACGACGAACAGTAACTCTCAGAGCGATGTAATTTCAAATTTCGAATCATACTGCGTTTGTGAATGGACAAGCCACTGAAAGGCTTTTCTCAATTTTACTTTTGGCGTAATGTGCAAAAAGAGTGGGAGCGTTAAAGAGCTTGTCGTGTCACGACTCATTGACGGCCGACTAAGGATTCGAAATCAAGGCGTAACAGGGGGATCCAACACTAACGACTAATGATCAGGTGCACTTATTTTATGCACGTTGTTTTTTGTTTTGATTATACTCAAGCGGGCGATGACAAAGGTTAGGCAAATATTGACATCCTTTCAGGGATAAAAAGGGAAGGGAAAGGGAGGTCCGTGTAGGGACTTGTATCCCTGTTATACTCGCTCGGGCAAGGCAGGTTGGCTGGTTACTGAGCGCGAGGCGAATATAGCTGTAAATATCATACGCAACTTCATGTGAGTATAATGATCCAATGAAATGGGTACATACTTCGATTCATAGATTCAGATATTTACTCGTACGTGTATGCCTATGTACGTAGGTACGGTACGTATAATAAATTTCCCTGGGATTCCAATCTCGTACCATAACTATATGTGGCTCGGGTACAAGATACGTTACGTTACCTGCCGCTCGTTATGTTATTCTATGTACCTACATATGCGATCCTATCTTCTGCCTTCCCTCCAGTACGTACTTTATCTCTAGCTTCCCCGTCCTTACCCTGTATAATCACCTAGGTACAAACATCACTGCACTACTTGTTACCATTACATAATGTACGTATTGGGATATCGATACTAAAATTACATCGCTTCACACGTCTACATTCGCATTATATGTATGTAGATACGTACGTAGAGATATAGTATTTATACTAGCTAAATATCCTCTATATAGGGCACGTTCTGCTTTGGATCCTAGCGGTTGTACGAGAGTTACGGGGGGGAAGAAGAATGTATGTAGGTACGTACGTACCTAGATTGACAGGTAGGTGTGGCACGTACTGTATATATATATATATATATATATATATATATGTACATGTAACGTGGTGTTGAGGCGTGGAGAATGAACGAAGGAACGAAGGAAGGGAGGCTCGGAACTAGGTTCTGCGATGTGGATGTGGTTGGGCGTGCCGATGGATGGCACGAAAGGGGTGGGTTAGGTATAGTAGGTAGGTAGGTAAGCAGATGTGCTATAGTAGGCAAGTAACGAACCGTTGGTGGGAGGAGTGTTCTTGTTTACTGATTGGAATTGTTTTTGGTGATGTGCTATGGTAGGGACGTGGACTTGATAAGAGCATGTATGTAATGCTTTGAATTTTAGCTAGGTGTCTACTATGTACGTAACGGTTCGAGGCCAGGTGGACATTCGTGAATATATATGTCTGATGTGAGGTCATCTGTTAATGGACTCTAGGAGAATACCTCTGCGGGCAGGCGGAAAGCTTCAGCCAGCAACGTATAGTATATTCCTCACAATACCTGCCTTGCCATGTCGTCCAAAGTTGCTCAATCAACAGTCGGTCGTAGCGTTACCATCAGATGTTTTTTGGTATATGGAACGAAATAGTCGTTCCATTCCATGCCCTCTTTAGTCGTGCCTGCATTATCGATCTCAAAACGGCGGAACATGTAAGCGAAGCCGAGGTAGAGCTCAGCCCATGCAAGACTGGTAAGAAACACAATTAGCAGCTGACTTCTCGTTTGACTTGGGTAGCTATATCGAACTTACTTTTGACCGATACAGGAGCGTGGACCTCGAGGAAATGAGATAAGGTTGTGTTCCAGATCACGGGAATTGGCATCCAGCCAGCGTTCTGGAACGAACTTATCGGCGTCCTGGAAGTACTTCTCTGACATCTGGTAGACGCTGTTTGAGTGACAAATGAGTGTTCCTGGTGGTAGTCGATGGCCGTCTACGACGTGTTCCGTATCGGGTGATACCCGTGCCATCCGATGTGCTGCTCCGAAGCTGAAGCGTAAACTTTCTTTGATGACTGCGGTGAGGTATGGAAGCTGTTCGAGCTCTTGCCATGATTTCAGCTGTTTTGACTTGGGGTCTGGTATGGCTTCGCGAAGCTCCTTCTTTAGCTTGTCGCGTGCTTCTGCATTATTCATCAAATACCATGTGCCAAAGGCCAGGGTGTTTGCGGTTGTATCTGTACCAGCCACAAACAGGATGAACAAATCGCTGGTTAGCTCGTCTTCCCCAAGTCGAGCCTTGCCAGTTTGTGGTCCGACAGCAATTGCGTTCTCGAGCAGACTTCGTGCCCCAGACTCTTCTACACCAGCCTTGTCTGCAGCTAGTAGCTCTTTCACCCGCTCGTTGTTTTGCTGTGATTGTCAGAAAGGTAATCAGGAAGATAGGAAGAATTCATTACCCTTTGTATATACTTTGTTTCGAGGAGAGCAGGAGCAACCGCCTTGATTACCGCTTCTGGAAGCTTACCTACCATGTTGAACATAAACCGATCAAGACGTGGAAAATACCATGCCTGAGGGACGTTAGAAAACCATGCATCCAATGCGACTATCAGCGGAGCGTTGAAGTTTTCCGCATCTAGAAATCCTAGAGATTTCTTGCAACAGTATTCCATAATGGTGTCTGCAGTCATACACTTGTATCCTCTTGTGAGGTTGATAGACTCATTCGGTGTGTTCTTGATCTTGGTTTCCAGAATGTCGAAAAACTTGAGCATCTGCTTGTGTATCAATCCCTCCAGTTGCTGAATTGACTGTCGAGAAAAGAAGGGTGAATACATGCCACGGCGTATTCTAGCATGCGATGGATTGAGGGTTGACCAGAAGGATCCGTCGAAAAGTGGGTTGTTGTAGATTGGTACGTCTGGACGCTGGAACTTGGAGTTTGACTTGAAAACCTCATCATAAGAATTCATATCTAGGACGTGAACCTGGTTCGGCATTATGCGCACTATCGGACCATATTGTTCATGCATTTCCATGATCCTCCGAGTATAAGACGTCTTGATTGGAATGTCGTAAGAGGCGCCGTACATGGATGTTATGGCAGCCCATTTTGGCCCAGGCACGCCGGCGAGAGGATGGAAGTACAGGCGGTATATGGTTCGGAGGAACAGCCAGGCGGCGACGGCCGCTAGCAACGCGCTGACACTGAACGACAGCATGGCTTTAGCAATGAAGAGACCCGTTATCAGAAGATTGTTGGGGAAAGAAGTCGTTTTTCAGACATGAGGGGTGCGAAGGTGGTCTTATGGCTTCGGTCAAGTCTTGTGGTGGGTACCAGTAGTACGGGCAAAAGTACTACTGTACTAGTACATGCAGATAAGCGCGCTGAATGTGTTGTTGGCTCCATGGGCTGGCCGAGAATCATCTTTCAGCTTTTGCAGCTTGCTAGCGAGCATTCTGAGTTCACAACGTTCAGACCAAGCCACGACACGCCGTTTGATACTGCAATCGGACTTGAATGCCGATATGTGCAGTACAATACAGTAGACTAGGGCGCAGAAAGATTGGACAAGCCTCCCTCAGGACGAGGATTGTGCAAAAGCAATAACGTACATTACCCATAACGTAGCACTGCGGCTGCACAAAGGTAAGAGCTTAGCGCGAGGAAACAGTGCTGCCGCTTTCGGCAACAGTTCGATTGACCGACTTGGGTTGACGGTGACTTTGTGGATGCACGAGCTCGAAGCTAGCAACAGACGAGATGTTGGTGGAAGGTGAGGTGTTACCAAGTATGGCAACTATAATCCAAGCGCACAGTACAGCACTATTACAGTAACCTGATCAAGCATTAGTCCATCCCCTTCTTGAAAGTCAGTGTGTTTTTGGCTTTTTGCTGGAGCCAGTCCGCAACGGCCACACTCAACTTTCAAGGACCGAATGCGCCAGCTAACCACCTACAGCATAGTCTTGTTCCGAGGTTTCTGACCATTATTATACTGTAAGTCTGGCACTTCGTAATTAGTTGATACCACCGTCGAGCATCAAACATAGATAGCCACGAAGGTCAATCCTTCAGTGTTGAGTACTTGCAAATAGTGCTTGGTGAAACTCAAGTGCTGACCAGCGGTCCACTTCAAACACAATAGAGTGGGCACCTGGAATGCGGGCTGACAGTGAAGGATAACGGATCAGATACAGTAGAAGCATACCAGTATAATAAAGTTTGGCATGTGCCTGGGCAGGAAAAGGTTGACTTGGTACTCTATATATACACTATGTGAATACGTGAAGTACTGTCCCGGGTAGAACAAGAAAGTGCATGTGAACGACCGTCGCTGGTGATACTGTATTGACCACCAGCCAATAGAACATCCGGATCGGCTACCCTGTCAATAGTGGAGGTTAGTCTCATTCAGCGGTGTTGCATTTCAAACAACAGGTGCGTTATGGACTTATGATCAACGTACATGTACTTAGATTTTCTGTGCTCACCTACTATACCTACATATATGCTACCCAAGGCAATCCTTCAAAGACCCGAACATTCACCTTTTGCTTTCCCAACAAAGGATCAAGCCATGGGAATATGTCCCACAGCGCTGTAAAAGCACTTCTATACTTTAAAGACGATGCTCGAATCCTCTGTCCGTGCTCGGTCACTTTATACTCACTTCTTCGCAAGTATCCGACACTCCTCCTCATCGTTCTCCTCGTCATCATTTAACTGCGACACTGGCAGTCCTTGCCCCCTATCTGCGTAAATATTGTAGGATCACCACCAGAGGTGCATGTAGGATGTTGCGTGCTCAGGTTGATGCTTGTGGAAGCAGCAATTCACCTGTAGTCTACTCCATAACCATCCCCGGGTCGACGTCTGTAGACATTGTGCTCTACCCGTTCCTGGCGTCCACCCTCCTCCATTCGAGCTATCCGCCTTCCGTGTTCGGATTCCGCCTCTCTACGGGCAAGCTCAATCCTGTTCTGCCGTATTTGGAAGGGGAAGGTGCCAGGCACGGGTTGACGACGTAACGTGGTTCGATAAGGATATGATATATAGACCAAAATGATGTATCCAATTATTGCAAGTGGGATCGCCAAATCTGGCCGTTCTAGATATGGAAGGGCTATTTTCTCAATTTCTAGCACAGGCAGTGATGGATCCCGGATCACAATCGGCGGAGGTCCAAGCGTAGTATTCGATGGTAGTCTGCATGGCGCATCCTATTTCGTTAGCGACACTGAATACAGACTGGTACACCACGTACCGTGTGCGTCTCGCACCAGCCCAGATAATCTTTCAATGCTGTCCAGCCTGCAAGTCTAACAGCCCAAGCCGCCAACAGGAACATGGCGATCCAGGCTACGAACTGACAGCCAAGTCGTAGTCCGTTCTTTAGTTGCGAAAACTTATTCTTGCATTGCGCGGTGGTGCCAGGAGCTGCTACAGGTTGATGAGCTGGGGTCTGTACTGCTGGTATTGTTGGTACAGTTGTCGTGGTAGATAGAGCCTGGTGGGTTGTCGCCGGCGTCGCGAGAGTGCTCGGATTCGTGGCATGTTGAGAATTGGTAACCTATAAAGACCCGCTCGTGCCGTTCAGCGGCGTAAGCTGTATACTACTTGAACTCATCTTCTGTCAAGCTCTAGCGCTGAATATGGCAACAGGTCAATCAGGAGGGTTGCAGTAGCTGGAGATGCTGCTGTATTCATAGCCGGAAGCATGCAGACTGTGCACCTGCAGGCTGTGTTGTGCTCTGCTGCATGATATCGAAACGCTTACCCGAAACACAACACAAGAACTAATAAGAAGGTTCGGCGTCTACAGTCCAAGCACTTATTTATATTCAGGGCCACCCCAAACTGCCGGTCACGCTAATGCAGCCAAGCTCTTGTCTTTCTGATTGGCACAGACACATGATCATCTACACCAATTTCTACTACTGTATATGGTGAAGTCTAGGAGCTGAAATCAAAGCGGAAGAATGATCGTGTCTGACACCGACAGTGGCGGATGTATGTACATTCTATTAGACATTATCTATATACGTGTCCGTCATAGCGGCAACACCCCTCCGTCTACTCATACATTGATCGCGTGGGATTCCTCCATACTGCCTGCTCGGAACCCAGGACTTGCAGCCCGTGGACGTCCAGGTGCCCACAATGAACTTATCTCCATTGAGCCCTCTCCATATATACGCCTCCAACGTTCTGATGGCGTGGAAGACTCCCTGCGTGTAAGCGCGATTTGTTTTTCTATGCTTAGAGCCAAGCCCGCTACAGGCTCCTGTATCTCTTGCTCAATCATGGCATTTTCCGCTGCACTGAAAACCTTCAATTTCAAATATGCCCACGCGAGGATATCGTCCTGTACTTCGGTTGTCTTTCCTCTGCGTCTACGTGCTTGCTTCTCCTTGATTGCTGCACGAATGATGATTCTTGCCGTTTGCAAGTTCGGCTCGGTGATGGTCATGGGCTTCAGGAGTGGTGCAAGATTATCCTCGGTTGAAGATTGCGGAAACATTGCTGTCTCGAATGGCACATCCACATCTGTGGCAACAGCAGTGTTTAAATCGTCGTACTGCAGTTTTTCGTGGTCACGACTTATTGCACCTTCGCCGTTCGCCTGCGGAATGTCTTCGTCCACATCGGTGTCAATGTCGCCATCATCCATCTCCGATCTAGCCATCTCGGAAACGTCGAAGTCCTGGCAGAATAGACTCCACATTTCACGACCAGCAGTGCAACCGTGAACATCAACGACTGCGGACAATAGGACATTGAAATGGTTGGCCGGCAAAGATACGACGTTGCCTGTCCTGTACTGGTTGACATAAGTCCGTGCAAAATGCTCGAGAACGCTCCTATCGGTGAAGGCAAATACGCGAAGAATATGGCCGATTTGTTGTTTGAAGAGGTTTTGCTGAACCACGGTGAAGTCGCGGTTGATATTGCCATAGATTTTGCTCTCGAGAATGTCCTTTAGAATGCTGCACGCCCTTTCCACCTGTATCTCCTTGTTCTTTTCTTTGCCGAATATGCCATTCTCCAGCCTCAGAATCGTTGCTGCGAGATGGACAATGTTAGTGAGTCCAGGCCCGCCGCCTTCAGCCTGCCTTAGCTGCGTTAGCCAAATACGGACAGCATCGAAATCCAAAATGCTAAGCAGTCCATTCACAATACTCCGCATAACTCTGACAGTCGCTCCCACTCTAGGCCGGTGGCTGGCCCTTAATACTTCGTGCCGCAAGTCTTCGTCCTGACTGACTGATGCGAAGTTGAGCAATGCCGCGATCATAGAAGAATGTCCATAAGCAGATTTGGGAATCAATGCACCATCGAGATCGTCGGCATAGAGGAGCCACTGGCCTAGACCCGTCATTTTGGTGTCCGAGAGCAAGCCCAGAAAAGCAGCGAGTTTATAGTACGGTAGCTGACCATAAGACTCAGTATACTCGGCGCGATACGGGAAAGGCCGAGGTGAAAAGAAGCCCTTTTCCGGCGCAGGTTGCATTTGCAGAAATTCGGTGATGGAACGGAGCTTGTTTTTATCGACCTTTTCCTGAATATCATTGAAAAGCTGCAACGCGCTGTGAACATCGCCAAGTTGTACTAGACCGTCAAGTGCCTGGTGTTGTAGTCCAGATAACTGCTGGCTATGTGAAAGAATAGGGTTGAGACTCAAGTCTGTAGTCACCGTTGAGGTGTTGCCGATCGTCTCAAGCTGCTGCATGTTGTAGAGGGATGTAGTCCATCTCTGCAGAGACGTAGCGGGAGACCTAGCTGAGTCAAAGGTACCAGTTTGCACGAGCCTGTTTCCAACAAAATCCAGATATTCAGGGGGCAAATCATGTGGTTCCAGAAATGCGACAATGTTCTCGATGTCAATAATAGTAGCATCAGTATGTCTGAAACCCGAGATGCGGTCGGAACTAACATCGCAACTATTAATGCATGACTCCAACACAGCAAGCACAACTTCAACACTGATGGTTCTTGGAGGAACATCCACAAATGGTTTCTCACGACTGTAGCCCTCAATCAAGCCAACAGTGCCACCATGGCGAAGCTTGACTCTATCCCAATCGATTCTGGCATTGCGGTTACCAGCGTACTGTGGCGAAGTCCATCTCATAGCAAACCACGGGTCCTTTTGATGTTCTCGTAAGGACTTGATTATTGCAACAGCAGCACCTCTGTAGCCTCCGTCGACACAGCACCAAAGGATCAACTCTAACCAAATTTCAGGGGCAAGCGGACTAACTTTGAGTCTGAAGCGACCACCAGGAACGCTTTCACTGATCTGTTTGAAGGTCAAGCCACGGGCAGTAGCCTCAGCAATAGCACCATCTTGCTGCTTTCGCCAAACGGCATCGGACATTGAAGCCAGAATGCGTGATGATACCATATGCAAGATAGGCGGGCGCTGCGAGAAAGTAGGCTTTGTGAGTGGTTTGTAGGCGTATATATCATCAGGAATCATGCCAAGGTTATGGATGTGACCTAGAATAAGGAGGACCGAGGACATGACATCTGCGGCATCGCCTTCCTTCATATCAGTACACCGTAGAACGAGTCGACCCAGAGTGTCCCAAAGCATGTTGAGAAATGCATATTCAAGCCCAGCAGATTGATGAAGAAATTGGTTGTTTTCAAATGCAGCTTCGCTATCGATGGTGTCAGAGGGGGTATAGCTGAGCCATGGGTCAACAGCCCTCTTGGCTTCGGGTCTTAGTGACACAAACAAATCGTCAGGCCAATGTATGTTGGAAGGAGGTTTCGTAGAGTTCACCTTGGTGCCTGCAGCTATCTGTCGCAAACACTCGGTTATCAACCAGACGGCAGCCCCTTCGTAGCCATTCTCAATCATCCATGCAAATATGTTAACTCTAGCTCTTTTCCGTGCACCATTCGTTATCGTCTCAATATGAGCCAATTCTAGCACCAGGGTGGAATTCCCATTGTTGCTGAGATGGCCAGCTGGTAAGACGCCTTTGACAGTAGATGGCAGAAATCTGTCGAACTCAGCAGCCCAGTCTAGGGGATTTCTGGACTTGTTGCCCCTGGGTTTGTCCCATCTCTTCGCATCCTCCGAGAGTCTAGGAATTCTTCCATCATCTTGTTGGACTGACAAGTCAGGAAGACTCGATATGCTTCGGCGATAGTATTGGACATGAGCTGGTCTAACGAAGAGCTGACGTGGCGCGTGCCGGAGCCCATATGATTTTGAAGTGAATGAATGTCGTAGGCACAGCAATGGTTCAGAGCGGTACTGGATGTGTCGCGGTAGGCATGGGAGAGCTTTTCGCATATCACGGTGATGTCGTGCGGGCAAACATCTGGATCCAAGATGTAGATTATAAGATGAGTGGATGGGAGGGGCGAGGTGAAGGCAAAACGACTTGCCTGCTATTTTATTTTTCGCAGTAGAAGTAAAAGATGGTCGACATCATCATTAACAATTATTGCAAAAGTAGAGTTGGAAACTAAAAATGCAGCCACTCTATCAATGGAACTTGCACATCCACTTGTATCTGCCACTGTCCCTGTTTCGCATAAACATCAACAACTCGCCGACCACTTATCGCTTCTCATTCTTCGATTCTACATTTCTTCCTCGGAACCGATCTACACATCCAGGATATGCGACTACAATGCACCGATCTAGTCAAGGATCGACGCTGAAACACGTTCAACATGGCTACACGCGCACGCGACACTCGATCTGACTCGAATGCGAGGAACAAGGAAAACGACTCTGTCCACAATAGAGAATCGCGTCGACAGTTTATCCCATCGCTGATAAAGTCGCCGGAGAAGCAGGAATTCTTTACCGATACTATCCTCGATGACAGTGACGCGTCTCAGCACTCACAACGCTCGCAACACTCTCTCATACCACTACCACGGTCTTCCAAAGACAGTCTGTCGCATTCTCGTCACAAGATTCGCGCAATCAACGTCAACCGCGAGTTGAAACCTCGAGCGAAACAGCGATTGGCGCATTCCGTACTACCTCTACCGCGCAACAATGACTTCAAGAACTCCTATGGTAGATCTCTAGCGCAAGATACAAGTCCAGTTGAGGATACTGGCCTCTCAACCCCTCCAAGATCGCGCGGCGGCTCCTCGATCGCAAGTCCTTTACCAACCTTTTCCAGCCCTCCGCGAGCTCTGACTGAGACATACGAGCGAATTGATCAAGAGGAAGACCTGGCAGCCACTGAAGGTGAAATTTCGGATCCCGAAGACAATGATCTGAACAAGGAGAATGAACCTAAGCTTAATGGTTACAAATCAACCAAGCAACGTCCACATGATGCTTCCCGGCATGTTCCCCGCTCGGGTGGTTCGACGCCAACGAATCGACTGCCGCTGGACAAAAAGCCGCGCAGAGCGGATGAGGATCTCACAACAGCATCTGTCTTATCCGATCCAACTGGCATGAGTTTCGTTAGGGACCTCTCGGACCGAAATTTGCAGAAGGCTTTGACTCCTCTCGTGTTGGAGAGTGCTAAAGATCGAAAAGCCCTCGAGCAAGCTTGGTTGTCTAGGAAACCCATCGCTTTTAGCAAGGCCGGGAGAATCGCCAACGATAATATCGATGTACCTGATCCCGTTGCTTTGTCCCCAAATTTACCACCACGCCGTCTGATACCGTTCAGCAAAGCTGGAAGAATAAAGCTTGCCAGTGACCTAGTCACCAGGCCACAGCATCAACGCACGTTCTCAGACGTGACGCTCCAAACCGTCCATGACCATCGATCTCAGGAACATGCGGCACGTAATGATAACTGGCATGATGAAGACCTTCCACGAAATGTTATGCCACATAATCCTCGTCTACACCGTCAAAATTTCTTCCCTCAGAACCATGGCTTTCCTGCTCGCAAATCCTCAAATGACCATGACCCAGATCTTGCAGATGACCACCAAAATGATTTCCAAGAAATGAAGAGTGACGCCCCTCTCATCTCAACTTCACAGCAATCTCAACCTAATGAGCTTCGACGTAATGACTTCAGACGATCCCTTGAGCTGCATAAACCTCCCAAACCAACATCAAGCTACGAAGCACTTGCTGCTGAAGGTGACCTTACTTTGGAAAGCGATCAACAATCTCAAGCAACTTCAGATATTGATTGGATGCAGGTGGCTGCGGACCAGCCCATAAAAACAATTGAACCTGAATTCGCAAATCAATCTCCAAATCAACTTTCTGATACCCAAGAGATCCTCACCTCTCCCGAGAAGAGCAGAAGGTTAGACATGGACTTCACGGGCCAATCAATTCAAGTTTCAGAGAGCCCTCCTGTGCGTAGTAAAGCCATAGCCAAGGACTACCATCGAGATAGGGAGATCGAAGGCATTGCAAAGCAAGCTGTCACAACTAGCAGGTTGAGTCAGCTAAGAGCCAGAGAATCGCACGAGCGAGTACGAGCAACGTCCAAATCGCCAGTATCCGAAGTATCTGATCTTGGACTACATCAAGGCAGGTCTCGACGGAGCAGTAGCTTGACTGGGGAGGGTATCCCAGACACGCCAATTATTATCTACAAAACATCATCGGCAGGAAGTACAGGTAAACATTCGAGCACACCTGTGGTCAGACCTTCTCCAGACCGAAGTCGATCACATGAGGTTCTGCAACGGCTGGCACGAGGGTCTAGTAGTACTCCTAGATCATCGACTCCTACAGACAAGACAGTCAATGATGATGTCGTCAACGCCGGCAGAGAACACGAAGATGTAGTCCTAGATGAGACCTTGGAAGCAGGTCAGATGCTAATTGAGCGACCTGAATTATATTCCGAAGGAATGTCGAAAACCGTGCAGCAGACACCCAAAGTGGTCGGAGCATGGACCGACACAATCCTACCAGATACTATAAAGACTACGAAGCGTAATGGCCAAACCACACGATATGCTCAGACGCCTCATGTAAATGCCGGTGGCTGGGTCGATACTCCTGGCCCGAATGGTCAATCGGCCAAGTTAGAGCCTGTCCTCGAAGTCACGCAGGAGGTCCCAGAAGAGCTCATGAAAGGAATTGTCAAAGAAAAAGTCGGTGCTCACGATGTCAATAACACCGAGGTGGCCGCCGAAGCAACATCTGATTCTCGGCCTGTTGTTGTCAACTCCACCGTAACTGGCGAGAGTCTAGCCCAAAGGGTTCTCAATGAAGCCAAAGACAAGATCAAAGTCAGAGAACAAACCAGCACCCAGCTAGCGCTACAAGGCACTGAGCCCAGCAGTCGAGACGATACACTCACACTAGGCAACGCCACAATCCAATCCCTCGAAAACATCCTCGAAATGGATCACACAGACATAACAATTCTATCTCGTCTAGGTGATGATCCGCTCAGCCAAACAGAAGAAGAAATCCTCGACCGCCTCGGTTCAAGACTAGATCGTTTACGCCGCCACATCCACGATGCAAAGAAAGGAATATCAAACATCGAGCACGAGATGGCCGAACAGCAACACCAACAACAACAGTCACAACAATCACAACAATCACAACAATCACAACAGTCACAACAGTCGTCACAACTACAAACCTCTATCGAAATCAAACCCCAACAGCACACAACAACACCAACCACAGAAACACTCTTCCCAACCACAACAATCCTAAACATCAAACTCCCCCTCCCCCTCCTCTTCCACCCTCCACCCAACAAAACCACCACCAAAACAACAAACACCACCCTACCCACATTCAAGTATCTCCACACCCCCCACCCTCACCCAACCCCTCTAGGCTGGCTCATCCTCCTCCTAACAACATGGTACATCCTCGAATGCACCCTGCACACTCTCTACTCCCACCCCCCCTACGCATCGCACTACACATTCCCAACCCTTCCCGAGCCAGAATTCCCATACGTCCTGCCGACTATGCTGTATCGATGGAGTCGGCTGAGCTATTTATGGGCTCCGGTGTGGGCGTTTTTGAGCGGTGTTGTGAGGATGCTGGGAATTTGGGTGGGGTGGGGGGATGGGTTTGTTGATGATGGACTTGGAGTTGGGGGTGGAGTGGAGAAGGCGGTGGAGACGGTGAAGATGGTGGTAAGTGCAGGTGCGACGGCGGTGAGTGAAGGGGTGGATATGATGATGAATGATGAGTTTTTATGATTGAATGTGTGCATGCGTTGTAGAACTTGGCTTTTGGCGAGGATGAAGGAGTTTGAGGTATACACTGTACACTGTACAAAGCAAGATGCCTACTTGAATGTAAGTATGGGGTGTCTACATAGTACAGTACATAACTGCAAGCAAGTGCGGTATTGGAATTGAATGAAGTGAGTGCTGTACTGGCATAAGCTGAAACTTGGTCTTGAAATTGATTCGAATTTTAAAACTTAATTAATTATGGCAGTAGGAAGTATTGGCAGATGATGGTAATATATCAACCAGTCATAAACACAGATCCATCAATTCCGTCTATTGTCCATGGAAGCTACCTATTTCGTTCTAGTTATGAAAGGATGTTTCAGTGCATCGACAGGTGCAATGCGTTTATCCGGTCTTAGATCCAGACATTTTTCCAACAGATCCACAAACGATTCAAGCTCCTTCTTCTCCTGCTCACCTAGCCGTTTGTCCTTCGGTATCAGCCTCGATCGCAAGTCTCGTATCGGTTTTGCTTTGATGTCGATCATTTTCGTGACGATACGACCTGTGACCTTGTCTTGTTCTTGTGATCTGAAATTGAGTAGGTCGTCGAAGTATTCGTATGCGAGAGTTCCGCGCCTTAACAGCTTGTGTGGGAATTTGCCACGGCACTCCATAATGTTGCGTAACATGCTGTTGTTGTTTCGGCCTGTGAATAGAATTTTGCCGGTGTATAGTTCGAAAAGGGTGCATCCTGTTGACCACATGTCGATACCGTAATCATATTCGATGCCGAGAATGATTTCTGGTGCTCGGTAGAATCGTGACACAAGATACGGTGCTGTGACATTCTCTGTGATAGGACTTGCTGAGCCTAAATCAGCGATTTTGACAATGTTACGAGCTTCATTGACGAGAATATTGTCCGGCTTGAGATCAGCATGTAGATACTGACATTTCCTTAGCAGACTCAAGCCTAAGAAAAGCTGTTGCGCATAGGCACGAATAGCTTTGAGGTTAATTCCGACATCTCGACCAAATTTCTTGAGCACTTCTCTTAGATTCATAGACATGTTTTCGAACACCATGCAAAGATGTCCTTTGTGGTCGAATGATCTTAACAGTCGAACAACATGCTTGCGATCGTCCGGGTCATTGGCAGCAAGATCTTTTAGGATATCAACCTCCTTAATTCCTGCCTTGCGCATGCTTTCGTTTTTGCGAACAATCTTAATCGCAACGATTTGGTTCAATTTGGTATCGGTAGCTCGAACGACGGAAGCGAACATACCGCGGCCGAGGTTTGCTGTCACTTCATATCGACCATCTATCAGCTCACCTAAAATAGTCAGATAGTAACCTTCGATATCATCCCAATTGTCCATCATGCCGACATCGAGAGCTTGTGCGGACTTCTCGGAAGGCTTTGATCTGCGTACTAGCTCCTCGCCAAACATATCATCGTCGTCATCCTCATCAGCAAACATGTCGAACTCGTTTCTCTTCTCCTTGACTATTTCTTTAGCATTGACAGCCTGCTCAAGCGCGCGATGGTCCGCCGTTTCTTCCGAAACTTCATCTTCCTTGAAGAGTCGCTTGTCATGTCTTGACCGCTCTTCCTGCATGTCAGTGGTAGGATCGTAGTCTGCAGCTGATGGTTCATCAGCCTGCTTAGGTGAGCCGAACAAATCGTTGTTAGCTATATCTTCGTCTTTGTCAAGATTGATTACCGCTGGCGATAGTGGTGCTGAAATACTTTCAGGTGCAGGTGTACTAGGCGTTGAGACCGGGGCTGATGAAGGTGAGACTGACGATGTTAGCATGGATTTGGGTTCGGTAATGACCTGCCTACCTGATCGATTTGAGGTCGCGTTTGGAGAGTCAACTGGTGTATCTGCACCAGGATGTAGAGCTCGTACAAGAAGCGACGGCGCTTGACCCCGATACTGGTTCTTGATTGCTTCGCGACGTCTTCTGCGAGCTTCAATTATCGCCGCCTCGTCCAGTATGACAGGTGCAGGGGTTTCAACAGCGTCGCTGTAATTATTAGCAGGATCAACCCAAATCAGGAAGGATGCGTACTCTTCGTTTGCTTGTTTCAGGTTCTGAGCGTTCTGACTCTGCTCCACGGGCTTAGCTACGTTCTTTACTTGCGGCACTCCATCACTCCTTTGATCTTGAGTGCTCACTAACTGTTTATTTTGTGTTTCCTCTTCGACCTTCTCAGCAATCTTGTCGTGTCTGAATGGCGAGCGACTTCGGCTCCGGCTGGGTGAAAATGTTCGTGATCTTTTAGACTTGCGATCCCCGTGCGAATGGTATCCCGAATTTCTATCGTCTTCGTACCTTACTGTAAATGTTCGTGGGTCATTCTTCGATGGTCTATGATCATCCTCTCTTCGTCTTTTCTCGCCTCTAGCAGCACGATACGGCGATCTTGAACGTGATCGAGAACGTCGTGGTCGAGCAGAAGAATGATGTCTGGCATGCCGATTAACGCGATAGTCATTTCGATGAGTAGGTGGCTTAATTGCCTTCGTCTCTGGATCAGAGCTAAGGTACTCGCCCTCGGAGCGACTTGTCGAACGAGACCTCATCTTTAGCAAATGAAGGCAGCGACCTTGACGGAGTCCTAGCCTTTAAGATGGCAGAAGTGTTAGCCTCAAATTCTTTGATAGTCCAATATTTATCGAGAAGCCCAACTGGCAGTATTCACCATTGCTGTTACTTTTTTGGTAGATGGCAATTCTTTGGATCGGCGACACAAGGCAATGAACGAAGTTGGGGTATAGATTCACGGTGTCGAAGGTCGAGCGATCTGCCACGAAAAGGTATTTGGTTGCTTGTTACAAATAACGATAGTCCTCGGCAAAACTTCCACATATAGAAATACACGGAGAGTGGGGCATTTTGTGATCGACGGTGCCTGCCGCCTGTCCACGGATCCGGACTTTTGGGTGCCCACTGGGAAAACATCATCTTGACAGTAGTTCACGCAGAACGGATACTTCCTCCACCATCACCGCTCGAAATCGATCCTACAATACGCCCTCGACCCTTCACTCTCTCTGAATCGATCGAATTACTTGCAAACATGGGTGGCGCATCAAGAGAAGGTACGAAACTTCGTCGCTGCACAGAAACGCTTCTACACTTCTGGCAATGTCCGGGTGCCCAACAGGAGGAGTTTACTGATGCGTTCTTCTCGTAGGTGGCAAGGCCAAGCCTCTCAAGGCACCAAAGAAAGACAAGAAGGAACTTGACGAGGACGAAGTGGCATTCAAGGCCAAGCAAGCCGCTGGTGCGTCATACCAAATACTGAGGAAGGTTGGTACTTGGCTAACAAGAGGGCGTAGATGCAAAGGCTAAGAAGGATATGGCTGATAAAGCCAAGGGCAAAGGTCCGTTGAACACAGGAGGACAGGGTATCAAGAAGAGTGGGAAGAAGTAGAAGCATTGCTTGCAAGTTATACGAGTTACATTGACTGAAGGTTTTCTTGGGGTGCGAGGCTTGAAGCAACAAGTCCACGACAATACGCCACGAATTTTGGAGCTGAGGCGCATACAAGGAGTTCGCAAGAACAATTCTATTAAACCCTGACTATACTGGTTTCCTTTCAAGAGCGCCAATCGCTACCAAAGTAATCAGGTCGTCCAACGCCAAACGGGTATCTCGAGAAATTCGCTGCAATCATGTTCCATTCCCATCAGTGCTTTTGTTGCCTTGGTAAATGGAGAAACTTCCTGTGCCTGTACTGTCGATGTTCGGGCTTCAAATATGTGCGCTAGGTTTGTTTAATACCCCTCTTCTGCTGATTATGATCAGCTCGTTACTCTCTTGATCCACAATCCTGTGCATGCTTCGTATCCGACTTCACGATCGCGTTTCCTCTGCGTTCGATGTAGCCGCAAACTGATCTCATACACATCCGAGCCAATATCGTCGAGCTCTAACTTGTGGTTCGTGATGCTTTTCTCGACTTCTCTACGCTTCCACATATTGTATGTGATAGCATTCTTCACCAGAGACCCTTCCAAATCTCGAATAATGCGTAGGATGTTGTGCTTGCGACGATTCAGCGATTCTAGTTGAGCGTCGAGATTCTCAATCTTGTCAGCTGCTTCCATGACAGTAGGCGTTGGTGGCAGCGACTTTGATGTCGAAGCTGCTCTGGACGTTGGTGTAATTGATGAAGCTGATCGGGAACCAATCGTTGGTACAGGCTTCCGCGAGATAACGCTGGGTGTGGAGTTAGTGTAGATCTGATGCATAAAAGGTACTGAATTCGTGGGAGGGCTGGTAGCGACTGGCCGCTTGCGAATAGTTATGGGCGGAGGTGCCACTTGCATAGGAGGAGGCGAGGCCTCGCGCACAATTTGTGTTATGGAACAAGGTGATTCTGTAGCTGATGAAGTGTACGTAGTCCAGCTAAAATGGCTGTCTTCCCGTTCAAGATCAAGCGCTCCATAGGACAAGGACATATCCGTAGGCTTGGGTCTGAACAGAGGTTCTGGAATGGCTGTAGGTGTTATGGGTGTGGTAGGTTCAGGGTCATATATGGGACTTTCGTTTCGAGGATGTGAAGTGTCAAAAGTAAGATTCTGTGACGAGTGGTGCGAATTGGGACTTCTGGGTGGACTCTCTGCTGGTTGATTTGTTGTCAGATCCAACGATTTGTTTTTCTTCGTAGCTTTCAGCGGTGCAATCGGTTTGATGCTCTCATTCGAAGGCGTAGATCGAACAGTGTGCTGAGGAGAAGACGAGTGATAAGCCGTAGAAACCTCGGCGGGGCTGTAAAGTGCACTCATACAATTTATGTCCAACTCTGGCAATTGCGTAGGATTGTGTTGCGCCACTGGAGTGGTTTTGACTGTTTCGATTGTTTCGACTGTTGCAGCTCTTCCACTCGCGTTCTTCCTTGGTTCACTTTGTGGCTGGTCATCCCGTGGACCATCTAACACTGGTGGTGAGACTTTGTTTGGTGTCTTCTTCTTTGCAGCTTCCCTTTCCCGTAGGCCGGCTAGGATTTGCCTCGTTCGTTCCTTCAGGTGAGGGTACTGCATTTCCACAGGTTGTGATCCTGGTCGTACGGATGAAAGCTTGCCTGCGTCTTCCTGAATAGGTTCCCCCGAAAAGCTATCCCATCTGGTTTGCACTTTCTCTTCGTTTCCCTGATTTTTTGTCACCTTGCGCGGGATGTGACTCTGAAAGGGTTGTTCGGGAAATGGCGCTCCTGCCTGTGTACGGCGGGTTGCATAGATAGGGGACACAGGCGGCTCGTCTTGACTGTGCTCGGGCAATGTTTGAGGCGATAACGGTGATATATCTTCCCCCATCACCTGTTCGTGAGGCACATCAATTCGAAGCCCCTGACCGGTTGGACGCGCAGTCGAAGACGTGCCCGGCTGGTCAGAGTTGACGTTGACAGGCTGGGGTATCCCGGTCAGAGGAGGCATAACTCGACTTGCTGTAGTTAGCACAGCATTCTACAATCAAGGTTGTAACTCACAATGGCAGATCAGGAAGTTCAAGTTGAACGCTTTGTCTTCGGCTGCTGATAGAGTCCACCTCCGGTATTGTTTCCAAATATCGGTCTTCGTATCCATATCCATATCCATGTCCATATCCATCATCGTAGTCCAATTCTGTGAAATACATGGGATTACTTATGGTCGGCTGCTTGTGACCATATCGCTGCCACATTTCGACTCGCGATCCTTCGTTCACTGATCAATCGACCAGGCCGAATCGGTTCAGCAAGTCTTGTGAGATATAGTTGGTAAAGTGCGCTAGCTATCTCGTTTGGTTTTGAGAGAGGTTAGGTTAAGCTGCGTATCGTTGTAGAAGGTGATATCGAATTATACACTATCACTGGCCTGCAGTTCCTTAATTTACAAAAAGAACGTGTTCAATCGCGTCGTTGAGTCTTAACTCGAACGATTGATAACGAAAGCGTGGGAAGGGAAGGGTCGAGGCCAGCGGTTGCTGCACCCTCTAGTACTTGTCATACAAGCAGAACATATCGCATTAATAGAAGGTCCTGAAAGCAGGAGAATAGTACCTATTGAGTAGGAAGGGGATCTACAGTTACCACGAGGCCTCGAGATGATCACTCGCTAAAGATACGCGCACCGTTAATTGGTTATATGTTTAGGTGTTTCATTTGGGGGCTTGCCCTAACCACTTAGTCAGCCCACCAAGAGATTGCCGACCAACGGTTTCCACGTGTCCACGACGCTTGCCGAGACAACAAAGTTACTCCAACGAGGACTCAAGACAGGTCTCAGATACGTCCGAAACCTTGACTCTGGTCGGACATGAACTACACTCGAGTCTCGTTCGGTGCAGCTCATGTTTACCAATAATTGACAAGCATTGAACAAAAGCCCAGAACGACAATTAACGGGGTGCGATCCGCTCCGAGTGGATACGGGACTGGCTAGGGGTAATATGGACGTCAAAATGAAACTACGCGGATGTCTGGATATAGCCACAAGCTGGTAGCGATGTTAGGTCTTCCACCACCAACACAGCTTAATGCAATACCGCCACCTCCGCTAAAATGCGTTCCAAGTTTAGTCGCATCGTTGGAAACCGTTGATCGTTCGGTTAGTCGGTCCACTCCATCACCATATCATGTCGCTCGCCAGATTGAGTTTGCCGAAAAGACATGACAACGCTCTTCTCAGCTGTGAAATCGACGACCATCGTGTCGATGCGCATGTTGCCAGGCAACTGTGTTGTGTCGATACATTTTCCGTTTTCAGATTGAGATACAGAGTTGCTGGTCAAACATTGGTCCACTTGTGCCTGGCGCTCACGCCAGTAATCCATCATCTTCTGTTCTTCTAATGTGATGTGCCTCTCGGCCACGCGACTCAGCACGTCCGAATCCCAACAGGTTTCTCGTCTTTTGTTCTCCCGCAAGATCTGAAGTGCTTCATGTCGAGTTTCTTGGTGGCGGCAACTTGTACAGACAAAAAACAATGCTGGTAGTATACCCAATGTCATGCTGAATATCGGTGGCGAAGACATTAGCGGCGGTGTTGAACAGTTGGAGCTCTTTCGTGGACCCTGTCCCTGCTGGCGTTCAATTGCGATGATGTGTTTTGTCGATTGTACAATGGTCTGGAAGTCCTCTAAATAGGCATCATAGGCGGTCTCAGATGTCGAGTACAAGCCAGACATGATGATCCGACACAAGACCTGATTGACACGCAGGATAAAAGGTGCGGTATTCCAGTCACCCCCTGCTTCGGTGGTCGAGTCACCATTGATAGCCACAAGCAAAGTGTTGAATGCTACGGCCCAGGTGGAATATCGCTCCTCCAGTGCCTCTCGCACAAGCAAAAGATCCTCATCGGGACGGTCCATGTCGACCTTGTGCGTTACGTACCACGTCACTGCTCGCAAAGTATCGTTCACGAGGTGAGACAATTCTGCCAAGGCTTGGTCGGTAGATATGAACACTTCACTGACGGTCTGACGGGAAGTCTTGATAAATTGCATTGCCATGGAGTCGGTTGGACCGTCTTGCAGAGCCATGGCCTGAGTACCGAGATTCATAAGAATTCGACGAAGAAGGTTGAGTAACGGCTGAGGCATGCCGATATTGGCCTTTTCATGATTGAAGGAAGCCGCTTCGACTTCAGCCAATAGCTGAATGCCAGCTACAATGTGTTTCCATGATGAATGTAAATGGCCCTGCAAGCTCTCAGCTAAGCAATACAAGAGGCAGGTGATCAGCGTCGTCGTCGAGGCTGATTCAGAGGCCTTTTTATTGAGCTGCACAACCTCGTTGATCGATTTGCCATAATGATGAAGAGCCAGAATTTTTCGTTCTTCCTTCGCTTCGGCGCCAGAAGGGCGCATGAAATTTTCGTGGAGACTAGCCACGGCTATAACGCCATGTTTGATGGCTGGCTCGTGATGCATCAAGCAAGAGAGCCATTGAGAGCAGAGATCGATTGAGAAAGGTTTATCCAATTGAAGTGCTGTCTGATGCTGAAAGAAGTCAAGCGCTCGACGGGCATGCATATCCAGCTCGGCCGCGGCCGGGCTGCTCATCCTTTGGACTTCGACGTAATGCACGAATTTGTGGCCTATTGGCAACACCACAGGAGGTTCCGGAGATGATGAGTAACCTTCACATCGGCGTCCAGCTTTGGTACAGCGTTGGCAAGCCGGCTTCTGTTCGTCGCATTTCACCTTGCGAGTCTTACATGTGCGGCAGCCAGTTCTGACTTTCGAGCCACCAATCCGGATCTTGTCAATGCTTGTTATTGTCATGCTGGAAGTATGTTTTCAATTTGAACACCTCGTTCGAGTCGCTGTCAGTTTCTTATCCATTGTCGCAGAAAACCAGCTCGATAATACCTATATTCTGATCGTTCCTGGCTTGCCAAGGCTAAGGCCGGTCTTGCTATTTACAAGCGCAGGCAGCCGGTAAACGCTTTGAGTCATCGTCTGCGAAGCGGTGTGTTCCGGGACACAATGTTATTGTGACAATGGACCATCGCAGTGTCGTGCCAGAAGCTGCTGTGGTGTCAACAGTGAGGATCGTCGTTCACAACGAGGCTTAGCTTCCGCATGCTTAAAATACTCCAATATACCGCTAGCCTCAAAGCAGTAAGGGCTTTACGATCTAGCACACTAACCTCGAAAGAGAACTTCCATCTCACGGTCTCGAGGGGTTTCTGCTCGCCCATATTTGCTGATGCCTGTCCCTAGCTTGTATCTCAAGCCATCTCAAATGCGAAGGGGACGACTAGGCCTCTAATGTGATGGCTCGATATTGGTCAAGAAGGCTGTGTCAAATATAGCAACCAGACATCTTCACCCTGTCTACTGCTCCACCCGAGCCTCGCTCGTAAGGACTTATCTCGAACTGGTAGAGGCTGTCGCAAGCTTCGTGCAAAGCCATGCATGATACCCCAGAGACCGAGAAATGTTGGGTGTTGCAGCTGTTGATGTAGTCGGTATATAATTCTCTTGACGCACAATGCTTCTTCCTCATGCACCCACACAACCCATCCCTAACATCATCAACCAAGACACTAAAGAAGAAGATTCGAAACCTACTATCTCAAAAGGCTCTCTGGTATATCGACAGGATGGTCGCAATCGTCTGTTATCCACTGGCTGACCCAGACATGGTCTACAACTACTGCCCCTCATTCATTGCAACAGTCCTATTTGCCATTCTATTCGGCATTGTCACCATTACTCATATTATCCAAGCATTCCGATACCGCAAGCCGTTCACATGGGTGCTTATTATGGGTAGCTGCTGGGAGCTCGGTGGATACATCGCTCGATCATTATCGGTGACACGCCAGCACGATTCAGGCATATATACGATACAATTCATGCTGATCCTCCTGGCACCTCTATGGATCAACGCGTTCATCTACATGATATTAGGTCGCATGGTTCATTTCTTCCTCGTCAACGACCGCATCTATGGCATTCGAGCGCGGCGCATTACCCTGATGTTCGTCCTCTTCGACGTCACCGCTTTTGTAGTTCAACTGGCTGGTGGTATGATGGCCTCCGGAACTGACTACAGTGTCCAAATTCTTCAGGACGGCTTAAATATATACACGGGTGGTGTTGGCCTGCAGCTTGCGTTTATCGCTGTCTTCGTTGCCTTATCTCTCCGCTTCCAACAAACTCTCAAGAGGCAGGAACGAGAT
Source organism: Neophaeococcomyces aloes (assembly GCA_022813445.1). Classification (NCBI taxonomy): domain Eukaryota; kingdom Fungi; phylum Ascomycota; class Eurotiomycetes; order Chaetothyriales; genus Neophaeococcomyces; species Neophaeococcomyces aloes. Next base: position 69,589 of record JAKLMK010000087.1, on the reverse strand, counting down.
CAGGCGTCACAAACGGTCGTGGAAATGTCTCGTACACAGTACGAGCAATATTCCGACCACGCAAAGTCGACAGATGTCTCGTTGTTGGACCGAAGCTACCGACAAGCGCGGCCTCTGCTGATCACAATTTGGATTGCACTTGGCTTGATCGTCTTACGAAACATTTACCGTCTCATTGAATACGGTTTGGGTGGCGTCCACGGAAACACCATCACTAGGCACGAGTGGTATCAATATGTGTAAGTGGAAATCTCTGTGGCGACACGATCGTCGACTTACCATGATCGCAGATTCGATGCTGTACCAATGTTCTTGGCAATAGCTGTTTTAAGCGTCTACCACCCTGGCAAGGTGCTGCAAGGCGTCAACAGTGACTTCAAAGCACAGGACCAGGCTCGAAAAGCTGACAAGAAGGCCAAGAAGCAGGCGAAGAAAGATTCGAAGAAGAGAGGAAAGCAATACACGTCTGTGGAGGACGGATCACAACACAACAGTGGCGATGAGTTGGTGTGATTACCATGACGATTACAGCGTCCGGCTTGAGCTAATGTAGTATACCGCGGGACTATTAGATTGAATTCGACTTCGGGAACGATGGCGATTGTTGTGATAGAGCGTACTACATAGATTTGTATCAGAGCGCGATCTACTCGCCGTCGGCCTATATTACAGATTTTCGTTGAGAGCAACCAGCTAGTGAAGAGTGTAATCGGCCAACCTAGGGTGGAAGATGGTGTACGTGCCAAGTTATGGTACCTCGTAGGCGAAGAAGTACAGTACTTCGTGCTGCCACCAAATTGCTGGTGATTTTATTATACAGTAAACAGGGGCCAACGCTAAGTCGTTCCGGTCAGGAAGCTTTCCGAGCCGTGACTGACAACAACACTGTCAAACCTTCTGGAAAGAACAGCAAACCATGGACTATCCTCCTTACCTAGTAATAATCTGCTGAACAACTCGGTGTCCTCCAGATATGCCAGATCCTGACTATGGCGACCAATAAAGCTTCCCAGCTTAATGGTTTTGGGACCTTCCACCTTTGCTTCTGCGCAAGGGTTACAGGCGGAAGCAGCTCTCCGAAGCGCCTGACCAGAAGAGAAGGATACTTGCATTCTGCGTCAACGAGAAGATTAGCTACCGACTACGGTACTTGTGCTTACCAGAAAAGAGCGAGAAGATTCAGGCCGCGCCCTCGTTCCTGTTGCTTCTCTTACCTATTTCGTGTTCGCCGTCAACAAAGTCGTATACTAAACTCGCCTACCAGTGTTATGACTCTAGCTCCTCATCGACGTCGACGATGTTGTTTCTCAGCGGAGTCAAGCCTTTCATGACGTCCTTTCCTCTGCCCAGGACGTTCCCAGCTGGAGGTTTACGGTTACTGGCTCTGTCAACGGTTTGCTACCATTAATTTCTGGTCGAGTCAGCATATGTGAGGTTGCCGAAATAGCCATGTTTTCGTTTCTGGTCATGCCCATCTGTCGCATTGATCCCTACGTTGGTAGGCACTTAGTGTTGTTGCGGATTTTCACTCCAACAATGTTTTCACTACCTGCACGCTAAGCAATTGTCGTGGTTGTTTCATTAACCGCCATACGTTACTTTCCCGTTCAGCAAACGCAGTGAATTTCTTCAATGCTTACCCTGCAGCCGACCCTTCTTTTCCCTCATCTCTCTATCCACCACTAGCTTCCTATATCCTGACGCGACTGCTACATACTTTCAAGCACGACAGAGCTCGATCGGACAGGCGGAAGATGGCGTCGTCTGGGAACAGTTGTTATTGATGGCACCATGCCCTATTATCGCTCTGTCAGCGACAGTTGGTAATCCAAATGAATTCAGTGATTGGCTGGCAACCACACAGCAGGCTATTGGCAAGAACTTGACAACTGTACACCATCCACATCGATATTTTCGGACCTTCGCAAGTATTACTACGTTCCACCACGTCAATTCAGCTTTACTGGTCTTGCAGCGAGTGTCGCATTTGGTCGCCTCGATCTGGATGGCCTCCCGGGCTTGAACCATACTCATCCTGTGGCTGCCCTGGTCGACAGAACTCGTGGCATCCCTGAAGACCTTGCTCTCGAACCACGTGACGGTCATATCTTATGGAAGGCGATGGTCAAGCTGCAGACAATTCTGTACCGAATTCCGGAAGACCTCAACCCTGCCAAAGCTTTGCCAGCAAACCCGCAGAAAGTTGATATCCTGAAATGGGAGGCAGCCTTGGAAAAACTACTCCGGAGCTGGCTGAAGGACAGTCATTCGCCATACAATTTGCTCCTTTCTGAAATTGAGACGGAGTTTCAAGACGTCAGAAATCGAGAAGAAGCATTTTCATCCACTTCAAAACAGTTGCCAGAGTTCTGGGAGTATGTGCCGGACGCCTCAGACATCGTTAAGACGATTATGCCTTTGTTATGCTCCCTTCACGAACGTGATGCCCTTCCAGCCGTCGCTTTCAACTATGATCGCCACCAATGTGAGGAGATCTGCAAGAGCATCATGCAGCAGCTCCAAAAAGCTGAATTCCAGCAACACAAGAGTGGGTTCAGCTGGGACGGAAAGCTTGAGGATTGGGAGAAATGGAAAATGCTTAGAGCCAAAGCTGAGGCCAGAGAAGCTAAATCCAAGGACAAGGTGGCTAAGAGATCTAAAGATCAAGCTGGCGATGCTGAAAATATATCGCGGCTTGAGAGATTACAGGAAGCCGAGTCTGCGGCGGACGAGTCCTGGCTACGCTTCAACCCTGAAGCTCCACTTGACGGCTACCGCTTTACAGATAAGACGAAGCTCGAGCAATCGGAGCTGCAAGAGATCTTGACAACGCTTCGCTACCGCGGCATTGATCAATGGCTTTTGCAAGCACTAGAGCGTGGCATTGGCGTCCACCATGCCGGTTTGCACAGAAAGTATCGACAGGTGGTAGAAATCCTCTTTCGAAAGCGGTTTCTGCAGGTTGTCATTGCTACCGGCACACTTGCTCTAGGAATCAATATGCCTTGCAAAACTGTGATATTTGCTGGTGACTCTGTCTACTTGACGGCATTGAATTACCGCCAGTGTGCAGGTCGTGCAGGTCGTCGAGGTTTTGACCTGCTGGTAACGTGGTATTTCAAGGCATCAGCAGAGAAAAGGTTTGTCGACTCATGAGTTCGCGTCTACCAGATCTGAATGGACATTTCCCGATCACAACCACCTTGGTTCTGAGACTCTTCATTTTGCTTCATCAGTCAAAGAATTCACCATATGCAATCAGTGCAATCAACTCCTTGCTCTCTCAACCCAGATTGTACATGGGAGGCGAGAGTTTCAAGCATCAAACAATGCATCATCTACGCTTCTCCATCGAGTACCTTCGACGACAAGCTCTCCTGGGAAGTGATGGTGCACCACTGAACTTCGCCGGCCTCGTCGGTCACTTGTAATTCACAGAGAACTCCGCCTTCGCCCCTCACGCTCTCCTAAAAGAAGGTTACTTCCACCAACTTTGTGCTGACATCGCGGCAAATGAGAAGGACGTTTTAGAGACGTTAATGCTCGTCCTCTCCCACCTGTTCAATCGCATCTACCGTCGCCAGTCTGATACGGAGTTTCGAGAGAAAATTGTGAAATCATCCTCATCAATGGTTTTCGTTCCGCCACTTCCCACGCACGCCTCTGCAATTCTACATGAGCATAACAGACAGACGCTACATGTGTACAAAGCATATGTCAAGACTTTCGTTGATCAACATGTTACTCATGACGATAACGTATTGCCATTGACAGGTATGAAAGCCGGAACGGACACAGATACCATCGAACCCATCAACTCACTACCATCAACTCGCATCCGCTCGTCTTTCGTTGCACTCTCCGGAGCCAGCGACGACTTCGATTCGATCCATGACCTCTGCTCGATTACGCGTTCCGGTGTCTTCCTCCAGGAAGCTGTCATTCCATACATGCAGATCAGTAGTGGCGACGGCGACAACGAAACACCTCTGAATGCATGGCTCCTCGACTTTTTCAAACACGGCGATGTCAAAACGCTTGAACACGCGAATGGTATTCGTCGATCTGACGTTTGGTTCTATCTCAACGACTTCTCCCTCGTACTGGCCACAATCGTCACAAGCTTGCAAAACTTCATGAAACTATCCCCTGATTGTGAGACAGATATGCTCGATGTTCAAGGTAGCATGGATGCGCACGGACTAGCCAAGGAAGGATCTCTAATGCCAGAAGACGCACTAGAAATCCAGAGCAGCTTGGAGCTAGACGAGCAAGGTGAACAGACCACGTCAATTGCAGCTGGCCGTGCAGACAAGCAAAACGGTCGATCAATATCCAACAACACCGGACCAAATTCATCTGCACCGAAGCCCACCGCCAAATCGAGGAAATCGAAGCTGAAGGAGAGTTGGGACGACAGTGAATCAGAAGAAGAACCAGTTGTTGTGGACAAGAGTGGTGATGATATGCTTGGAGACGCGCCTGATGCTTGGTCCGAAGCGGACGGAGATGGAGACGGAGGAAGCTTGCAAGATGTTCTGACGGCGTTTCTGAAGCTGCAGGCTGAGTTTGACGTGAAGTTCAAGGCTATGTGGGCTTAGTTACTCAGGATTTGTTTGCTGGGCAGTGGGGATGTGTATGTTGTGAAGGATGAGGAGGAGGGGCCACATCAGGCGTGCTGGACCATTGTGTGGGAAAGACATCTTGTCATCGATGATCAATGTCCGGTATCTGATTTCTTCCAATGTCAAGCATGGTGGCACCCATGGGTGTGATGCGTCGTGTACACTGTGTACATCCTGATATGATGCGAGTTCGAAACTCGACATGAAGTGGAGAAGTGGAAAACGAATCACAAATGGCATTGTTCTGAATAATAACCGCGCTGAGCACGGCGCTGCAATTGAAATTATGCGTTTGAATAGGTTGGCCTACTCATCCTCTTCTGCTCCTTCCTCCTCCTCATCGTCATCTCCATCTCCACCCTCATCCTCATCCTCACTAACTTCCTCCCCCAGCTCCTTAAGCCTCTTCTTATCCCCCGCCCGCTTCGCCTCAAGATCCGCGAACACAACGAGTAGATCGTCAAGTTCTGTTTGCGTATCCTTTTGCTTCGCGGCTGCGGCTCTCAAATTTTCAATTTCTTCTTTTGATGGGATGTCGGCCGTTTTGTTGTTGGGTTTAGAAGATGTCTTGAGTTCGCTTTGGGCGGCGTGGAGTTGTTTTTGGATATCTTCGAGCTGGGCTTTGAGACTGTCGCGCTCGGTTTGGGATGTGTGGAGATCTGTTGATGTTTTGGTGAGGGATGATTCGGCGGTTATGGCTCGTTGTTCGGCGGTGGAGAGTTTGGTTTGGATGGACGAGAATTCTTTTTGTAAGTTGGCGTGTGCGGCTTGTGTCGCTTCTAGTTGTTTTGTAAGATTGGCTGCGTGAGTTTCGGCTATTGATACTTTTTCTTCGAGCTCGGTTTTTATGGATTGGAGTTGCTGGTCGTGCTCTTTTCTTGCTTTGGACATTTGTTCTTCAAAGATTTTTAGATTTTTGTGCAGGGCTTCGATTTCGTTTTGCTGTTCGTCTTGAATGCGTCTTGCTTGGGTGGTGGCTTTTTCTGCTTCTGCTTGCTGTTTGGCTAGGTTGTCTTTTGTTCGGGATAGGTCTCGCTCTAGCACTTTGCGGCGTTGTTCGACGTAGTCTAGCTCTGCTTTGTGCTGTCTTATTGATTGTTCGGCGGCTAGAGTTTGGTCTTTTCGCAGTTGTGCTGTGCTTGCTTCGTGCGTGCTGACCAGTGCTAGTTTTTGGCGTGCCAGTTCTTGCTGTACGGCTTGGAGTTCTTGCTCGTGGTTAGTCTGCAGACCTTGGTTGATCTGTCTGATCCGACTGAGTTCGACTGTGGTTGAATCTCTCGTCCGTTTATGCTCCAAGATTTCCTGTTCCAGTTTTTGCCGTGAAGATACCAGTTCGCTTTCAGTGTTTTCCAGCGTCGTTTTCTGTTCGTCAAGTTGTGCTCTCAGACTGTCGACCAGTTCTCGCGAAACTCCTTTCTGCACACCATTCGCCATAATAGACACTTCAAATCCAGGTTCGCGGTCGATAGCTCGCAAGAAACGACTAAAGTTATCCTTGAAGAAGTCGACAAATTCTTGGTCGAAATAGACTTCGGGTAATCCACCCTCTGAAACTGTAGGAAGTACCTCGAAATCTCTGATGTACGGTGATTCTCTCAATTTGGTCAACTTGTCTATGTAGACCTCACGGGTCAGCCCTTTCGATATCACATCATGAAGCTTAGCTCGAGGTATGGGTGAATCCTTGGTCGAGAACTCGTAGACAATGCCTAGAAGGAAGGTGCACAGACTTGCCACCAGAGGCATAGTCGGAGTGGCCACTTTGATAGCTGATATTAGTCCATTGATACTGCTCGTTTCTCCCAGAAGGTCATTTACAGCACCGAGATCTTCGAACAGCCAAATTGATAGCATCATGAGATAACCTATCAATGCCCGTTCATCCTCTGGATGCTGAACTCCTGCCACGATATTGCTCGTTATGCTTTGAACAAACGTGACAACTTCATACTCCTCGTCCTCCTCTCCCTCGTTTTCGTTTTCAGACACTTTCAGTGCTTGCTCTTTGTTTTCACTGTTGTCAATCAACAGATGCGTGAGTAGAACAGCCGCCATCCACTGTTGATATGGATCAGGGTTCGTTCTCGTGTAGGGTGGTTCGAGCAAAACAGTCAAAATGTTGGGGACGGCATCATCACCACTTTTGTGGCCTTCAATCGCCCTCCGCAAAACGTGCCCACGAATGCCATTGTGGCCATCGAAGAAAGCCTTGACACAATTGCAAGCAGCAAGTCGGATGTCAAAGTGTGGTGAAGAGGACGAATCAAGAGTCAGTTCCAGTAATGATTCGATAACATTGGACATTTTGACAGCAGTCGGCGTGCTTGTACCAGATTTCGCAGAGCCAGGCTTTGGAGTAGCGCGTCCGTTAACAACTGATTGGGGTTGCTTCACAGCTGGCACGGCCAAGTCGCCAAATTGCTCCTGCAAGCTTGAATTGCCACGGATAATATCCGCACATGTGTCCAGCGCACGGGCCCTTACATTTGAGCTAAACGTTTGATGGAAAGCAATCTGCAGTACCCGTTGCAGCACACCGCTTCTCCAGAAGGCATCTTGTGAGAGTGGCGTTCCTTGCGAACCTCTGACAAGAAATAGTTGTATTACAGTCAGAAGACCCCACAGATTGACATCCCGCTGTGGGCGTACCCACTCAGAAACTCCATCGGAACTTTCCTCCTCTTTGATAACTTGAGCGAGTATTTTGGCGGTCTTCCCGACGCAGCCTATCTCTCTAAAATATGCTTGGTTTGAGGGATTCAGTTTGAGTAAATTGCTGAGCAGTGATAAACAGTCCTGAACAGTTGTTGAGCCATTCGTGAGACCGCCTTCCACATCAATAAGTGTGAACACTCTGTTGAAAGCATCTTCAAATACCACCACTTTTTGTAGCTCAGTCGAACTGGGTGTCAGGGCAACCAGCAATAGAAGTGCCTCGTTCCTTACTGCTTCCCTTTTATCGTCCAAAACTGTGGTGATCCGCGAGACTCCAAGAGGAGCAGTTATGATGGCCTCTTGTGCTCTTTGCGGTCGAGCTGCGCACACTTGCGACAAAATCTGCAAGGAGTAGAGGCGTAGATAGAATTCACCACTCTCGAGTAGGTCGAGCAGGGCAGTAACATTGTCCTGACGCTGGGTGAACTCGTCAGCGAGCCACAGTGGTATATCGTCTGATGCTTCAGGGCTTTTCTCATCCGGTTCGAAGAGCATCAACAGGGTCTCCAGGACCAACTTGAGTGTGTCTGGATCCTCGCCATCTCTTCTCAAGCCGGCGATCAGATCGCGTAATGCTCCTGAAGCAACAGAAGCTGGAAATTGTTTGGCGAAGCTCCTAAGTCCGAGAATGGCAGCCCTTCGATCTTCCAGCAGAGTGGCACTTGATAGGCGGTTGCTCAAAGTATTGATGGTGTCCGTCGCCGTCTGCTTGGCCGGTGCTTGGGATTCGAGGATGCGCAACATGTTGGCCGACTTCTGCGGAAGTACATCTTGATTTATCTGGATCTCATTGTTTCTTGTAGTTCAAGGGTCTTGAGATTGCCCTCCAGCACCTCTCGTCAATATACACAAGGCCGACTTTTCAATTGGGTGAAGTGATAGTCTCTCAGGACAGATGTTCTCCAGGGGAGGACTTTTGTGAGGCATGAACTGCAGATGCAGGCATCAAGGCATCAATCAAAACACGAATGCGGAGAAGTTACGACCACGCTCTTGCAAGCAGATTTCGAGTCTCATTCTCATCATCCACTTCAAGTTCGATTCTTATCAAGTCTTCCATCTCTGCATTGTCATTAATTCGTACACAATATCACTGCGACAACGATCCCTCGCGTGTTTTTACGCGATCGAGTCTCGCCTGGTTTGATTGCAGCGCATCCGGCTCGAGTCGTGTATCGTCCGTTGTATTAAGTGTTTCCACTTCATCTCATATCACTAGGCAGCCTTTACATGCCTGGGTAAATCCACAACACTCTTCCTGCTGTCAACACATATTGCGCTCAGTCGCAACTGGTCGCTATCATGGGTGTTCCAGCGCTATTTCGATGGCTTACTAAGAAGTATCCAAAGGTGCGCATTCTTGTACATGCCACTGGCAAATGCTAACTACTTTTCTAGATTATCACCCCCGTAATTGAAGAATTGCCTCAAGATGTTGAAGGTGTTCAAATCCCTGTCGATACAACGAAACCAAATCCCAATGGCGAAGAATTGCACAATTTGTACCTTGATTTCAATGGCATTGTCCATCCCTGCTCTCATCCTGAAAATAAGCCTCCCCCTGCAAATGAGAGCGAGATGATGATGGAAATCTTCAAGTATACTGAACGTGTCGTGAACATGGTTAGACCCAGAAGACTTCTCTTCATTGCCATTGATGGCGTCGCGCCTCGAGCGAAGATGAACCAACAACGATCACGACGTTTCAGGTCTGCCATGGATGCTAAGGAAACAGATGAGAAAAAAGCAGAGCTACAAGTATTGCTACGTCGACAACGTGCAGAAAGAGGAGAACCCGAAGAAGTAGAACAAGTTATCAAGAAGACATGGGACAGTAATGTCATTACGCCTGGCACTCCTTTCATGTTTATTCTTGCTCAGTCAATCCGATTTTGGTGTCAATGGAAGCTCAACACTGACCCTGCTTGGGCCGAGCTCAAAGTCATCATTTCAGACGCCAGTGTACCTGGTGAAGGTGAGCATAAAATCATGCAATTCATTCGTTCTCAGCGCTCAGACCCTGAATATGATCCCAACGCCAGACATGTCATGTACGGCCTGGATGCCGATTTGATCATGCTGGGTATCGCCACCCATGAGCCTCATTTTCGCGTTCTGAGAGAAGATGTTGAGATTCGAGATGCCAAAGCCAAAACCTGCAGACTGTGCGGTCAACCAGGGCACTATGCAGACAATTGTCGTGGAACTGCCAAAGTAAAGTCTGGAGAATTTGATGAGAAAGGAACTACCCCAGATTTGAAGCCCTTCGTTTTTCTACATGTCCCTATCCTTCGTGAGTACCTCGGAGCCGAGATGTACGTTCCTGGTCAAACATTTCGCTTTGATCTTGAGCGTGCTCTTGACGATTGGGTGTTTATGTGTTTCTTCGTTGGCAACGACTTTTTGCCACATCTCCCCTCCCTTGATATTCACGAGGATGGTATTGACAAACTCATTGCTATTTGGAGAGACAATGTCCCTGTCATGGGCGGCTATCTGACATGTGATGGTGAAGTTGACCTTGCTCGCGCTCAAGTTATCCTGGAAGGCCTCGCGAAGCAGGAAGATGCTATTTTCAGGAAGCGAAGGGAAAATGACGAGCGACGTGAACGAAACCAGGAAAGACGGAAGAGGCAAGATGAGCAGCGGGACGGGAGAAACTTCAAAAGATCACGAGACTCGCCTGATTATTCTCAGGGAGCCAAAACCGACGCTACAGCACCACCTCCAATGAAGACTTTTGCTATCTCGAGTCTTCCACAAACTTCGTCCATTAATTACAATATGGTAGTTAATCGAGGAGCTGCAGAGAAGGCTATCTCCGCAAACAAGAGTGCTGCTGCTGTACTGAAGGAAAAAATGCTTGCCCAACAATCTCAAATGCCAACTAAAGACGACGCCGCCGTTGCCGCACCCACACCCGAGACATCTCCATCTGCACTGGGAAAGAGAAAGGCCGACCTCATGGCTGACGAGGAGGATAATGAGGCCGATGATGGTACCCCTGGACGGAGCACGCCTGTCACCGAACAGCCTGTAAAAAAGAAGTTCGACCCAGATAACCCACCTCCTGATACAGTCCGACTCTGGGAGGAAGGTTACGCTGACAGATACTACGAACAAAAGTTTCATGTCAGTCCAACAGATGTTGAATTCAGGCATCAAGTCGCACGATCTTACGTGGAAGGCTTGTCCTGGGTATTACTCTACTACTTTCAGGGCTGTCCGTCATGGACATGGTACTACCCTTACCACTACGCACCATTTGCAGCGGATTTTGTCGACTTGGAGAAGATGAATGTCAAATTTGATAAAGGGAAACCATTCAGACCATACGAACAACTGATGGGAGTGTTGCCCGCTTCATCAAACCACGCACTTCCCAAGGCATTCCACCCTCTCATGACTGACGAGGACTCAGACATTGTCGACTTCTATCCTGAAGAGTTCGACCTTGACATGAATGGCAAGAAACAATCATGGAAAGCTATTGTACTTCTCCCATTTATTGACGAAAAACGACTGTTAGCTGCCATGGCCACCAAATATCCAGAGCTCACCGAGGATGAAAGCATGCGCAACGAACCTGGTAAAGACGCTTTGATCATCTCTGACAAACACCCCCTCTACGATGACCTAGCTATGGAGTTCTATTCCAAGAAAGCAAAAAGTGGGGGCGCGAAGGAGGTCAAGCTCTCTATGCGTAAAGCCCGCCTTGCCGGCCAAGCAATCAAAAATGAGGCGTTCCTCCCCCATATGGACCTGCGAGGGCCAGAGGAGGACATCTCACTCGATCCAGCTGTCGACGATGATTGCACTTTGAGCGTGCATTACGATCTCCCTCCTAAAACACACGTCCATAAATCGATGCTCTTCCCTGGCGTCATCCTACCACCTGCTGTGCTAGACAAGTCAGACGTTGCAATTTTAAAGTCTAAGGCTCGCAATTCTGGTCGGGACTTTGGTGGCGCACCGTTGTATGACAATTCACGACGAGATCATATGGATACACAATTTCGTCAGCCGCGAATTAACTATGCTGCTGATCGACCACCGTTGCCACAGAATGGCGCCCGAAATGGAAATGGAGCGTACCCACCACCACCCCCACCGGATCCACGGAGTCTTGACCCGAGCAATCCATTCGCGGCGTTCTTAGATCCGAAGTTTGCTCCTGGAATGCCTAACACGAGGGCACCTGGGCCACCGCCACCTATTACACAACAATACCAAGGTTACAACAATGGTAATGGGGGGTATGACCGACGAGACAACAGAGCAGCTGGTGGCTATAGTAGAGACCAACATGGCGGTCAGCAGCAGTACGGTGGAAATTACCAGCAGCCTCCCTACCAATCTCAACAAGGGGGCTATGACAACCGCAATCGACAAGACAACTACAATCGTGGTGGTGGTTATGAAAATGGTGGACAAGGATATCCGCCACCACAACATGGTCAAGGATACCATCAAGGTGGTGGAGGTCGGAACGGCGGCTATGGGAGACGGTAGTGCTCTTTCCTGTAGAATGGGGAGACGGGAATCTATGCTACAGATATGAACTGTAGATACACTAATGAGACTGGTAAATATGTTACTGCAGCGAAGGGGATTTCGGATGAGCGAGAGTGCGCTAATGCTAAGTTGAGTGGTTGTGGAGGGATTGCATGGACAGGTCCTGATGGTGCTTTGTGTCTGATGTGTACTATGGCCCAGGAGTGGAGAATGACTACCAAAGAGAGGTTATGTATGGTGTGAATGGTTCGGTACGCCATCACTATACGGTGAGATATGTGTAGTGGAAGGCTTTCGCTATTGTTAAGGATACATGGATTACAGTTCCTTCCTACCACCTACAGTATTGATAATTGAGCCTCATTTTGATAAGTCAAGTTCCGTTCGGACCTTCATATGTACAGTACCTCCTGCGTTCTTCGGGTAGTGAGTATATCTGCATGTGCAAGGGGTAGCTGTTCGAAGTTGATCCATGATTGGGAACTATACTGTATTTAGAGTAGTGTACTTGATCTACCAACCATCTCCGACACCCTCTACCGTAGAAACATATCATATCACTGCATCAGTTTTGGATATCTATGGCCATGACCATGATTCTATACTAGATTGCTGGCCGTCTACTGGTACTAATCAGACTTCGACAATCAACATATACGTGTGCATGGATAGCGACGATTTGAATCACCAACAAAGTCGACAGATCGGGTAATTGGCTTAGCCGAGGTATCACTCAGTCATGTCCGCTCGATACAGTATGCTCTACTCACTGCTTGTTCTCAGTCAACTCAACAATCCTTCCCTGCTTTTGACCACGAAAACCAACACATCAACTATTGATAGCACTCATAATGGAACTTCCCACATCATACTCCACACTCGATGTGGAACACATCACTGTTGAGCACGTCCCGGCATCATCTCCATCACCAACCAGTGTTATCCTAATCAAACTCGATCGGCCAACTAAGTACAATGCTTTCACTCTACAGATGTACATGAGCCTAGAAAAGGTTTACAGACTCATCGATCAAGATGACCGAGTCAAAGCAGTCGTCCTAACTGGTGCCGGAAGAATGTTCTGTGCCGGCGCCGACCTAGAAATTGCATCAAAGAAAGCTCTAGACATCGACAGTGGGCCAGAGAGCGGGTCAGACAGGATCGTCGATCACAGAGACACGTAAGTACCCCCCTGAAGCATTGATGAGACTTCAAATAACAGTCTCCAGAGGAGGAAGGGTATCCCTAGCCATGCACCAATGCTCCAAACCCACCATCGCCGCCATCCAAGGTGCCGCCGTCGGCGTCGGAATAACAATGTGTCTCCCAGCCGCCATTCGGGTAGCCTACTCCGAAGCAAAGATAGGCTTCGTCTTCGCCAGAAGAGGAATCGTCATGGAAGGCTGCTCATCTTATTTCCTCCCGCGCCTCGTCGGCGTCTCCCGGACCATCCACCTAACCACTACAGGCAGCATATACCCCGCGAACCACCATTTACTCCAAGGTCTCTTCTCGGAGATTCTGTCTTCGCCGGAAGAAACGCTCCAAAGAGCTCTAGAAATCGCGGACGATGTTGCGAGGAATACGTCCTCCATCTCCACCAAGTTAATGCGCGACATGGTCTATCGAGGACCCGCAACTGCTGAAGAGGCCCATTTGCTGGAATCGAAGATACTCGCCGAGATTGCAGGCAACACGGATCAATTAGAGGGGAGGAATAGTTTCCTCGAGAAGAGACCATCTGAATTTAAGGGGTCAATATCGAAAAATGCGCCTCCTTCTTGGCCGTGGTGGACGCCTGTTGATATTGGGAAGAGGAATCCGAAGTCTACTAAGCTTTAGCTATGTAATTAGGTTCTCAAGATATATACGCATGTGTTTTTCATCGTCTCTTTCGAACGTACATAATCTCTCCCCCGCTCCCTCTACGCAGGGTGATTCGCAACATTCCGTTCCGCTTCGATTCTTCATTAGCAACACCTGGAGTACACAAATTCCCACTCTCCATCTACATATATCGGTATTCAGAGGACGTTAGGATCGGACAACACTACGGTACGTATAATAGGTACAGTACATAGCTCAGAAACTCAGTACCAAAGGGACGTACAAAGTGAATTTATCGGGATTAACAATTACGCAGGACTGAGGTTCTGGACAGTAGATGTTTGCTTAATTTGCGTAGTACGTGGTGTATATATAAGGTAGGGGCTTGCTCGAAAGTCAGTGGGTAGGTAGGTAGGTAGGTAGTCAGGCTGATAGATGTTAAGGAGGGCACCACGTTATTGTGACGGTATGTAGTACTTATATAATGGTAACGTAGATCTGATTCGTTTCCAAGAACCACGGAGCAACGATATAGACACTGCCATGCATGTAGCTACTCACTCTGATACCTGAGTATCTGTGCAGCTATGTAATAATGGTAGCAAGTATTGAGAGCACCGTCTATAACGTAGGTACGTTTGTACATAAATACTTAGTATATCTATAGCCTCAGGGTGGATGCTGTAGGTTCGTGGAGTGATAGATTTCTGCTCTCGGCAAACTTGAGTCGCCCCCTATGTCGCCTGTGCCATCCATGGCATGGGGTCCGAAGTCTTCACGCTAAGATTCACAAAGGTGTCTCAAATCGCTTCATAACTCCACGGACCTATGGCGTCCACCTCGAGCCGCTGATTTCGCTGTTTTTAGGACATGTAAATCGTTTCTGCTCTATGGCATTAGTGGCCTCCTTGTCCATTATACTGCCAAATGTAGTGCAATATACTTCAGTTTTCCAGTATGAGATACACGGATAGTTGTTCAGGTTTAATGTCCTCCAAAGTTAACAAAGCTCAACCTTTCGAAAGCGCCAGTCCCATCTTCATGCACCAACGGCTCAAGGTTCTTTCGCTCAGCCAAGGCACTTTCAAATGCGCGCTTGATATCACTTCTTCGTTCGTCACTGATCAGCCTCAGGCTCACGGGCATCCTCTTATCTGCCATGGCCGGCATAGCTTCGCCTTCAAAATCGAATGTATTGAGCGGCAGTTTCGCGTCTGCACTTGGGATAATCTCAAAAGCCCATAGGATACGCATGATTGCGACAGCCAGGGAACGCTCAGCGACGTGGTAGCCAGGACAGATGCGGCGGCCGGCGCCGAAAGCGAAGTGGTCGCGCTGGGAGACGTCCTTGGCGTTGATGGATTGCATAGTTGTGGTATGGTCGTTCGTGAAGCGTTCGGGAATGAAAGCGTTGGGATCTGGGTAGCGGACTGGATCGTGCTGGACTGCCCATGCGTTAAGATGGATTTGTGAGCCGGCAGGGATGCGCATGTTTTTGTAGATTACGTCTTTGGTTGTGGTGTGGGGGTGGCCGAGGGCGACGGGTGGACGCCAGCGCCAGGTCTCTTTCATTAGACAGCGGACGTAGGGGATTTGGTCGATGTCTTCGAAGACGGGGATGCGGTTGCCGACTACTGATATTACTGCTGATCGCGCTTTGATTTGGACGTCTGGGTACATCATCATTGCTTGCATGAAGGACCAAGTGGAGAGAGCTGAGGTGTCGGCTGCACCGATGACAAGCATAAGTGATAGATAGGCAGCTTCGTCTATGCCTGCACTGAATTCTGAGCCTTTGTCTTCTGACTCAATGAGAGGTAGGAAAGCGTCGCTGGTGCTGCCTCGAGCGCGAAGCCGTTTCAGACGTTCCAACTTCTCTTTGACGAAACGCATGTCTCGGTCGAAGCGTTGCCGATTCTGACGCTCCCAAGGCTTCAAGAATAGGGGCAACTTGTCGAGTATAGGCAGGACGTCAACAATATTCGCGCCAGGCAACGTCTGCAAGATTTGTGCCAACCCAGTCTCGTGGATATCTGTAATGACTTGGTCATCGTCCCCGGGAATGTCCATGCCAAAGGTCTGCGAAGCAAAAGTGCTGTAAGTATAACGGAGGATGCGTTTATATAGCTTCCACCCACCAACTTCAGTAGTGTCCTGTTCCTGGCACATTTGATAAAGAAACTTGGCAGACTCGTGGTGAAGAAAAGGAAGACCAGCATCTGCTCGTGACACGCTTGTCAAGTAATTGTGGATGATCTTTCGTTGATTCTTCCACTTTGGATCATCTGCACTGAGAAACAATACATTGAGGCGGTTGCATATCTGCTCGTTGCTTGCTATCCATCTCGGTCTTTGGCTAGTGAAGGCCGAATTGCGGTCAAAGACCTCCTTCACGGCTCCATCTGAGTTGATGAAATACTGGACAAACGGTCCAGATCGGACTCGCACAATCTCACCATATTCTCGAGCCCATCTTTCGAAGAGCAAGTGTTGTTGTTTGATTTTGACAGCTGCAAGCACTTCTGATAGACTTCCTGTCACCAAGTTGCCTGGTGGACTTGGTGGCAGCGGCACTTGACCCTGTTTCTTGTTCTGCAAATGATATAAGTAGGGTGCGACCACTGCTATGAGTACCAGGAAGGCTAGAGCCCTAAAGCTGTCCTTGAAGACAAAGACATTGTCAGTATTTTTAGGGATCATTTCAAGCATTTGGATGAGTTACAACCACAGACAAGAGTCCACAGGAATAAAACCGATATGACCAAACCAGTAATGGCTGCAGACAGCAGTCAGCATTAAATGATTCTCACTCTGGTCTCATAGATAAAGGTACAAACCCTTAGTGTTTCACACTTGAATCACAGACTTGTGAAGATGTATCATATTGAAGAGTTTCTCGGCAGTTGGTAAAGCAAGCTACAAAGTCCCCCCATGGAGGAGAGGACATCGGCAGTTGTCACCTCCACATTCCGGATCTGCTTTCTAAGCCGGATTAGGCAATACAGAGGTTTAGTAGCTGGGATAGGTCACTACACCGGCCATGCGACGAAATCACAGCCGTGCTATTTGCTCATGGGCTGCGTGCAAAGCAAATGTGGCGAGGCTATGTAATTATGCTGAGACCAATTTTGTGTGAGGTCAATCCACCATCTTCAGGCAGGCGGGCGGAAGTATAGTGCATATTAATCTGCAAATTGCAGTTCGAATCGCGGTGGCTGAAGTATCGCCGCTAGGTAGACTGAAGACATCTGCTGAGGTTCGACTCGTATGAATTGTACCTGTTGACTCAATTACAGCTGGAAATCGTCAATGCATGGCGGGAGTGTCCGCCATGCACGCAAATGTCAAACTGCTTGAACGTTTCTCATGCTGAATGGTAATTGAAAATTGACAACGGATAATCTCTGGTAGGCAAGAATATTGAAGGATGAGGTAACATGGACCGGTGAGGTTGTGCATCGAGTGTTGCTGTTTGCCTGGCCGGGCGTGAGTGAAAATGGTTCCAGCAATCAGAAGTGCAACAGGCCCAAACAAAGACAGTGCATGCAAGTCCCGTTTGAATAAGGTACTTAAAGCCCAGCGCAGCGTATACATACCACCTGACAACTGGTAGCATGCGAAAGTAACTTTACGGTTCTTTCCTCTTAACCTTGCTCAATCGTCCGCGAACTGAAAGCATCTTGATCAACAGCCATCTCTGTACAAGGAGACTCGTCTTGAATTGTGAGCGTCTTCCGTTGCACTGAAAGAATTGGAAACAGTCTTCTTGACACCGCGTTTTGGTGACTGACCTGAATTAGCGCAAGTAGGATCCATAATGGACGATCAAAGTTATTACCAACAGCAGCTCGAGCTTGCCCGTGAAATGGCTCAACATGGCCTGCGGAAACCGAGCCTTCAAATTTGCTTCAATCTGCGTGTACACACCGACCTTAGTCTCTACACTCGAGCTCTTGTCAACATGACACTTGCAGACCTCACAGACCTGAAAGAGCACCCAGACAAGCTCAAGTATGCGGAGGAAGCGCTGCAACTTGCAAGAGAACTTCTGGTGAGTACAAGACTATGACATGAAATCTTCCTTTGATAACACCACCCCACTGTATGATTAGCCCACTGACCCTAACATAGGAAGATCGCAATGGGGAGAACGATGCGTACTGGAGTCAGACATATACTAACCTCGTTGCCAAAGCCGAACGTAAGGTTACCTCCATCCTTGCGGAACAGGCCAGAACGAAGCAAAGTGCCTCAATTGAGGCTGGATCACGAGATATGTCGTTGGCAGAACCGGAGGTGAAGGTGGATCAGAATCAGGAAGTTAAGGAGCAGGGCGCTGATGCGATGGCTGGCAATAACTGGATATTCGTCCCATCTCTGGAAGATGATGTACCGGATCACACGCCAGTTTTTGAGGGTATCTTCACGACAAGAGTCAGTGGAACAGGAGGAGGCAGTCGAGACTCGAACGGTCTACTAAATTCAGGAAGCTCGGATACGCCCCGTCCAGATACTATCAAACCCTCTGACCCAACATCGTCTCATGGACCAGAATGCTAGACCCTTCCTCCGTCTTCTAGACAAGATTCGGAAGAGCGAAGGTAGCGAAAAACAGCCTGTATGGCCTAAGGCACCTTAACTTACTTGCTCAGATACTGTCCGACGCAGGCTTCAACAAACATGCGGAGTTCGCAAAGACCGAGAAGAATGAGTGGATTCAATGTATGAAAGATCGTCGCTGCAGCGTCGCTGCAGCGACGAGGAAGACATGAAAGACTGCGGGTTCAAGTCCCGTCCTAGGCGACGTTTTTTTGCTGGAAGATAGGGGTGTTGAAGTGATAGGCTGTTGCAGTACTGTAGTAGAAGGATAAAAAAGTGGTTTACGAGACTTTGGAAGTTGTCAAAGCAGAACAGGTTGGGAGTCCTCCTGGCTTATCGATTTGAGTAGATGTCATGACCTCAAATGAAACCAATCACAAGTCGTTATCAATAACCCTAACCCTAAAATTGATGTCTTGACTGTACATGTTGCTCACTCCTTGTACCTTCACTACACTTCAACAACCCCTATCTTCCAGCAAAAAAACGTCGACTAGGACGGGACTTGAACCCGCAGTCTTCACCAGGGGTTAGGGTTAAACCGGAAAGTGACGCCTTGCCATTAGGCCACCCAGCCAGGAGGTTGAAATCTGTGTGCGGTTCCAAGCACTAAAATATGAGTCTTACGCCTATAGTAGCATCTGTGAACCTTGACCTTTGCAGTGGGGATCGGAGGACATCCATGCCCAACATCCCCGCAGATCGTCGGTAAACCAGCCCACCAGTGTACGAGGTACGAGACTCATGTACACCAGAGGACAACGAATCATTCTTCAGAGGAGAATAAAGTCGAACCAAGAGCCAAGTTCCCATGATCTACGACAGCCAGATACTTGAAATCATCTCCATTCTAATGTATTCTGAGCTCAGGAGTACAGTACCCCTTTATTGGATTTACATGAGCCAGACGAGCCCAGACTCCACCAAGAACGGCATTAACCGAGACAAGAATTCAGATTCTTCATGAACTCAGGACGGACCGTGAATTGGTCTGTTGACTTGAATGAACACCGACTCATCAGACTTGAGTCGTCCACTATCTTCCCTGTAGCACATCGTATGGAACGGTGAGGCTCGGGCTGGATCTCAGACGACTGGGCACCTGAAAGAAGAGATTCAAGAGGTCATATTGAGTATTGGGGTCAGCCTTCGCAGAACGCGCTATAGTGAGCATAGGGGATAACTCAAGGTTACCGAGGTGCAGTAAAATTAGTGCTTCTGGAGTGGGCAGCTATCTTGAGACGCATCCTGAAGCTAAGATTCAATATGGCCTCCGACAGTACATTGAGTATGGGGCCGACAGCCCCATAACTAGCGTCTATTCTCATAGTAGTGCTGTGTCCTTGCGTCTAATGCTCTTTAATCCCGAAGATAGATCAAGGCGAGGTGTGGTGGTAGTCAACGATGTTTAAACATTATGACCATGTCAGTCCTGCAGCGTATTGCTTGACGTGGGACGACTAGCCCGTACTAGCCAAACCACGATGCGTGATACAATTTGTGTAACAACGTAGCAGCTCCAATGATGATGTCCGTGAGTGTATGTGTGTCATGATGGAGGAGGAGGAAAGGAGAGAAGAGGAGGGCAAAGTTGATCATATTTCCAAACGGTCAAGGACAGCACTGGCAGCTATATTCGCTACGACGCCGAGGTAATGCCACGAGGAAGTCATGATTAAAGTAAGTGACCAAGCGATACATAATAATACCGACACTACATCGTTACAATGCAAAAGTTCAGCTGCGCCGTGGTTCCAACTAAGGATGCGAACCACAAACACCTGCCTCTCCCTGTATCCTTCAAATATGTACTGGACTTCTGCCGCTCAGTTATTTGGAGTAATCATCTCATATGGACGATGGCCGTATGAAATCAACTACAACTGCTCAATTGATGCCACCCGCAACTTGCAAACTTTTCGCCTCGCGACATAGTGTCCTAACGCCAGTGGTTGATGATGAATAGCATACGTGCTGTTTGTTTCGTGCTAAATGGTGCTTTCATTGCAGATCTTTTCATGGTTCGTTGTCATCGTGGTGGTCATTACTGTGCCTGGATCTTTCTGTTGGTCATGATTTTGTTGTTTCTTGGAGGACAGTCTGTTTTGACTGTGTTTACATTTCCCAATTGTCACCATCGAACATGCCTTCGTCTCTGGTCTCGGACCGTTGAATGCCGGACATTCTATTTCCAGTCATGCTCTGGTTAGTCCTAGTTCTGGAAAGAGTGTTGTCCTCCGGCTCCTCATCTCGACCTGCAAATTCTTTTTCAATAGTGCTTTCATCCACGAAAGTGAAACCCTTGAATGCGTTTTGCATCGTGGGTGATAGTGGGGTGGAGGCTGGTGCTGCGCCTGCTGCTAAAGCTTGCGCTCGTGCGTTAAGGGACGACGATGTGTTGAGAGCATTGGTAAACTCTGGATCGAAGTTGGAGGTATCGGCCATAGATGTCAGTTTTGGCTTGAAGGGTGGCACAAGATTCTTCTTGCCGAGCGCTTGCCAGTCGATATCAGCAAAGAAAGCATGCTCGATGAGTTCGTCAGCATCCCTGTTCGCACCCAACCTGTGCTTGGGGTTTCGATTGAGTAAACCCTTGACAAAGTTTCGACCTTCTGTAGAAAGGGCATCTCGTGGAAAACGGACCTTGCCAAAAGCGATGTTTTTGTACATCTGTTGTGTATCCTCGGCATAGAACGGTGACCAACCGCAGCACATCTCGAAGACCAGCACACCTAGGGACCAAAAGTCAACCATTTTCGTGTAACCTTGTTCGTCCAATAAAACTTCCGGAGCAAGATACTCTGTTGTTCCACAAAATGTGTTTGTTGTGTCATTTTTGGTAAGATTGGCTTTGGACAGGCCGAAATCGCAGAGCGCAATGTGACCGTTCGCGTCCAGTAAGATATTTTCTGGCTTCAGATCTCGATAGACGATGTCGTATTCATGTAGATGTTTAAGAGCCAATATTAGTTCGGCAATGTAGAATTTGGCTCGATCTTCCTTGAAGCGACCTTCTTTTTGAAGATGCCAGAACAACTCCCCACCCGACATAAAATCTGTTACCAAATACAGGTCCGTGGGTGTTTGGAACGAGAATTTCAAACCAACAATGAATGGTGAGTCAGTCATCGCTGTTCTGACCAAAATATTTCTTTCGCCCAAGGTATGCGCGATCTCCTTCTTCTGGACAATGACCTTCTTTGAGAGAACCTTCATCGCGTATATTCTACCCGTATCCTTCTTCCTGACCTGATAGACCTGCCCGAATGTGCCTTTTCCAATAAGTTTGAGGATCTGAAAGTCATTAGGTCCATATTGCCGTTTATCGACCTTGGAAAAGTGCATTTTGACAAAGATCTCGCCAGTAATTTGTTGATCACCGGAGCCACGAGGCTGTAAGGCGAACCACTGCCCCAGAACCGGATTGTGCTCGCTTAACTGGAAATTCGTTCTAACGTGACCCAGAAAGATGTCTTCATTCGTTCCAGGTCTTTTGTCATATACTGATATATCGATTTCTGAGGCTTCTCCAACCACGTCACTATTACCATCTGTTAGTGAATTGCATCTGCAACTGGAGACTCTTACATACAAGATTGCTTCGTGGTCCCACTGAGGATCCGTCACTTTCTGTAAACCCCGGCCTTCTTCGAGTCCATTAGTACTACTCTGACGACTCCTCATAGGAATCGCCATAGATTTGCCCATGTCGCTGTCTGTTCTCCTGATAGGAAACGAGGAAAGGCTAGGGAGTACATTCTTCTTCGCTTCGTTGTCTATGTCCATCCGATCCTGTCGTGGACCCTTCGATATATATTCATTCCATTCGAAAACGCAAACACAGTATGGGTCAATCGCTGGCCTTAAATTACGGCCCTCCGCTATCCTTACTGCTAGCTTTCCTCTTGGCGTGCCCGTCGGTAGGGCGTCACTCTGTTTGGTGGAGCTCGACACCTGGCCATCGTCCGATGTGGCCGCGCTTGCATTCGATCGTGGGGACCGTGCAGGAGCGACTTTTTCTTCTTGTGATAAGGCTCGCGGGGTAAGAGGAGGTGTATTCTTTTCACGCGACTCGGGGGCCGCGTCCAAAGTCAGCTTACTTAGTTCCTTAATAGAAAGGGAGGAGTCAACATTCTCATGCAATGGAGGAGAAGAAGGACTTGTGATGTGTGGAGAGTGTAGGGAAGAAGTGGGATTAGAGAAGTGGGCAGCTGCAACAGAACTCCGGGTTACACTCGAGGTCGGCAACGATTGATGCCGTTGTGCGTCAGAAGACAATGTGCTTTTTGGTTTGACGAAGTTCTTCAAGGCTTGCGTGATCGAGACGTAACCTCTCTGAGCCAGTGGTTCGCCATTCTGAGCCGCTTGACCATCTTTTGGAACCTCGTACGGATCTGCTGAGATGGGTGTAGGAGGCTGTTTAGAAGTGTCTTGAGTTTCTACCTCCTCAGACTGCTCGTAGTTCATGTCATCTGAGGTGGCTGGCGTATCGTTGATTTGATCACGATTTACTTCAACCATTGAGCCCGATGAGCTCGTAGAAGCACGACGACTCGAATGACTATCACTTCGCACGTGATGTGAAGTGTAGCTTGCAACACCAGAATCGGCAGCAGGGATTGTGATAGCTTGGGGGTTGGTGGTAGATGATTTTGAGAAGGCCCGGCTACCCACCTGTCCAAAATAGCCACTCAGTATTCCTGGCATCCGTTTGTCCTGAAAATCGGGCTGCGGAGTGTGGACTCCAGAAGGCGTAGGAGCACCTGAAAGTAGGTTTTCATGCACACGGTCCTCGCCGCTATGCCTGGCCACACTGCAACCATGTTAGCTTCGAGTCTTTATCCTCAAGTGTTTTCGCCATGGTGTAGTTCTGTGGAACAGGGAAGGACCAAGACCTGCAGTCTGCATCACCAGAAAGGGGCGCCGACCACCGTAACATCCTCACACTGGTCACAAGCAGATGCCGGTCCAGCATGTGGTTGCTGTGGGCTTCGACAGTTTACAGTCTGGTCTTCTCAGAATGCAACGTCCTCCAGGCATAACAGAGTCTTGATTGTTGCCAAACAAAATGCTGCTGGGGTTGGTAATACCTACTTTTGAGCCATGGCCTGCCTCAGAAGATCGGCAGCAGTGTGTGGGTTAACACCAGCCTGCGCCATTTTGTACTTCACTCCTGTCCTGAACGTATGCGGGTATCGTGTATCGAGGCGCTAGCATATGCAGCGCAGCCGCTCAAGTCGCGGTGGAAATCCTGCTGTTGACGCAACTAAATCTCGTGCTGGATTTCACAGATGGTAATATGCTCGAGCAAAACGAAGGAGAATTGGCGGTGTTGCAGAGGTTTCTGCGGCTCGGGAAAGGTCGTTTGGAGATGACCAGCAAGGTCGCAATGACGCACTACCCGGTTGGTAAATTTGCTGGGATTGTTAAACTGTGATTTATACTTCAACAATCGACAGTAGTGACAACGAATGGTAGCGCCAGTCGAACGACGAGAGAGATGGCGAATATGCAGAAGTGTAGAATGTGAGAGGCAAACCCGTGTCGATGAAAACGCCTTAGTGACAAGCACACACTGGCAAGTCACAGTACTGTAATTATCAAAGGCTTTCACAGCACGTAAAATTTCAGGTGGGAAGTTGCAGGTGGGGAGCTCCGGAGGTACCAAAGCACCAGCATTATATGAACCTTCGCGATTGCCGACAACGCTTTCAAAGATTTTTTGATGATTAAGATTATTGGATTTCCTGCGTACTTGGTACACGGTGCCTAGAGACAGGCCGGCGTTGGTTGGGCAAGAAGCTGTTCACCTTCCGCCAACAAGTTATTCTTGGTTACAACCTTACTATTTCCCTTACCTATTGTTGGTCAATGCGACTGAAGACCGAGCAAAGAGCACAAGGGTCTTCAACACACACCGACTGACATGCGCAACTGCTTTTTATGCACCACGTGCCAAGCGACCTTCTGTAATGTACTTTCAAATCATGATGTGCTGCATCTCAAACGATGACTTCCGCACGCTGCAGCTTATAGCTTACAGTAATCATCTGACTCTTTGCGAAGTGTATGTCTGCTGCTAATGCCCTCGCTGTTGCAGCAACAGATAGCAGTCTGACTTTGATTCATTCTCCGTTACATGCTCTGACCGCAACTGACTCCTAGGACATACTAAAAATAAACGGGTCACCAACCATTACTTGTTGTCTTCTGCTTCAGATAGATGACATAGTCGTAGTATGTACTACCTAAGTACCTTTCAGCCTTGACCCAAACACACCATACTAGTGTCTTAGATGCAATAACCTGAATCGTCCAAACCCTTCCGTACTACGCCAAAATCTGCCATCACTGATCTACAGACCCGAGAGTGCTACTCATGATTTGGAACTGCAGTAAAGCTGACCAAAACCGGTTGACATTATGGCAGCCCTGCCACTCCTTGCAAGCTATGTTAGTAACACGATGAGGAACCACAGCCACAACGTCGGGCCAGAAACATTTAGGTATGGCCCGGATGATGGCGGTCGTGGCTGGATGCCATGCTCATCTTAATTGCACAATGTGACTTATCGCACAGCTTAGTGCTCGCGAACGTGTCGTTAAGATGTCGTACATGAAGCACAAAACCAGCACCGTAAAGTCCGCTCTGGTGTCATCAGTCGTCACACTGGCCTCCGGTAAAGGGGTCGTAATCTGTGCAATCCACGATCGCAAGGAGTGGCCTAATAGCAGGATGGTGGGCACCACGATTTTCTCTACTATAGGAGTGGCCTCTCCTTTGGTTCAACGGGAACAGATCAAAGCCCACAATGTCCATTTGACCTGCCTATCACCTGCATAACTGTCGTAATGTGGTGCTGCACACGTCCGACATCATGACTTGCGTGAACGAGCGCCACTCCTGTTTGTCGAGAAACATCAAGGACAAACCGGAGTTGGTGATTAGATCGCCGAATAATCTATTTACTTGCCGTGTCAGGCTCCTTTCCATGACTCGAGAAGCATTGTGTTGTCGACGGTGGTTGGAACCAGGTCAGCAACGAGATGAATCCACGGTACGTAGACACAGAAGACTTGTGTCGTTTTCAGATCACTGAAGAATCGGATGGTTGTCAACCAGCCTAACGTGTTTCGGATAAAATAAAATTTATACCTGATCTCAAGATGTATTGGACAACACAAAGTCTCGCAAGACAACGAGTCTACGAGCGTATGAAGAGAGCGATGGTAACGCTGAGCAACACGATACCTCAATAAGGACCGTCAACGTATATCAAAGTAAAAGTATCTCATCGATGTTTCAAAACAACAAATAATGGTGAAGCACCAATTAGCATCTCGCTCTCCGATGTTTCAGCCTCGTAAAGTGATCCACTATCCGTTAACGTGCAAGGCTGCTACCCCGTCATGATCCAAACGCGACTCCCGGCGCCGAGCAACATTATTCCAGTTTCACATCAGTCTAGCATGCACCACAAGAAGCCTACGTTTTGCGCTTGCTGAGACAAAGGACCATGACGCGACGGCCGAGACTCGCAGCGCAAGCTGCTAGAGCCTCCCTACGTACGTATCAGTAACTGATTGTTAACATTACTAATGGCCTTAGAAACACCTGTTCTTCCATTGTCAGACAATGACGACGAAGAGATGGCTGATGTACCGCCTACTGACGAGCCCACGCCACAGGATGATGAAGAGGATGAAAACGAAGAAGGAGAAGACGAGGAGGAGCAAATTGAAGTAGATGAGGCACCCACGCCTTCACGTGCTGAGCGTGTCTCGAGGTCTGCAACCCCTAGAAAGCGCGGTCGAGGATCAAGGGGGAGACGAGGAGGACGCACAAGAGTTCAAAGTTTGCGACACGATGGATCTGGTGACGACAACGAAGCTTCTGATGGACCAACACCGAGACGAAGGGGCGGATTCCGTGGTCACCGTGGCGGACGGTGGGCAAACCGAAGAGGTGGTACAAGTCGGGTCACGCAGCCGCCTGTGGATGACGACGGCAACGTGCTCAAAGTTGTCAATGATGAAGTCGAACTACCAGAGGATCCTGAGGGAGAAGAGAAAATCAACAAAAACGGTGAACTCCAAGCGGGGCGAGAGTACCGTGTGCGAACCTTCACACTCCTTGGACGAGGCAAGCGGTTATACATGTTATCCACAGAGCCTGCGCGATGCATAGGCTTCCGGGATTCCTATCTGTTCTTTCAAAAGCACAAACATCTGTACAAGATAATCATTGACGATGATGAGAAACGCGACCTTATCGAGAGGGAGCTGATACCTCACTCCTATAAGGGCCGGTCAATTGGTGTCGTCACCGCTCACTCAGTGTTCAGAGAATTTGGTGCCAAAATTGTCATAGGTGGCAAGAAGATCACTGATGACTACGACGTGGCAGGTGCTAGAGCAAGAGGCGAGGTAGAAGGAGAGCTGGCCGTGCCTGAGGACCGAATCCCACCAACAGGCGAGAATTATAACCGAAATCAATACGTGGCATGGCACGGCGCGAGTGCAGTTTATCATATGAATCTCCCCAGTGTTCCAACGCAGAATGGCAAGCCACTGGAGGTCAAGAGAAAACGAATTACGGTCACGAGCGATAACTGGATGCTCGAGCACGCCAGAGACTCAAGCAGATTTAATTCCACATTGCGAAACGTGAGGGATGAGAATGTCGGTGGTGTGTATGACATTCACACAAACACAATGCAGTGGCCGGCCCATTCGCAACCAACTCACGCTCGGTGGGAGATCGTAAGTGATCAGGTCGATGGAATTGAAGAAAGCGTTACGACCACCTCCAGACTATCTAAGCTACATCCAGTCTATGCGCGCAACTTCCGCATCCATGATTTATGTCTTGAAGGTCGACCTGAGTCGAACATGCCGAGCCCAGGTTATGGCTCGCATGGTTCGAGTCTGTCCAATATCTCGCCCAATATACTCGACGAACTACCTGCCGACTGCCGCGATGCTTTGAGCCAGGCTGTAGCACGAGAGATGAATTGGCGAAGTTCGTGGTTGAATGAAAGCATAAACGGACATCGAGCCCACATTCTTTCATCGGTTGAGTGGTATCCCAAATGAACATGGTGGCGCAGAACATGGTACGGGGAATTCTGATTTAGCGAAGGCGTTCTTGGTGGTGAAAGGCTTACTCAGTTCGTGGGATCACTGGTGGGAGACCCAGACTACTATGGTACCACAACTCAATGTGCCATTTGGCATTTGTATGAACGGTTACAGAGAGTGATCGAAGAGTTCTTCTCACTGGCGACCGGTTAGGCATCTATAGATATACGGAAGGCAGGCGTTGATACAACGTAAGAGAATGCTAGATTTCATAACAGGCTATGCCGGAGTTCTCGGGGTGAACAGCCTTGTTTGACGAACAAGCTTGGATCAAGCCAGACTGCATCCTCTGGTGCGAGAGCAAACCTGGAGATACCTGGTTGTACCCAGCTTGTGGGGAGGGTACCGGAGCGACGATCGCTGTGCCGATCGAGATGATAATGAAGCAACTACTGAAAAGTATTACTACCATAATTGCGATGCGTGGGTAAACC
This sequence comes from Neophaeococcomyces aloes, assembly GCA_022813445.1. NCBI lineage: Eukaryota > Fungi > Ascomycota > Eurotiomycetes > Chaetothyriales > Neophaeococcomyces > Neophaeococcomyces aloes. The sequence goes on along the minus strand of JAKLMK010000087.1, from coordinate 41,733 downwards.
CGATCGAAGCGCATGTGCCTGAAGCATCTCACGTGGAAGTGAGACTCAAACTCGTCATAGCCGGACAAACTTTTCAGCCTGCAGTAGATGGTTCTGATGACCCATTTCATGGATGGAGCATGATTCTAATCGAGCATTCACAGTCTCAGAATTGCATGTGTAGACCTGAGAAGCCGACTTCGCTAATGGTGGGATGATGGAGCGTGAATACTTGTGAAGAAACAAATCGGCTAGGCCTGCACAATTGCAACTGAGATACTCCGTACAGTACGCAACCTAGCAATAACTTTGGTTGTACCGTAGTGGACTCGGGGACAAGTGGTGAGAGCCTTGCAAATTCACTGTAACGAAAACTCCCAGAGCGGTAGTATGCAAGGCGTTGTCAGCAGTCGGCATTCAGCAGCGAACGCAAAATCGGCGAAATCTTAGATACTTCTCAAGACATTCGCAGCAAGGACCAGCGTGCCAAGATTAGATCGCTACCTTGCCCGAATATCTGGTTTCTAGTCATCGACAGTACTTTTCAAGCTCCAAAACAAATATAGTACGGTACAGGTTAAGGTTCAGAGAACGTTACGGTAACTCCAGGTCAAGACAACACAATTCGGCGACGGTGTGGTTTGGCTATCGATTATCGCCAGGGTTGCAATCGCTGCAATCTGGTGGAATAGGAAAAGAAAAACTCAGGCCTGCTGCTGCAAGTTGGGGGCAAATTTGTGCTCAGGGACTGGTGCATGTCATTCGTTGGGCAGCGGAGTCGGTCTGCCAGTGCCAGTGGACATCACACTTGTGCTGATTTTGCATGACGTTCTAAACGGAGACAACCTTGACAACCAGCAATAAGCGTGGGCGAGGGCAGCATGCATATTCTGAACTTGTATAAGCACCATGATTCGTTGAGACCTACGCCCTCGATTTATCCACTTCGTCACCACCTGCTTTTTGGCTTGAGGAGATTTGGCAGGAGGCCATGTCATCTGCCATCGCCTGCATGGCTTACCACTCTCGCTCCGCGTGAATTTTTCTTGCACGCCTGGTCCTCCCGAGCGAACTCGCAACCAGTGGCTAGCGAGTAGCAGCAGTCCAAAAGTGATGTTCCGTTTCTCTCACTCGATCAGGAGTAGAGCCATGCTCGTGCCTTTTGGCGCAGGCTGTGGGAGGAAGCTGTCGTACTGTGGTCTCGCTGTGTGCAAATTATTACACATCACACTGGGCACATCACTCCTGCTCGCACGCTTTCCGGTTCTCCCCTCCCCTTACCCTGCCGAGTCTGCCTCTCGGGCTCTGCTTCAACTTTTTCTTGCTGCACTTCCTCTCACTTCATTGTTTCTCAACTTCACATCGACAACCGTATTCGTTGCTCGCAGCGCTACGGTGTGAGATCTGCTCGGTGTACATCATCCTACGACTAATCAAAGACTTGGGGTCGGCCACTACCTATAAGCTCATCTGACCAGCAATCTGCGCAATTTCGGGGGTGGAATCAAGTCCACGTAATTGCCACAATTTCCTTTAGCAGCCCTGCGCCGCCTATCGTCTCAAGTCTAGGATTGATCACCACTGCCTTCAGACTCTCTACTTATCGTTGTCGTGGCGAGCAAATTCGTTTTCATCTCTTCTAGTGTCCAGTTGCCCACACCGGAGTCGACCAGAAACGGAGACCAAAGCCGCGGGCCCTTCGCACTTCAAGTGGCTGTGCTGACTCAACCATTGCCATCCACTACCCCCAGCCTATCAATTTGGCTTTTGGCTCTTCACTAGAACACTTACAGCCCTGGGTTTTCAACCTGGAAGATTTCACATCTGCCTGTCGCATTCACCCAGTGCCATCTAAGTGTCTTCCTCAAGACTTCTTCACTTTGGACACTGCCTGCACTAGCTGCGTAAGTTGTTTGGGTATTAGACAGAGCGCTTGGTAACACTGGTATGTCACTTCCCGAGCTTCCGGCACCACCAGCCCGCAGAACGCCTGCGCCCGAAATATCTGCTCTTTTACCTGAAGGACACCCAATCTGACAAACTACCCATACAGGCTTGCTGCTAGAAATCCTTCCTTCTCACTATCACACCTGTCCGACGAGCTTTTTACTAAGTCTTGTCGGTTTGCATCATTTTGTTGGAGTGGTATTACGAACACTTCACGTCACAACGCGATACCTTTGATCCCAGCACTATTTGGCTGAACAAAAGCGTTTGCTTACTTTACAATCGCCCTGCTTTACAAAACACCTCAACTGATCGATCCTGCCCTTGTCACCAACAATTTATCTCGTCATCATAAATTCATGATTTGTGTTTGAACCGATCTATTGAACACATCTGAAGCTTCGGCTCTCGACGCTCCCACGCGTCCCCAGCGGGCAGTGAGTATATGCGGTCCCACATTAGTGAATGGATTTGCTGACATGATTTCTATCAGGACCTATAGTCTGTACCGCGCATCTTCCTCTCATAATCATGGCCAACTACGGTCGATGGGCACCTCATACCATCAAATCACGACTCCCACCAACACCGCCAGATTACCAGACCAGTTATCTTACACCAATGGGCGCTGCGTCTGAGGAACCTCAGGGCTATTATCGCTCTCACCAGTCTCGGTCTAGCTATTCCTCCAGAGATTACAATGACAGATATCAACAGATACCTACATATTCATCTAATCAACCACATAGCAGATCGAAGCAGCTACAGACCATGCCAGACTATACCATGAACTACCCTCAACCACTTGCTGTACAATACCAGTATGCTCCTGCTACTGCACCAATTCTTCCTCCGATTCAAGTCCCAGACGAGATGAGCTATGTTCCACACTATCCACATGGTCTTGCTGAAGTTAAGCCAAAAGAAGAAAAACCTACTGGTGGTGTCGCGCAACACCTGGACTACGAAATGGACTTGATGGCCAACTTTGTTGCCGAAATGTGCCAGCAGATGGTGACTCGAGTTAGCGCCTCACCCACTCCACAGTTTCGCAAATACGTTTCGCAGATTCTCTCGTCGACACGCCTACCCAGCTCGACTATCATGCTTGGCCTCTTTTACCTTCAGGAGCGTATGAAGATTGAGAAGATTGAGCATTCCTCATCTGCCACGCTTATGAGAATGCTGACGACCTGTCTTCTCCTTGGCAGCAAGTTCCTTGACGACAACACGTTTCAGAACAGATCATGGGCCGAAGTCAGCAACATTCCAGTTCAAGAGCTCAACGCAACGGAACTAGAATGGTTGAAGGATTTCAACTGGGAAATTCATGGTCTGATGTATGACCCTGATCAAGGTTTTTTCATGTGGATTGAACACTGGCACGCCTATGAGGAGAAGGCACAGATTGCACAGGCTAAAAACGCACAAAAGTTGGCTCCAATTAACACCAAACTTGCCCGACATTCCAGTGTACATCAACCGCTCATGTCACCTGATGGGCCCATTCCACCGCAGTATCAACAGGGACCACAATACGACGCCTCCTGGGGTCGTTCTCAAATCTCGGAATACTCACCACCTTCAACACACCACAGTGGTCCTACAACGCCAGAATACTACAGTAACAACTGGTCTTATGCACCAATGACTGATGCATATTCACGAGCTTCATGGTGCAAGCCATCTACTGCGTCTTTTATGTCACAAAGAGCTCAAGTGTCACCCTTCTATGCGCCGCAATACGGCCAAGGATACCAGCATATCACCAATTGGTCGCCCCACGGAGCTCATTGTGGGTGCACATTGTGTGCCAAGTCATCGGACTATTACGTTGCTCATCCGGGCTACCACATCCAGCCAGTGGTCGGCTGAGGCCGTTTATCATGGCAGGTACGGTGTGACAAACCACGAACAAAAACATCACATTCGCCTTTGTTTTAACCAAAATACATCATCACAGCGTACAGAGCTTTGTTCATGTTTTCGTGCGCTTACGTCGTATATCGCAAGCACATGGACTGGAGCTCCTCTACTTACTTCAAAGCATTTACCAGCGTTTATTTACATCTTACAGCAATTTTATAACGACCTTACGACACGAAAATTTCAATGCTACTGGTGCAATATCTCGAGTATACACAACTTCGAAAAGAATAGATTGGGGTGTTTCACACGGCATCAGGCGGATTCAGGTGGGAAAAGTTCTAGAAGATATGGTTTCGACGAGCAATTCGATGAGTACTCGGCGGTCACTCACTTAGCGTGTCATCCTCGGGAAGCAGATCAAGCTGCACGATCGTCACCAAAATTTCGAGCAAACGGTCTTTCTGCAGGGAGCCATGACGCGCTTCGATTCATGCATAGCGATGCCGGCTTGGGAATTTTAGAACTCATTCCGAGGCAGAGTCCTCGTGCTACGGCAGATCTTGTAATTATGTTAGATGCTCTCTGCGAGGGTGTCCTTGCACTGAGTGGCTTTTATTGTGTCGTTCCTTCATCATGAGCAGTATTGGAGAATTGGGCTGGCATTTTACTTGCGCAATAGGGAGATAGGTTTCGGTGGCGTCGTTCTTGAAGCGTACATGTCCATACATCAGGGCTACACCCAATAGATTATATGCTTGCTTCTGCTTGCAAAAAAGAAAAGCTGTTAATATATTTATGCCACTTTCCTATTTTATTTGTACTTTATCATGAGTTTAAAGTGCCTGCTTCGTACATGTAGTCCTGTTCCAAAGAACACCAATAAGCTTGGTAGTCAGTCGGCCACGGACTACACCAGGCAACGTATAGGTACTATTGTAGATAGTTGGGGATTAAATTGTGTTGACAATAGACGCAAACCAGAAAACACTCTATTGTTTATTACTAAGCCGGCGCTGGATAGGTTGTGGTGGAAGGCTGTTGATTGGACAGGCTACAGCTGGACACGCATCACTGATCACCGCCGCATGTCATCCATCTGTTTGGCTTGGCGCAGCCTCGCCTTGCGACCTTCGACCATGCCATCTCCTGTTTGCCGTTAGCATTCTTTCCTCGTACGCTGCCCACCTTGAAACATAATATCTAATTCCATTGCTCACTTTTGTTACCATCGCTTGCCTTTCATCGTCTCAATCAGTGTACGTTCTTGGCCTTCACGAACCCGCCACTTCAGTCAAGATGTCTACCCTAGAAGATCTCGAGGATCTAGAGCGTGATGAGAAGGAGCAGAAGAAGGATAGAGATGACAAAGACAAGAAGCAGCCAAGTGGTCAGAATGGTACCAATGGCGATGCAGACATGAAGGATGCAGAGGAGAAGAAAGACGAGAATGAGATCGACGACGAGATCTTCCAGTCAAGCACAAGAGATGTCATCAACCGACGGCGGTTATTGGAAAACGAACTCAAGATCCTAAAGTCAGAATTCGCGCGGCTGAAGCACGAAGAATCAACGATGAAGGAAAAGATCAAGGACAACCTAGAGAAGATCGAAAATAACAGGTGTGTTTGAGCAGCATATGAGTTTCGCTACGGTAATAACTAACATCATCTGCACAGACAACTACCATACCTAGTAGGAAACGTGGTTGAATTGTTAGATCTGGACGTCGAGGCTGAAGCCGCTGAAGAAGGAGCCAATATTGATCTTGATGCGACACGAGTTGGAAAGTCCGCAGTCATCAAGACCTCGACACGGCAGACTATCTTTCTGCCATTGATCGGTCTCGTTGACCACGAGAAACTCAAACCGGCAGATCTCATTGGCGTCAACAAGGACTCTTATCTTGTCCTCGATACACTACCAGCCGAGTACGATTCACGAGTGAAGGCTATGGAGGTGGACGAAAAGCCTACAGAGAAATACACCGATGTGGGCGGTCTGGATAAGCAGATCGAAGAGCTGGTGGAAGCTGTGGTATGGCCAATGAAAGAAGCCGAGCGATTCAAGAAGATTGGTATCAAGGCTCCAAAAGGTATGTGTTAGCCAAAAGTATGCAATTAGGAGACAATTCGGCTAACTGGCGCAGGTGCTCTGATGTATGGTCCCCCTGGTACTGGAAAGACGCTGCTTGCCCGAGCATGCGCCGCTCAGACAAATGCTACTTTTTTGAAGCTCGCCGGACCACAACTAGTACAAATGTTTATTGGTGATGGTGCCAAGCTTGTCAGAGACGCTTTTGCGTTGGCAAAGGAGAAAGCCCCTTCGATCATCTTTATCGACGAGTTGGACGCTGTAGGCACGAAGCGATTCGACTCGGAAAAGAGTGGAGATCGAGAAGTGCAACGAACCATGTTGGAGCTCCTCAACCAGCTTGACGGGTTTGCTTCGGACGACCGAATCAAAGTGTTGGCAGCTACGAACCGAATCGATGTGCTCGACCCTGCTCTGCTGCGCTCAGGTCGTCTTGACCGCAAGATTGAGTTTCCCCTACCAAACGAGGAGTCAAGAGCACAGATCCTTAGAATTCATTCAAGAAAGATGACGGTTGATGAAGGAAACGTGAACTGGGGCGAGTTAGCTCGCAGTACCGACGAGTTCGGTGGGGCCCAACTGAAGGCAGTATGTGTGGAAGCTGGCATGATTGCTTTACGGAAAGGGCAAACGAAGATCACTCATGAGCACTACGTGGATGCGATTGCGGAAGTGCAGTCGAAGAAAAAGGATACGGTCAATTTCTACGCTTAGCTGGTCGGCGATTTGCTGTGCCAGAGCAGGTCCTGGTCGGGGAACTTATCGGGTGTCTATACAGCATGAATTCGGGGCACCTAGCTCGATGATGGAAAGGCAGCATAAACAACTTGATAGGTCGAACGAGAGTTGAAGTAGGTTCTGCTATTTTCCAAGACTGTAAATTTTCTGTTGGTCTTGCAGCATCTGCCGATCCCAACGTGTGTGCCTTCCTTGACCATCCTTTCACCAGAGCATTTCTGCTGGTCAAGAACCTTGGCTCGGACCTTGGCTGGCTTCTGCGTTTCGCTGAGTGACTGGCATCAACTGTACAGTACTGTGTCTTCCCTGCACTTATGCACTTCACCGTGATAGTTTTTACACCTTCTCGTTCTTGGCCGAGTTTACTCGATGCAGGTACGGACCACTTACTGTACCGGAAGGTAAATTTCCGCAGCTTTCTGTCCCATCACCCACATTACCGGTACAGTGATTCGCTTGGTCGGGGTGGGCACGTACTCGGGTCAAAAAATGAAGGTTCCACATCGCTACCGAACCATATGGCGGATTGCTTTTTGCAGGTCTACACTGTACGCAAGGTATAGAAGAGCCCTGTGGTGAGCGGCGTCGCCCAGACAACAGTCTCCAGTGCTTCTGAGCAGTCACCGTCCTGCACAGTCAGTGAACAGTATCCACACCCGCAGGGCCTGCATCTGCGTCTCTTCCGGCATCAATGTCAGCATTTCCAACCGAGGAGCTTGCTTCGTTCCCGTTACAGTAAACGCAGGTACGATCACTCGCTAAGGGATATGGACAACACACAAATGCCACAGCGTCATGGATGCATTACCTGGCCACTTCATTCACTTTAGACTCGGCCAATAGGGACACGAGCGCAATTATCATAGTTGTATGCGCCAAACTCCCGGATAGCGCCCAGAAATTTGCCTAGCACCTTGAAACGGTTTTTCTACCAGATGAAACTGTGAAGGGCGCTTCTTTGACACATGGCCCTTTCGCGATTTGTGACTTACAATAGCAATGGTCCGGTCGCACACGAGCAAACGCCGTACCTTTGTTCTTTGTGTGACGGGTTCTCGAATGGAAATGCGATGTGCCGTGTAGACGTGACACGGCAACGTTTTTGACAATGGACCCCTCTCTACGGATGTCAAACGGATCTTGTTGCAACGACCTACACGAACCCAATGTCCATGCAGTGATGAAAATCACGCTGGCCAGACGCCAAAAAACGCGTGTATCTGGAGCTTCCTGACAGATTTCTATCATCCATGACGGGGTTGTTAACTTCGTGGAAGAGTGCGTGCAGGTGCCGGTCATGCAAGTCGTGTGCGCTTGTGCAACCGTCGAAGTCTTGACCACCGGGAATTCTACACTTGGACCGCGTAAATATGAGTCTGCTGCAGTTCGCGACCAGGATGCAGGACTGCTATCGAATACCCAAAGTTTGCGAGTGATTGGACATGCGACTGACGGGGGGGTTGGTGAAAATTGAGCCATGCCCGTTCTGCAGTTTTGCGCTCGAAAGTTCATTCGTCGGTACCTGCATGCTGGGTGGACGGTGCCCCGGAATAGGCATGGACAATAAGCGGTCCGCGTGGCATTCCAAGCACTCTTTTCCTCTCTCTGCCGGAATCTACCGCTATTCAACCGCTGCGAGCAACAGATTACTGGATAGTTGGTTGCTACGTGAACAAAGATTGCAGGGAAACAACCATATACTACATTCATCTACAAGCCCACTACGGTACAACTACATCACCAGTTTTTATGGTGTACTCCGTCAATAAAGCAATCTTGTTGTGGTCAATCCAGCCACATCATCACTCGACCAGATGGCGATCTGCATCAACGGGCAGAATTCGCACTTTTCTTGGGACGGCTCTAGCTTGCGGCTCGCGGACCATTCCTATGCAAGGTACCAACCGTTGATTCGTCGGATGTTCAGAGATTGCCCTCGACCTGGTTGTTTCATCAACGCCAAACTGGAGCCCAATTGCACAGCATATCTTTGGTCGGCAAGGGCAAGAATGGGGCCACGTCTCTGTGGCTCCGACCACCACGTCGGCGCTATGTGTATGGGTGGGTCTTGTTGTTGCTTTGCTTCATGCGCTCCCCTGTCACGCATATGCTTTCTTTCCTCCTTTCGACCCGTATTCTTTGTGCTGTATATCGTTCGCGGCTTGCCCTTTGTCTACCCTAGACTTTGTTCCTCTCACTCTCGCTGCCAGAAAGCAGAGATATCGTGTGCACTCCTTTCACGACCGATCTTCTGCCTCTTTCACACTCTCTACATAACAGTTCTCGCGATCTGTGATCTGCGCTCGCGTACAACACTCTTTCGAAGCCAGACTCGAACAACCACTCTCCTTTGAAAGGAACCTATACAAAATCAAAATCAAACTCAAACTCAATACACAATACATACCACTCAACATGCGTTTCTCAACAACTGCATTGGTGCTAGGCACCTTCGCTGCTGGCCAGGCTGTTGCTGCTTCCATCTCCCATTACCAGGGCAAGGTGCACAACCACGCTGAACGTCATGCCGACTTGATGAAGGCTCACCAGTAAGTTTTGGCTCCTCTCCAATAGATTGTTCATATGCTAACCGATCTTCCAGCGAACGACGAACGATCGATCACCGTGACACTAGCCTCATCAGCACTGCTGACACTCAAAGCATCCTCAAACTTGGAGTCACCTCAGTCGGTACAAACGCAGTTTCCTCTGGAAGCACAGCATGGATTGGCTCAGATGGTGCATTCACCAACACATTCCACAACACAGCCAGCGAAGACCTTGTACTTGTTGTCTGGGGTGTCGCCGGATCATGGGTCAACGCCGTCAAACCACAAATCACCATCTCTATCCCTCAGAACGGTAGCAAGACCGTGTCTTTCCCCTCTGGCTGGTCGGGTGCTTGGGCTCCAATCTATAGCGGCAGTTCACTCACCAATGGTCAGGTATTTGATACCTGGGGCGAGGCCACTTTCACCCCACCCTACAGCGTCGTTGACGTTTCCCGAGAAGTCAACATGAACGGAAACTCCATGTCCATTGTCGGTCCTCAATGCACAACCAATATGGACACCTGTGTCTTCACCTGCAAAGGCAGCGCCAGTACTTGCCTCGATCAATACCAGCTCGTCAACTGTGCTACAGGATCCCAGGCGGGCGCAAACTTCGGCACCTGGAACGGCGCCGATGCTGGTGGCTGTGGTGGCATGGGTAGCAGCGCTCAACTCAACACATACCTTGGTTAAACTCGTCTTGAGCTTATCAAGTCTACTTTTGAGCGCGTGTTCTACCTTTGCTGCCCTTTTCGCTACATACGCACCTTTGCAGCCCGGAGGGTCTCATCTTCCATTCCACTCACTTGTGGATGGGAAATGTATCCTCGCCGATACTCGGGATTGCTGATGAATTTCCTATGTTCTTGTCCTTCAACTTCTCACGCACATGGAGATGAAATAAGGCTGGTGGGGCCTTTGCACAAGATGTTTAAGTTGTCGATGTTGTGAACGAAGGTTGTTTTTCGAATTTACATTGCTTTTTATATTGATTGATATCTATCTTCTAGATATTGGTTGATCTTCATGTTTTTTTGGAAAGTCTATGGTTGGAAGGATGGATAGACGAGGCAGCGGGCATTATAGAAGAGATGGGCGGTTGTTTGGTTGGTTGTTCGTTCAAGCGGATGATAGACACAAGCAGGGTGTTATGATGGTGAGCGTCTAGAGCATAGACGAGGAAAACGTTATGAATTGGGTTTGTTCAGACTTTGTTCAGAACGTTGTCAAGAACGACTATCTACAGAATGCTGAGCTCTATCTTCATCTAGTAAAGCTAATCAAATGAGCCTTCCATCTCTAGAATTCTGTACTCTCATCTCTATGATCCCTTCCACGCTTACTCTACTGTAGTACACAGTCCTTAAAAAAGCAAGACTGAAAATCCACCATAACCTGAATAGCCACCCGCCCGTGCTTCAAAAAGGCAAGTCCTCCCAGAAGGACGACACCGTTCGCAGCCACCAGCGCTCGTCGTACTGTAGGATAGAGACCTATCAAAAGTATACAGTACCAACTGACACTCACACCGCCACCACCACCACCACCACTCACACATTCACCCTGCACCTGCTTGTACTGTGACTTCACTCCGACTTCCAGATCTCCACCCACAACAAACACTGCCCATCAACAACAATAAACAGATCAACAATGGCGTACAGTAGTCCATAAGTCTCGACATCATCCCGCAGCACAGGTAGGTCACTATACTGTAAACAATAACCGGCTGGCTCCGTTCATCAAAAAACATCATCACCAACCATATCTAAAATCCTCCGACACGGCAACCAGCCGATCTAGGTAGGTAACTAAAACCCGGCAGGCGCCGTTGATGTAAACACACTACCGTAACCTACCTACGATTGTGCGTTAGAAGTGGTGGTGGCCGGACAGAAAATCCAGACCGATCTTCCTAGTCAGTTAATCTCTATCCGTTGCGCCGGCGTGGAAATATGGTGGGTAGCGTGGGTCGTCGGAGGCGTAACGCAACACGCAATGCTTACTTGCAGTAACTGGATGGAGAATATCCTGAATAGTATGGTATGGGATGGGTTGATGTTGATGAGATATTGTAGTGTACTGGGAAGAGGGCGGGTTATTGTTGTTTTGTTTTTAAGATGGTATATGGTTGTGGTAATGGGAGTCGAGGTGCGTCGATGGGCTGAGATTATGGTCTCGTATTTTGCACTGCAGTATGTATGTACTTGGTACAGTAGATGTTGTGCAGCCCAGATTGTATATATCTACGCATACGTGGCGTACATCTACAGTATATACTGCACGGTAGATCTTGTACAAGTAATTAATTGGTTTTGTTATTCCGATCCAGATACCCGCAAACAGAGACCGGAGAATCCCAACAGAGGTCATTCAATGGAACTTACAGTACGTACATTACTACAGTACGTGCGTTGGTCAACGATGAAATCACAACGATACCTATCCTACAGTAGTCCTTCAAGCAATAAAGTATACCGTCCGTCTGCATTATCACGCATCGAAGGCAGAATCGGAATCTCGGTGATTTTATTCATGGTTGATCTTCCAACAGACGTTCGTGCTGGGATGACCCGGTCAATCATAGTGTATATGAGACGATGCCACGGTAACAGAAATGCACTGTGCGGTCGGTCTCCTTATGTCAGATATGTACATGTATGTGCCTGCATAACTCCTTTTTCGGGGGCTGGTATCCTTGTACATAGGTACGGAGTATTATGTTGGGTGGATGACAGTGGATACATGTATAGTTCACGGTATGTTTGAGGACGTCTGCTTTGAGGATGAAGTGTATTGTACATTGAAGATTTATATGGAGGCAAAGGAACACTACACATATATGCACGTAGTACATACGACCTTTTTGACGCGCAGGATATATAGGTAGGTAGCCTCCTTGAAATCGCATTACACTAACAAGTTGTTGCTATCCGGCAACAGATCCAAGCACGTCTGGCATTTCGTCTTTAACTTTCAGGTCTTAAGATATGGAACCCCCCTTGGACCCATCATCTCGTGCGTGACGCCCTTCAACTTCGTTCAAAGCCAGCCGGACGAGTCGATAAAGCTCGGGTACACTCCAGTCTGCCCAGCGACGTTTTCCCGGAGGTTCTGATTCATCACCAGCAGGTGGAGCATTATCGTCCATCTTGATGCCTGAGTCGGATGGTGATGTATCATGTCCCTGATCATGGGGGTTGAGAGCATGTCCTGTCCAAGGCAACGGCTTGTTAAGGTCTGAAGAGGGCACCTTCTTAGGTGAGAGCTGCTCTTCATTGCAATCTGAAAGGCGCTTCTCACGCTCCTGAACAGAAAACACTGAGGTTGCCGAGGTTGCAGTCGTGGAAACAGGCGTGGAAATGTCGCTGCGAGAGCTATGTCTGGACAACGATGATCGTCTTGGACGCCTGTGTGGGAAGCTCGGTCGTGGGAGCCTCGTGCTGCTGGGCGATCTTGAAGCACTTACTGATCCAGGACTAGCAGACGATGGGTGATTTGGAGAGTCGTGTTCTGAGCCGCAACATAGGAGATTTGTGCCGCCTCGACCTTGCGGACGGCCTCGGTGGCTTTCGTGTGTGTGAATATGACTTGTGTTGAGTGTTGGTCTTAAACGTCCCCCTCCTGCGCTGGAATGAATAACCGTGCCTTGTGTGGGTACCTCGAATGGTAGATAGATCTGCTGAATGAACGTGTTTGCGTGTATGGTGTTGCAGTTATCGACGACGATATCAGTGTTCCCCTGATGAACTGCTGCACTTCCTGAAATTTGAGCAAAGCCGTACGATGAAGTTGGGTTTCGACCAGCAGAACGATTCGTGTTGTTGTTAGACATCAATTAGAGAATTCGCGTGATGATATATGTGGGTATTAGACATTAAGATACACAAGTCATGTGGTGCCAGCACCATGGGGTATTTTGCTAGCCAGCAAAGAATTGTAGGGGAAGGGTGCGTATGTTAGCATTGGGGAACTTTATGTACTGTAGAGATAGCCATTGTGAAGATTGACCGCGTCATGAGTCAGAACCCCTGGGTTTGGCAAGATGCAAGTTGTTAAGCGAAAGGTGGACGTCCAAGAGCAGAACTGTGCCTGAATGGTGGTCTGGTCTCTGAATGCTCGCTGCGCCAGCTGCCAGTGCATGATCGTCGTTGTCGTGATCAAGCCGCAGTGCAGTTTTGCAGCATTTCGCCCGATCAGTCCGAGGCTGAAACGCGAGAGTAAGGGAGGGTTATGAGGTCTGTCCGGAATCATCCAATAAGACTTGACGGCGGATTGAGAACTCTCTCGACGCGCGCTTGCTAAGACGTAAAGAACCTTGCAATGCGACATGAAACGGTCGTTCCTCCTCACGTACACTCTCGGACCTCTGAAGCCCCCCATATTACTGCGCGAGATGCGGTTGAAGTTTACTTCGTCTCATTGGTATTCGTATGCTAAGCTAAGCCTCACTAGGTAAGCACAACTCTTCAGTGAATGATCGTCAATCTACGTGAACTCATCACTTGGTGTCCACCACAATCTTCGGGTGAGGTAAAGATGGTAAGTAGACCGGGACGCCTTCTTTTCTAGTAGGGATACTGTTGGCGACGAGAACAAGGTCTCTGGCTGGTCCTGCCGGCTGTTGAGGCTGTGCATTCAAGGTTGCTCACTGTGCTTTATAGTCTGTCGACTTAGGTCATGGCTTGACATGTTTGTTGCCGAGGTCTCACTCTAAATCGAAACGTAGTGAGTGATTTGTATGTGTGGTGTTACGTTTGAAATGAGGGCTAAGGGGAGGTGGGTTCAAATATCCACGACTCAGTACGTTCGTGCCTTGCTTGTTGCCTATATCATCACAACAGATCAAACTGCTGTACCGCCTATGCTCTTCATGTACAAAACATTGTTACAAATCGCTAACTAACCACTTGAATGGTGCTTTTCTTGCACGGCTCCATTTCCCCAGCATATCTATTACCAGAGGTGTGTGGCCCAACAATCTAGTCAATGAACAATCAAAAATATCCGCCACAACGCTGCAATCACATCAGTTACTACCTCCTTCAGTCTATCCAAACATTCTGAAGCTTTCTACAGCAAGTTGTGGTATCTCGACCTTGCTATCACTTGGACACCCTTCCTGTCTGCGCCTGATATAAAAGTTCCGACACTCCAACACCACCTGTGCCCACTCCGATAATGCCCTACCGCTGTAGCGCGCTGTATTGGCCTCCTCCGGCCTTGGTTTCAGCGGACTGATTTCCTTGGCTGGCTGTTTTTCCGCTGTGGTGGATTGTTTTGATACATTCAAATCGTTTAACACTTTCTGAGACGTATGTGGTAACGTCGGCATGGGTAGCTTTCTGACCTGCTGTAGAAGCGCGGGCCTGTGACTCGAATACTCAAGTGAGAAGCGAAATGTTAGTGCTTGGTGAGGTGGGGTTGAAGGTCTCGACAGGCCTTCATTCTGATTCTTCCCCTGAGGGTTTCTGGTGCCATCACTGTCAGGTTCTGGGCTTCCAGGTGGCGTCACCTCGCCAGGCCTACTGTTTGTTGGTCCACTGAACAAACCAATACTTTTAAGTATACTCCATCGCTTCTTTATTGAGTTCTGTTGTGGATCGACGTCAGGCACTTTATTTAGGAGTGACGAGTGGTTGTTGTATGGAGATGATTGATTGGTATTAGACGATAACAGCTTATCGAATGTGGTCAATGCGCCCGGCCCACGGTGAGTATCAGTGCGGATGATCAGGAGCATCCTTCCAGGTGCAGGAGTGCATGGATTTGTTGAAGGTGGTGCAAAATCCCTCATTTCAGCATCGGCTGTCAGGTACTGATGATGCGCCCAAGCTGTGTTTAAGAGCTTAGCAAATCGCTGATAGATCTCCAAATCTACCTCTGTTGCGCTGCCGTCGGATCGTCCAACCCGCCAACACAATAGCCGGAAGAAGTAATGCCGCACCATCGGCGACCAGTGATTGAAGTATTGACTGAAAAACCGGGGCTCTAAAAGCCAATTCAGCACCACCTGTTTCTTCCTCTCTTCATTAGCGATTAGTATAGGCCATGTACTGTACAAAAATGCAATTACTCGGATTTGTGTCATCGTCGTTTGAGATTGCATAAGCAGCTTGAACACTCTCAACCAGAAGCCCCAATCTTCCTCCTCAACGTGTACTTGTTGATACTTGGAGACAAGTGGCAACATCTCCTCCAAAAGATCGCACAGAACGAAACAAGCATCACTGTTGTACATGGAGACTCTCCGTACAGCCGCTTTGAGTATGTACTGGAAAGAACCGACCAAAACCTCGGCGAGGGCAGCATTCCCTGGTCGCCGGTCGCCTATGACATCTCGGAGTAGTATTACAAGACGATTCTCACCAATTGACCGCGTCGCGTTCGGGATGACCATAGGCATAGGTGCAATAGCATCAGGATTGTCTCCAGCTGGTTGTGCATAATGATCAGCAGCGATATGACCCGCTTGGCGATACAATGTGGATTCAAGGACCATGAGAAGATGAGCGTGTACCACAATAAGTCCAGGAATGCCTAGACGTTCCTCTGGCAGAAGGTGTCGTGGCAGGTACTCAGCCACGAGGATGTGATAGTGTTTGACAAAGACAAAGAAGAGGTCACTATCTCTTCCGACCCAACGATTCACCCAGGGACCGAACCATCGTATGTGAGCAGTGTTGGCAGGTGTCTGCGCTTTGTTCTGCAATTGGCGAGATAGCGCTGCATGAGACGTAAAGGCCATGGATCGCAAAGGTGGTGGGAAATGCGATGCTAACTCTTTTGACAGTTTGCCAGTCTTACGACCACAATCCGGTCCGTATTCTGTGAAGATCCGTCGCAGCGTACCTGGCGGAATATGCCAAAGTCTAGCCAACAAGTCGGCCACGCCAGGGCAGAAGAAGAAAGCATAGGCACATGTTTTGCCTCCAAATACTACTAGACTTGCTGGAGCTGCCCTCATTGAAAGTTTCTCCACAACATAGGTCAATTGTTGGATAATATTTTGAAGAAAGATATTACGGATATTCCGATGGATTGTGCGAAGAAGGAAGTCAGATTCGTCACTGTCCACAGATTTGGAGCTATTCGAATCAGTCTTGATAATGCTCGTACGAATATCATCTGCTTCGTTTGTGGATTGCAGAGAGGGTACTCTCCACTCTGCTCGAAACATGATCTCGGAAATGGCTTCCAAGAAAGCTGGCCTGTCTGTTCCCGAGATAGATTGCTGACCAGATCCGTTCAGCAGTTCCAGCAGACCAATCCACCACTTATTCAGGATGACAATTCTGTGATCTAGGTCCTCCGCTCGCAAGTCCAAGGTGTCAGCACGGTCTGCGGTCTTGCTGAGAAAGGGTAGCAGCGTTGTCCGCACAATTTTAACCTTTTGCAGGCTTGTCTTGAACTGAAACGAAGCATACTCGCCATCGATTGACCGAAATTCCACCCAATAGGGGTCTCTCCTACGCCCCGTCTCGTTGCTCTGATTTGACAGTCTATCAGAAGAAACGTTTTGCGGCATGGGAGGAACCTTGGACGTAGGGACGCTGAGGTACATTTTGTCAGTTGAAGCTCTGCTACGCAGAGAGCTGAAAGATGAGCGTGTTGACATCCACTTGATGCTCGTCTCACTTTCCACGTCTGCACTATGCTCGGCTGCCATCTGTGATGGTTGTGTTGGTGAAGAGCTTTTTTTCCTGGTTCCATTCGCATCGGTCGTTAGTGATGAATTGTTAAACTGCTGGGAAGACCGACGAGATATGCATGCAGCCGCTGGTTCACGAATGACAGTACTAGTCATACTATGTTGGCTGTTTGTGTTATCGGGGGACGAGCTGCGCTTCTTTTCCAGTGCGACTTCTTCCTTACGTGATGGCGAGCTTGACCTTGATCCAGAGAGCCATGTCTTTCGTGAGAACATTCTTAGAGCTCCTGCGCCCCGGCCTTGTGATTTTACAGACGCAGCCTCGCCTTTGTCGATGTGCGTGTCGCCTCTTTCGGAATCCTCTATCTCCGCTGCAGACACAAATCTTCCGGCTGACATCCGCTTCTTCGTCTTCTGAGAGGCACGGCGGAACAGCTCGACATTGGCGTTTTGCACTGAATCGCTGACTCTTGTTGGCTTCTGAGCCAGAGAGCTGAGTACATTTTCTGAGAACGTCCGCTTGATGCCCTGAGAACTGTCTAGAACTCCCGGAATGTTTGTATAGCTTGCCGAACGACTTATCTCATCACCTTCGTTGACTGAGTCCGCAGACGACACTGGCAAATTCGAGTGTATGGATTTCAGGGCGTGTATTGGGATAGAAGGAAGGCTATCAATGGATCCTGTCGACATAGCTATCGGGGAGTGAAGGGTCGGTACGCGGACATAAGTTGCTTCATTGCTGCCGTCAAGTTGAACTGAACGTGTTCGAAGACATTGGAGTCACGAATCGAGAGATCGAGGACGTAAGTCGTGTTTAGGCTGCGCTGCACCGTCCGACTGCGGTCATGCAATTCGCGTGCAACGAGTGACCTGACCGAGGGGCAGTTCCAGTGTAAACGAGCAATTCGACCAAGATGTCGTTGTGGTGGAACTCGTGACAAAGGTAAATGTTGAATTCTATACGGCGTCGCGAGGACGGGACGCTACGCGAATGAGTGTATCTGTATAATCCTGTTTCGAGTTGTATCTGTAGCGAGTGTGAATAGTTACTAAGTACAATTCTAGCACCAAAACAAAGCCTCTCGAAATAATGGAGTTGGGTAAAGTGCTTCTAGCGAGTATCTAGTTCATTTTTGGATAGTCTTCAAGTTTAGCACCATTGTTGGCCGAGAACAAACTAGTTGGTCCGGCAGCAGGGGGTTTCCGGTTCCCGTTGACACCAAGTTGTATCCTATTGGCTTGGACGGGGATACTGCCTCAGTAAATGTGTAGAACACAATACGATGTTCAGCTCCTACTTGCCTAAATCACTATCTCCGAGCTTTACCTAGGTATGATGATATAAATAGTCAGGGTTCTGTTAATCGTGTATAAAATGGTATCACACCATAATTGATCATTTTCTACACACACGAGAGTCGATAACTACTACTCCGCTCGGTCATGAATTTTATCCGCTCCATGTTCTTCACCAAGCACCGAACACAAATCCGGCCTGCTACAGACCTCAAGGTGGCTATGGAAATCGACCGACGCCGCAGATCAGGTTTGACACCAGCTTGTGCAGTTCAGGCTCGAACACGCCCGCTTCAACGAGAAGGAAGGGGCACAGCGTATGAACCGTAAGGTCAGCGACTGGTACCAATCAAATATTGGGTCCAGAATCTTGCTGCCTGTGGCCAGATCGCGCCTGAATTTGGAGAGTATTGTTCCGGATGAGGCTCTCAAAACACTGCAAATATCGCTGTTGTAGCACGAACCAGTCGCGCTAAACATGTGAAAAGAACATAAGCGTAGAAACGCCACAGGGAGCCTACTATTCGTCCCACCTCAGATTCCGGAAGTGAGACCATAAAGGACAACATGTCAGAATAAGCGAGGATTGGTGAAGTCGTGTACGACAGGAGGTTATGTTTGTAGAACAATTGTAGTGGAACATATTCCGTGAAACCGATCCATCATCTTACCGAGAACTGGTGACCTGATGAACCACCCCAAGGGTTCAAGAACAATTTCGAAGCTCTGCGGTGATCACATCGAAACACTTCATTGACTGCATTAGTGTCATCGAGAATTAGTGAAGGACCAAAAGGAGAAGCAATCTCGGATCGTGAAGGGGGAAAGATATTCAATTCTGTCAGTAGTGCTGCTCTGCTGGTAAAGCTATGTGGCATTCGGTTATTCACGATTCAATCGAGATGCGCGACGCCACCCGCACACGTAGAGTCTGGAATGAGAAATTATCATGTGTAAAGAGTTAGGAACTGGCCGTAGAGGTCCGTGAACCCCAAGAGCTCAGAGCTGATAAGTGTTGATTCGATGCTGCTCCACTCAAAATCTCATGAACAATGCAACGGTGTGCAAACATGCCATCCTTCAGCCGTAATATACATCTTGTTTATCCGGGTCAGTGATGATTCTCTCCTGTCGTCAATTTTCCATCAATGTGCTTCAACTCCTCAAAGTAGTCGTCTTCCGGTTCATGAGTCTCTCCTGTCGAAGCCTGACCCTCAATTTCAACGGCCTGGCTCTCGTAGGTTTGAATGTCGTTCGCAAGATTGGTTTCTTCAGGAGACTTTGGAGCAGCTGGAGGAGTAAACTTTTGTACTGATCCTTCAGCATCGGAAGCCTTTTGTGGAGGAGCCTTGTATTCTCGTAGACCTTTCAAGTACATGTCTTGTATCAAATCGGCTGTAAGTTGTTAGGTTTGAGTTATCGAAGATTTGTGTGCCCGTACGTTTTCTTACTGCTGCATAAACAGCAAAGCTTCTTTGCGAAACATAAATGCTCCTTGAGCTCAACCGAGCGGCAAGAAAGCTCTGCAAGCATGTTAGCAGCCGAGCACAAGTCATTCGACTGGTTGCCTTACCGTGACTCTCAGTGTTCGCGACATCTTCGTGGTAATGTGGATGACCGTTGAGAAATGTGACAATGTCATAGCTCGAGGTGACATTGATACGAAGCTTCAAGGGAAATCGCAGGCTAGAGTCACGTGGCTGAGCAAGGCTGAAGAACAGGCTGAGCAAGTTACACGAGGCTGTGCTAACGCTCTCCATTGTTTGCAAGGCATTGCTACCTGGATTTCTCAATTCTTCTACCCTTCATCCTCAACCTCTTGAAACTCTCTCCTTCCTGTAATACTTGGCAAGGATCTCCGCGCCAGACGACAGTTCTCTATCCTCCAAAGAGACCACTCCATCGTGTTTCTCTCTGATTGTTTTTGACGACGACCTTCGTGTTCG
The DNA here is from genome assembly GCA_022813445.1 of Neophaeococcomyces aloes. Taxonomy (NCBI): domain Eukaryota; kingdom Fungi; phylum Ascomycota; class Eurotiomycetes; order Chaetothyriales; genus Neophaeococcomyces; species Neophaeococcomyces aloes. The sequence continues at coordinate 21,661 of JAKLMK010000087.1, read as the reverse complement.
AGCGACACCTTTACTGGTTGAAAAGTCCAACTCAACAAAACAAAAGAGAGATCCTTCACTCGACTGTCACTTGGTTCCTGCGCCTAGCCTCGCTACGCTCCTTCGTTACGATTCACCAACCTCTCGCATTTAGATAGCAAATCAGAAAATAATACTTTCTCCCACAGTACTTTACGACATCGCAACTCGATTGTCAAGGTACTCATCAAATCTTCCATACATGCCTTACCAAAATTCGCTTTGTTCCAACTAATTCTCGCTGGTAACAGAGACTCTTTTACGCGCCGTGGTCCAAAACCAGAGACGAAGCAGCGCATCACTGACGAACGGATTGAAACACTTTCCTTGCCTCTTCTTTTGAAGATTCACCCTTTGTTTGACAGAAAACCGCCAAACTGGGTTACTCACCCCTCTTCGTCAAGACTTTTGCAAAAAAACATAACCTTTCGAAAACGTATCGAGGAATTAAAAAGCGTGAAACCAAGCGTATTGAAGGAAAACTCAGCGGTAAAATCACAAAATCCCGCGTCCTTCAGGACACCAAAGCACAAATGGCTGCTCCAGTTGCTCCAGCTGCAACCAACGGGGCTGAGAATCAGCCGCCCAATACTCCAACTTGGCGCGAGAACCTCAACATACACATGATCTGTCCTGACTGTAAACAATCCCCACCTGATCTCATTGAGGAAAATGCCGACACTATCTGCGCAAATTGTGGACGTGTGCTGGCTGAGCGACTTATCAGCTACGAGTCGGAATGGCGAACATTCAACTCTGATGAGGGCAAAGGCGATGACCCGAACCGAGTTGGCGAGGCCGAAAGTGAATTTCTCTATGGTAATCAAGGCACTACCATTGGTGGTGGTGGTCGAAATGTTTCTAGGGATACGCTCAAACTCATCAAAGCACAAAAACTGCAGAACGATGATAAGAACAACCGTGCTCTGCAATCGGCTTACTCCACCATAGACGGCTGGGCCGAAGGAGAGCACTTCAACCACTCGGTCAGAAATTACGCCAGAATGTACTACAAGAAGTGCTACGAGAACAACATCTTCCGCGGCAAAAACACGCAGGCTGTATTGGCTAGCTGTTTGTTCCTAGCATGTCGTGCCGCTAAAGTCCCGCGCTCCTTTGCTGAAATCATGAATTTAACTAGAATCCCAAAGAAAGAGCTCGGAAGGACTTTCAAGCAACTCGAAAAGTTCCTTGCTTCCACTTCTCAGGAAGCTGTCGACGCAATCGAAGCTGAAGGTGGTATCGTTGATAAGGATAGCATGCTTTACCACGGTACACAATCCTCGAAACCAGCAGACCTGGTCGTGCGCTTCTGCGATATGATGGGTATGGACTTTCGAGTTCAATACATTGCTACGAGGCTTGCGGAGAAGATTCAAGGTATCTCAACCTTGGCAGGTAGAAGCCCTCTTAGTAGTGCTGGGGCGTGCATCTATTTTGCTTCTCACCTCATTGGCAAGGGGAGAACAGCTGCTGAAATGGGCCACCTGATCAACGTCAGCGAAGCAACCATCAAAACAGCTTACAAGTTCATGCTTCAGCAGAAGGAGTCTCTGGTTGAGTCTGATTGGCTCGGACCTCAACCTGTCAATCTGAAGACAGGTGAAACTCCTGGCGTTGGCGATTTTAAGAATCTCCCCAGCTCTTAGAAGCAGTACGGAAAGGGTCATGGACGGTTGTTTGGTAGATGCTTGAAGGCGCATGGGTTGTGGTGCGAGAACAACGCGGACGAGAAATGATTCGACGACATGGTTACACCGGTACAGGTAGTACAGCTGCATGGTTTGAAATGGGCATGCACACAAGCTGCAAGAGCATTTGGTGCTCTTTTGGCAAGCTGCTGTACCAGGCAAAATAATTCCATGTCTTGCACCTTCTCCATCATCTTGTATGTGTACATGAAATTGTCCAGCGGGTGTCTTTGACAGTCCAGTTGCAGGCATTGCAATATTTCGTCGAAGTCTTCCTTGATGTGATCTACAGTCCTCTGCCTTCTCAAATGTTATCACACGTTGTTGCCGGTAAAAGTGTCTCGCGAGTTTCGACTCGATTTAGCATACTGTAATTTCGCTAATGAACGCAGATCAACAACTTAGGCTATACTCATCAGGGCGAAATTCACGAGGAATCTTCAACGACACCAAAGTATACAGCATTTAAGACCACAGAAGGCTTGGACAATTCATGAAACTTGATCGGCATCTTCAGGCTGTGCTTTTAGGCCAGCCATCGAAGTTGAAGCTCACCTTACATTGACAGTCCAGTATTGCTTGCTCCGATTGTGGAATGTTTGCTCCACGTTATGGTGTGTGATACTGCATAATGCTGTGGTCTAATTCACCACTCTGCATAGTCTCAACAATCCGGCCTTGCTAACCCCCGGCCTCGTACGGACTAGCAAGCTGCAGTGCTCGGTGAGATAGTACTGTAGCAACGTAACCGACTATCCACTCTAGTGCAGAACTATCCCTCGTACAGCAAGGCCAGCACACTTTCGAGGTATGATTTTAACGAGTATCATTCGTGATCCATATGGATAAACACATCACCCACAAACATTGAAATGAGTATACCCTATTGGTCCCATGCAGTGTAGATCTGTGGGTAAAATTGGATGCTTTACTATCTCACCAAGCAGTATTAAGTATGTCGAACTTCAATTAAAGCTGCCAGAGCCGCAATTCGCCGAGTCCACTCAGCACCTCCGCCTGACCCCATGTTCAGGCCAGACACATCACAGTATACCGTACTGTAATCATCCATTTGTGCGGTCTTCTCGGGAGTCGGTGTTCCGCAAACTGATCTAGTGATGGTTGGTGAGGTGACGTTGCACCGTGAGAGCTTACTTAATACTTGACCTTGTGTCTCGACCATCAATTGTGGCAAGTCAACGTACCCAATACACTGTACCTAGTCTTCAACATGTTGACCTTTATACTTAGCATTGCTATCCTGACTGCGTCTGCGGTTGCAAGACCACCACAGCTCGATCCCCAGCCATTCGCGAAGGTCCTGAAGGCCAGACAAGCTCCCACCAACGTGACCGGACTCGAGGTTGATCTTGGCTATGCCGTTTACCAGGGTAGTGCGAATTCCACCACCAACTTGAACGTGTTCAGAGGGTAGGCATTTCCCATATGAGCTTACTGAGCTGTATCACTGACTTTATCTCAGTATTCGATTCGCTGCTCCACCGACAGGTACTCTCAGATGGCAGGTGCCTCATGCTCCTACAGTCAATCGGTCAGCCCCCATATCAGCCACGACTTATGCACCTCAATGTCCCCAGGCTCCAGATGCCTCGTACAGTATTATCAGCGTCAACAATGCTCAATCAAATGAGGACTGTCTCTTCCTCAATGTCTACTCTCCCAATAACGTGACTGGACCACTCCCTGTCCTTGTCTGGATTCACGGCGGAGGTTATGGACTTGGAAATGGTCAACAGGATCTCTCAACCATAATCAACACCAACAACAATCAATTCGTTGGTGTTGCAATCCAATATAGAGTAAGGCGCGCCTCGTCAGTCTTTTGCCCACTGTTGTCTTCAAACTGATGAAGCTCACTGGCTAACTCTATCCTAGCTTGGAGCCCTCGGCTTTCTCTCTTCTGACGAAGTTTACCGCAATGGTGTAGTCAATGCTGGCATCCTAGACCAACATTTTGCCCTCCAATGGGTTCAATCATACATCTCTCAATTCAACGGTGATCCAACTCACGTCACAATTTCCGGCGAGTCTGCAGGCGGCGGCTCAGTCATGCTCCAATCCATGGCTTTCGGCGGCACCATCGGCGAATCACTCTTCACCAACGTGATAGCAGCCTCCCCATACCTACCAATGCAGTACGGCTACGCCGATTGGGTTCCTTCACAATCCTACTACGCCTTCGCCAGTGCCGCCGGGTGCTCACCAACTCTTCCTTACGGTTCAGCCAATAGCTCCACCATCTTCCAATGCCTCCTCAACCAGCCCACTGCTCGTCTCCTCAACGCCAGCGCCACAATCTCCCAATCCGGCACCTACGGCACATGGGCATTCCTCCCCGTCACAGACGGCTCATTCGTCCAAGACATCCCCTCCCGTCAACTCCTCAGCAAAAAAGTCAACGGCCTAAACATCCTAGTAGGCAACAACGCAAACGAAGGCCCCCTCTTCGTGCCCCAAAACATCAACACAGAAGCCGCCCTAGTCTCCTGGCTCCGTCTAACATTCCCCCTCTTCTCAAACAACGACATCGCCAAAGTCTTACTTTATTACCCGTCATCCAACGCCACCGACAACCCCAACGCCCTGAAATTCGCGACCACAGGCGACAGCGGCCCCACAGCCCTCAACGAAAGTAGTCTAAGTACAGGCCAGCAACAGCGCGCCAACGACATCTACGCCGAAACAACATTCGTCTGTCCGAGCTACTGGCTCGCAGAAGCATTCTCAGACAACGACTTCGGCGCGGGAAAAGCATATAAGTACCAATACAGCGTTGTGCCCGCACTCCACGGCGCCGATGTAGCTGCTTATTTTGGGCCTGTTGGCGCGACGCCGTACTCCGCGTCTTTCAGTATCGCGTTCCAACAGATTTGGGGGAACTTTATTATCAATGATGATCCTAGTATTCAGCAATCTGTGGCCGTGGGCACGGTTAGTGGTGGTGGTGCGAATGGGACTGTTTCGACCATGACGAATCCTGCGAGCAATTGGCCGCCGTTCAGTATTTACAACCCGTACCAGATTGATTTGAATCAGACGGGCGGCTCGACGGTTAGTGTGCCGTATGACGGCTTCAATATTACGGAGCAGACTGGGGTTGGTGCGGTGAATGATTTTACGCTCGTTAATGCGTATACATGGGAGGGTGGACGGGGCGTGAGATGTGACTTTTGGAGAAGTGTGGGTGGGATAGTGCCTGAGTAGGTTGGGAGGTTGAGAGGAAGAATTTGGTTATGTTTGGACGGCATTTGAGTTGATGAAGTAATAATGATGACGGTATTGGAATTTAGTTGGGGGTGAGGATCTTGATTAACTAGGTGCTTGATGAGAGAGAATAGCTTGGATAATACTCTGCCTGTAATGATCGGGATGAATGAATAAATAGATGAATGAATGAATGAATAAACTAACGACCCTTGAGCGTGGTGGATCCTGTACGACCAATCCTTTCTTTGCACAGGCCTCTAGGAGCGCTCATGTACTTGATATGCTTTACCAAACCTTACAAGTTACCTGAAAGCACCGCCGATGTCTCAGGACGCTTCCTCTTACATCGGCTTGCCGTGTTCAAATGCAAAACGATATTCAGAGAGCGACACCTTGTTTGGAATATCCTCCCCAGTGGACGAACTCGTACAATTTAGCTTCGAGGGTTTTTCAGTGAAAGCACATGGTATTTGGGTGCTATCGCGTGCGTAACCCGAGGACATTCCTGTTTGTTCATATCAATAAAGCTTATTGTGTCCCATTGTATGTAAGGAGATAAGACCATAGATGTCAGTTGAGACAGTTGAGTCTGGATATTGAAGACTGGAGATTGAAGATTGAAGATCCGTCTGTGGATCTTGATTGAGTCAATACCTCGATCCATGTAGGCGCACCAAATAAATACGTGGTGTCCTCCCGGACTTACGTTCGGAGACCAACGTCCATACTATATATACGTTACATAGTATGTCAAACGACATCAGACTTGAGGAATGATTGGTACGCGGTCCAAGGTTGATGTGGAGTGCGATGAACACAGTGACGGATTTGGCACATGGATGGTATATTCCTTCCGAGTTTGGAGGCGAACATTACCAAGTTCAAGAAGGAATCGGCTAGCAAGTGGTAGGTGTAGAGACAGTCGTTGCAGGATAGTCGTTGCAGGATAGTCGGAGGCATGTTGGTCTTCATCGTAGTGGTGTTCGCAAGACTAAGATAAAAGACCTGCTTCTCTAACTGTAGAGTGAACAAGGATGTTTGAGGGCAGCAATATGGCTTGTTGACCAGCACTGCTGCCAGTGACTAGACATAACTTCAGGCGAGCAGTGGGCTGCCGTGACGACAGAGGGTGAGCATTTGCACGTGTTCCGTGCAAGGTCGATTTGGAGTGCACTATGTGTATGTGATTGGTCGACCCATTCGTTAGGAAGCCATGTGAAATGTGTGCTCGTTATGCTCATCACTCCCAACTGATTCTGACCTGTATGTGAGACTCAAGTATGCTCCTTATGAGATGAACGGGACATTGACCGGAGTACAAACACCGGACCCGGAGTCGAGAGATGATTTCAGTCTAGTTTCAGATGGCTGATACTGGCTTCTTTGTGCTGAGACGCTGCTAGGAAGTCGTGCTGTTTACAATAATCTAGGATAGTCAGTCTGGTATTAAACAGGAACCTGCTTTATTGGACTATCGTTGAGAGCTTATACCAGGAACCTGAGTGTTTCCAAAACGTTTGAACGGCAGGTTAGAAGGCTGACGAAGAGCTCCCATGAATGCTACCATTGTGGTTGGCAAACATGGTCATTATAGCATACAGCTTATGGCTATCTTGTGGTTGACCTGTTCAATTTTGTTGTCAGTGGTGTTGAAGCAGTCGAAGAGTCATACAGATCTCTCACAACTCCGTCTGAGTCCTGGCTGTTGCGAGTGCTGGACAAGACTGTCTGGTTAGAAACGCTCTAGAGCAGATAATACGATTTCCTCGATTACTGGTTAAGTGCAAAAACTCATTGCGTACATGGCCGTGGCTCAAAACAATATCCCGATCGCTTCCCGTCAGGGGCAGAAGAGAGAATGGTCAAAAAGAACAATGAAAGCCACTCTGCGTGGGACTCGAACCCACAGCCTCCAGATAGAACTTCGTTTAGAAGTCTGGCGCGCTACCATTGCGCCAGCAGAGCTCGTATAGGTTGTAAGAATAGACCAGCAACTTGTGCGTCCAATCGAAGGTCAAATTTTGCCTGTTGGGTAAATGAAGAAAATTGCGAGACGACTCGGCACGGCGTCGGAGAAACGTGCTCTCGGCTGTGGATTTGCGCCGACTTATCCTTGTCGCTGGCTAGGATAAGTTCTGATGGGGGCTCGGAGGTCGGGGCTCGAAATGTTTGGTTTCCGTTTGATCAAGCGACTTGCAGTTCCGGGAGGATCACGAACTTCTTAGTGGTGAGACTGCTGTCATTCGATAAGTTTGGAATGAATGTCTCAATTGTAGCACTGTAAGTGTCGTTGAGATGGGATCGTGGAGCAGATGCAAGAAGGTCAGCTGCTGTTATTTGAAGCAGCATCAACAGTACTGTGCAATATTTGGAGTCCCTGAGTGAACCAGAACCTATGAGCAACCTGGCCGGAACTAGCAGCTCTGCCGAGTTCCTCAGCGTCCTCCCGAATTGCAGGAACCAGTAGCACAAGCATGCACTTCAATATTCGCATTACTCACTTCTTCATTGAGCATAAGAAACTGTATTACTAGTTCTTCTTCAGCGTTTACATAATGTCGTGGTTTTCGTCCATCTTCTCCAGCTTCAAAATCCCTCCACCAGCTGATTCAATTCGTCCACAAGCACAAGCACAAATACAAGCACAAATACAAGCACAAATACAAGCACAAATACAAGCACAAGCACCACTACCAGCGAAGCGCATTCTCGATGAACCATCACTACAGACTTCAGCTACCTCACCTGCCAGTCCTTCCTCAATTGATCCAACAACAACGGCCGACGATTACGCTCAAATCCAAGAAAACGGCCGCCGTCGCAACAAATTAATCTTCGCAGCAGGCCTCGCATTCTGCGGTCTATCAATAATCACCACCCGCCGCTCCCTAAACCGACGACGCCTCGCCTCCCAAGTCGCATTCTACAAAGACGCACCCGCTCACCACGTCGATCAATCAAAGCAAGTCTCCGGCGCATTAGAAGCTGTCGAAGCTCTAAACATCGCAACGATCAATGTGCTGAGTGTGGCTATGATGGCTACGGGAGGTGCATTGTGGTACTTGGACTTGAATAGTTTGGCGGATGCGCGAAAGATGATACGCGGTGGGCTGGGAGGGGAGGGGAAGACGAAGACAGAACAGGAGTCTGAGGAGGAGATTGAAGAGTTTATTGCTAGTGTGCTGGCTAGGAAGGATTTTAAGGAGGGGAGGAAGTGAAGGGCGAGCCTCCATTTACGGTCATTGAAACACACCACACGTACTCATCACAAATGGCGCGTTGTGTTTGCTACGATGAAGACTATCACAGGTAGTTCCTGTTACTGCTACCATGCTCTCCGCTCAAATGAAAGCCGTACAATCATGTCCGGCATCACTCAGTGCTGGCTCTTTCCTCGAAGGATTTTTCTACAACCTTTGCCTATCTTGCAGAGGGTCGATCCACACGTTTTGAGGCCGATTCATTCCGGAAGCATTATGAATGGGTGGGCAATGAGGGCGCCTGAGGACGCACCGGAAACTCCGAGGAGGACAAGCATGGACATTCCATGGGTCTGCACTAAGACCCACGAAAGGCCTTTCGTAGCGGCGAGACCTCATAGGCCATTGCACTCCAGGGGCAAGCAGAAGGTCAAGCACTGGGTTCTGTTTGAGAAAACGTGGTATCAATCTCTATTCGCCAGTTTATACCTCTTGATGTTCCTGACACTATCTGTGGGGATCTACATTTGCGCCTTATATCCTAACCCAGGACCGCAATGTTGGAAACGATCACAAAATTTCACTTCCAACCAGAAATATTAGTCACAAGCAATCTAGCAGCTAAAGCTTTCGCCTCCACTCCCATCAGTTCTCAGCTCAACATTCACATAAGCACTTCCCAGATCCACGCCTCGCCAAGCATAGACCTCAGACTTACCTCTCTTATCGTATTCTAACCCATCACCTCTCACCGAAACGTTGCCGCTTCCACCAATACTTGCATGAACCATTCCGAACCAATCTCTCGGATAGTTAATATTCATGCTTCCTGATCCTGTCGAATGGTGTTTTGCCTGCAAAGCACTTATGATGGCTCCACCAGAGGTATCAGTCGCACCGGTTGAAATCGTAATATTTTGTGATCCGGAACCTGACGTGGTGGTCAGAGCGCTGCGCAGATCACTCTCGCCAGAGGCAGTGCCGGCAGCATGCGCATACTCCTGTTCTAGCTTCGATAGCATTCGAGTATTTGAACCAGCTCCGGTGGTGACGAGTCTCATATTGAGACTGCCAGAGCTCGTTCTGATATGTATCTCGGACCCTGCAGTCAGTAGTAGCTGACCATTTACACTGCCACTCGACGACTCAATCGTCGTGTGAATCAGTCTGGTCACGAACTTTTGCTCTTCGACGTCGTCCTCCAGCTGTTGGTGTTGCTGCTGCCCAGCCTGTTTTCTGGGATCATCACTCATCGGCACAGGCGGTGATTCAATCTCCTGCTCGCTTTCCGATCTCTTTCCGAAGATCCACCATGATGAACGACTGCTGCTGCTTGAACCCTTCTTCGTCGATCCCAGAGATCGGTTCTGGGCAATGTCACATTGCTTGTCATCAACGCGGATGCTTCCGCTTTTTGATTTTAGTTTCAGGATTGCTGGGTGAGCACCGGGTTTCACGTCGAGCTTGATTGAGATGCTGCCGGAGGTTGTGGAGAGGTCGAGACTGTCGCGCAGCGTGAATGTCCCGTTGATGGAATTGTGGGTTTCATGTCGGGAGTAGTGTCCGTCTGGGACGAATGCACGAGGTTGGGCTTGAGCCGATGGGATGGGTGCTATGGCGTCTTGCTGTAGGGGGATGACTTGCTGTTGAGAAGACGAGCTTGGTTGCTAATCAGAGACATGTCAGTCTTGATACTGTATAGCCCATAATAGTCGGAGAACGGCTTATGGGTATGGTTAGCTTGAATAGGGTACATACATTTCTCCCAGCCTCACTTGCAACCGATTCATAAGTTGGAGGCTCCTCATCCAGCTGTGCTTCACTCATTTCCGCAATAGAAGGTGCACTAGGCGTCATACCCGTCCCACTCGGTGAAGCAGGAACATACGTATCCGCCCAGGAAGACTCGGATGCTAACCTCTGTGCAAGCATTGCTGAATCCGATGTTGATTTCGATTGTGTCGTTGTTGTAGAGTCAGATGAGCGTGGGGGAGGACTCCGGTCTAGATAGTTCGAAACCACCTCGTTGCGATCTGTCAATTTATTTCTCGATATTGCGAGTGAGCGGGTCATGATTGGAATTGTGCTGCCTGAGAACGCGGGAACTTCCTTGGTACCTGTAGTTACAGTAGTCCGGATGAAGAAGGAATTGGACGGATACAGGTTGATTCAGCGAGGGCAATGGTGCTGGTGGCTAGGTAGGGTTTGGGGACGAATCCAGTTGCAGTATTCTAGGCAACAGAATTGTTTGAGGGACGATACTTTCTGGATTGCGGAGTGACGGGTATCGACGTGATATGACGGATTGTTTGGTCTTTTGTGTGCTGTTGCGATGCGCTCAGGAGGGCAAGTTACAAGAATGGTGGTGCCTGGAAGAGGTAGAGGAGATTGCCTTTCTACTCGGATACTGTGAGAGGAGGAGCCGGTTTTGAGCGTTGTGACGCTCTGGTGAAGAAGGCGAGTGTTCTCTTGAGCTGAAGGATTCTACACAAGCCACTGCATTATGAGATAGTACTGTAGAGGATGTACAAGGCGTTATCTCAAAGGATTCAGCCTTGAAGATCGGGACCCATCCTCGTATTCACGTGGGTGGGGTACGCGGCTTTAAACGCGCTGTACATTGAATACGTGTATGCTCGGAAATGATTCCAACCGCCTCCCAGATTTATCCTCGACACTTTCTTTCCTGCTTTTTAGTCTCAGGCTGAGTCTCAATGAAAACCAAACTTATCGAGGCCCCCCTTCGGCATCCTTGAGCGCCCTCCCGTGCTCTGTTATGGCTAATACTAGCAGGTGGTGATGTTAAGATCAAAAATGGCCTCCTCGGCGTGCCCTCAATCCGAGCCTCTCTGAAACCCGCCTTTGAGTCCACTATAGAGAGCCTCTCGGGCTCTTCTACCCTCTGGTAATGCTATCCGGCCATTGGTCTTTTCGTCCTTTCAACCCACTTTAGGAGATCGAAATGTCAGCAAGTGGAGACAAAGAAACCAAAAGCATGCCAACCGCTATGGGTTGCTATGAACAACGGGGTTGTATGCTAGATCTCAAAGCTTTACTGTCGAGAACTGATCCAGGTAGAGCAATTTTCAATCGCTTGTGCTGTCGTATGTGTGTGAAGTGATCTTTCAAGTCGTTGTGAGCAATACTGCTTCCAATCAAGGTATGGCTAGCGAAGTATTTGCCTCTTCAGCATTCGCTGTTTCGACGATTCTCTCCGTCGATTGAAGATCATCCAACTCGGCAAGATTTCGTATTCTCGAGAGTCTACGCTTATTGATGAGTTCTCGTTCTTGTACAGCATTCTTTGCTGGAGTCGTCGGGATGTTTGTTGAACCTCTCCACATAACTTCTTGATTATACACAATATCGTGGACAATGTCGCGAAGCAAATCGATATCTTTGACGGGTGTTGTTCTCAGTATCGTGAATACAATGGTATCAACACGGTGCCCTTTGGCCCATAAGTCGACAGCTTGGAAATATAGTGGCAGGGGCACTTCGATATCGCCAACAGTGATACTGGGAATGATTTGTGGTTTTCTCATGTTGTTCAGGTTTGTTAGGATGATTGGAAGACGATAATGAATAAAAGGAGTTGTGCTTTCGTATATCTGCTCACCTAGCCATGATCTAGACCTGTAGTCAGTGTACAATTGACTCCAACGCTTTGTCCTCAGTCTGAGCCACATTCCAGGCCATTTTAGATTATGTCTCTCACAAAGGCCGCTGGAAGCGTGATCGAGGTAGACAAAGACAAGGAGAGTAGCAAAGACAGACTTGTCTCATTCAGCGAGGAGCCTTTCGCGTCATGTTATAGCCAGAAATAGACACCACAGGATAATGATGAATGATTTTATTGATGCAAACTATGGATGATGTAGCATTAGCGAAGTCGAAGAGTAAGAATGAAGATATAGGAGTCGTCTGCGTCTTCCTCCTTCGCGTGTATAAGCATCCTGTCATATGTTCTTTATTCAACACCTTTTGCTAACACCGTGCTAGAAATTTGACTGTATTATTATAGTATTACATGGTCCCGAGTCACAGATTCCATTCACATCCCCTTCACAAACGCCGACTGTGGGTCGCTTCACGCGTTGCTTCACGCAGATTTTCGTGTCCTCTCTCGTGCTTCACAGGCATTGTTGGTTCCTCCAACATTCCGGTTGGATGTTCTTCATCAACAACGTAATGACGAGTATAACCTCCGAGAGTGCTATAGTCTCGGGTTGCTGGAAGCATGGTCGCAGGGAGTTGCCATTGAGCAGGTGCAGCGATTTCTCTCTTTTCACCCGTGGCTGAATTAAGGAAGTAATGCTTGGCAGGAAGAACTTCAACCACTTTGATAGGCTGAGTGTAAGTGTAGTAGTGGTGGACATGAACTTCTCTGGAAATTGCCTCTTGAACGATCTCGGTTCTCTCTCTAACGACCGTCTCGTGAGTTACTGCTGGCCGTTGCTCCTCGGAAACATAGGTGTGCTCAGTGTTCTGAAGGCTGAAACCAGCAGGTAGCTTCAAGTGGCCACTTGCAAATGCAGCCGCCTTCAACTTTTCCATTTCAGGGTCATGGCGCATGGTAAGAGAAGGCTTTTGAGGTGTTCCATTACCAGCGACCTGCCCAACTTGCCCAGTCTGTCCAGTCAGCCCAGTCTGGCCCATCTGTCCGATCGGCTTACGACGAATGGCAGAGTCGTCTTGAAAACCTGATTGTTGCAAAGAGTCGGTTCGTGGTGGGATGACTGATCCATCGATGGTCTCGTTACGATTGGGGTTGGAGGTACCTGGAAGAGTAGAAGTTGGTGCCATACCAGTACCTTGATCTTGAGAGACTACCCGAATATGGCTTCGATCAGTCTGCCTGGGACTAGTAGGTTGATTAGAAGTGTATCCATCTGCACCAGCCATGCCGCGGGTTGGATAATCAGATCTTGGACTGTTCTGAATATTGTACTGTCTCGAGCCTTGGCCTCTCTCAGGTGTAGCTGTTCCACCTCTTGTCCTATATTCCTGGTTGTCGATGCTGCTTCGGTTCATACCTTCCACAGGATGGTTGTTATCAGCAACTCGTTGTTGAAAGGGGTCGTTGTCGAGAGACTTCCGCAAGCCACGAGCAGACGTGACGTGGAAGGCAGAGTTTTCCAAGGATGAACGAGGATAGTTCTGATACTGTGATGGCAGTACAGGTGTCTTCGGCACGCCGTCCTCAATATAGCTGGCTCGGTTGTCAGAGGAGATGGACTGCCCTCTGCTTCTGCTTCGAGATCTGCTGCGGACTCTGTCTTTGATTTTCTCGACAATACCTGACATGTCTTTCAGGATACCTTGTTCACCTCGTGTCACAGATGAGCTTGCAAAAAACGCGTCAGGAGCACGTCCCGGCGGTATTATTTACGGCAAATGGGAGCTATGGACGTCAATCGTCATGAAAGGATGCGAGGTGCTGAGTGGCTAACAGCTCTAAGGAAAACAAAAGACGGCTAGGGGCTAGATGCCTATGACAACATCGTGTAATTTCATTAGTTGAGAAATGGAGACGCTTTGTGGCTTGGTACCATTAAGCTTCGAGAATTCCAAGGCTTCCACGAATTAGCGTTTGAAAGCAACACCTGGAACGTTCGAAGCTTCAAATTCTCAGTTTTCTATGCCTTCACTAGGGTGTTCCCGCTTTGCCATGACACAATTAGAAATTCATAATCGTGTGTAATGTGTGACAACGGAATGGGCATTCGATCGGGAGGTGTATCATCCAAATAGTGCTCTGTTTGGTGTGTTGAGTGTATGAAGTTCACGTCTGACAGCTCTGGATCACCTGATTGTAATGCTTATTCACGGCTAGCTTACTAAATGGAGACAAGAGCTGCTTGGTGCAAACGGCCAGTAACACGTTTCTCCGCGATCACAGCTAATCCAATGACAACCTGCATGTAAGCAAACCCAAAATGGTGTCTCGGTGGATCAACGTTTACGTCAGAACCGGTCGACTTCATTCACGAAAGTCGTTTCTACAGTTGGACTGTTCGCATGGTGGCAGCAGGCATCGTGAACTTTTCCACGAGTATGGTCTAGATCCACTGTACGAAATGCTGGGGAACATCTCTGTGCTATGTACATTATGAGACAGATCTCCGAGTCACTGTATCTAAACGAAGCATGTGGCTGAAGACACTTCTGTTTGTCGCTGTCTGCTCTGAATAGCTCTTTCCTGTCAAACACTCGCTGATAGGAGCTCACTTCCGATGCATACTGGCCTGTAACATGTGGTGAAACCAAGCAGTCCTCTTGCAAACACGCGGTAGGATGACGACAGACTGAGTTCTGGCCAACCAACCCTGCTCTACTGACCCAAAAGATGGCATGGCCAGTCTCTTTTGGGACAATAAAGAGATTGGTAAGAGCTGTGCCCAACTCGAACACGTCAGAGTAGTTCAATCGTCATACATGTAAAGTGATATTTTCAAGAAATGGCCGACCTAGGTGATCGGCTAAATGGATTCCAATTTGCGCGGAACTCTTATTCGCTCCATAGCTACATCATACCAGTTAGGTGTTCTTGGTGGGCAACGCAGATAGCCGACGTTTGCACGCCATTACCATGGAGCACGGCCACATCGTTTGCCAATAAATGACGATCACGAACCTGGCACATGAGTCGCAGTTTCAAGATTTGGGTTATGATATCACTGACTCTGCTGCTGCATTTGTTATAAGTATTGCAACAGTGCTAGCTTTGAGCAGGGAAGCATTTCCTCTTCAATACCACACCACATTACTACCCCTCCATTAGTAGTTTTACATTCAAACCCCTCACATCCAACGAAACTAGTCATCATGGACGCCGCTAGAGCCGCCGTTTCAAAGATTACCCAACGTACCGGGCACCGAACTGAGGTTGACGAGGTGGTCAACCCAGCCGTCACCGCAGAGGTTATCAAGCCCCACGTGCACGAGGAGACTCAAGAGGCTATTGACCGAGAGGTTCACCAGCACCATTACCACACCACTGTTCAGCCCATCGCCCACCGAGAGGTCCTCCCCGAGAAGCACATTCACAACGTTGCTCCTCAAATCGAGCGTGAATTCCGTCACGACAACGAGCGCGATACCGCAGCCAAGGTTGAAGCTGAGCTTGGACAATTCCGCAACACCCAAACTGTTACCCAACAAACTCGATCAACCGCTGTCGCTGCCGCTGTTGCCGGTGAGCACGTTCACCACCACGTGCACGAGACTGTTCAGCCAGTCATTCACAAGGAGGTTATTCAGCCAGAGGTTGTCCACACTGTCATCCCAATCCACGAAGTCCACCACGCCTCTTCTGAGTACCATGGCATTTCTGCTTTGCCCATGAAGACTCTTGACGAGTTCTCTGCCGCAGGTGGTCTTGTTACTGGCACCAAGAGCCACACTCACGAAGAATATGACGGTGCTCCCCGACCATACAACGAGAAGCTCATGGTACGTCCCATTGTCCGCTTCGATATCAACATCATGCTAACTTGCGAATAGACTACTCTTGAGAAGGTTCTCCCCACCCACCACCACCAGCAAGGTACAACAGGATTGACTGGCACAACCGGTTCATCAGGTTACTCCGATACAGCTGGTTTGACTGGAAGCGGTTTGTCTGGCTCGCGAGACACCGGTCTATCTGGAAGTGGTCTTTCTGGCACAGGCCAACACCACCAACATCATCTCGGCCGAGATGCAGCTATTGGAGCTGGTGTAGCAGGAACAGCTGGAGGTCTTGAGCATGAGCACCACAAGCACGACCGAGAAGGCCACCACAGCTTGCGAAATGAAGGTCAGAACTTGCGTAACGATGAACAAAACTTGCGTGGAGACTACGACAACCTCGAGGGTCGAGGTACTGGTGTTGGCAACAGCTCTCGCAGCGGCAACTCCAAGCCTTCGTTGATGGACAAGTTGAACCCCAACGTCGACTCTAACGGTGACGGAAAGGCTGGCTTTATGAAATAGATACCCTGATTGCATTACGATGATGATTTCTAATGAGAGACGTTGAGAACTTCGGTTTACAACAACAATGATATTGTATTGTTAACCTGATACTTTTTACATTGCGCATACATGATTTTCCTCATCATCTTACTTGCTGTTAACATGATCTGTTGATCTTAATCGAGTATGAAAATTCTTCTCAACTCTATACATCCTGCGGCTGATATCTCGACGAAAAATGTTTGTGAGTGGGGGATTCTATCACCCCTCTTCTTCACATGTCAAGTGTGACGCATTCTCGTGCCACATTGGCTGACGTCATAACGTACCTGATCGTCTAACAGCTTCGATAATTAATGTTCTTTGTGTTTACTTTCATCGATCAGTATTTATAGTCTCATCCAATAAGGTTTACTTTCAATTTCGCATCGCAAGCAAGATGGCCGAACGTGTTCGAGATGTGGCTAAAGAAGAGGCCTCAAAAATACAGGCGATCGCTACTGATGCAGTCAAGTCTCAAGCATACGTCTACCCGATCAAGGGACTTCTTTACATGTTGAACCCAAACCACCGAGATTTGTGGCGTCCACTCATCGCTAAGCTGGCTCCTGTTATCACTACTTCGATTGGGGTAACGACGTTCATGTTCCTGGTCGCATATGTTCCACAAGCTGCAATCATGGCCTTCACTTCAGGTCCAGTCGCGGCAGTGTCAGCAGCACTTCTCACGTTGAGCGAAAGCTCCACCCTTGTCAATCTCCTTTCACGCTCGTTCTTCATTGATGATGCACTAGTGGATACCTTCGATGGTGTTCTTCTCAAGAAGGAGTGCACCAATCTGGTGTCTGGGGGGCGACAAATCAAAGCAGGAGGAGATACTATGGCAAGGTTGGGCAAATTAGTCAAGTCACCATTCACCAAGTTCTCGCCAAATGCTCTCATACGATACTTACTTTACCTACCCCTGAACTTCATACCAGTTGTCGGGACTGTCATTTTTGTCATTCTGCAGGGCAAGCGAGCAGGGCCCACTGCACACCAACGATATTTCCAATTGAAAGAGTGGTCGAATAGGCAGCGTGAGGTACATATTGAGCAGAATAGAGGAGGTTATACTTCGTGAGTGTCAATGTTGGTGTTACCGAAGACTGCTAACATCATCAGATTCGGTATTGTTGCATTTTTACTTGAAATGATTCCTTTCGCAAGCTTGTTCTTTGTTTTCACGAACACTGTCGGAGCAGCTTTGTGGGCGGCAGATCTGGAGAAGAGCGCATCTACAGCACCAAAGCTCAGAGAACAGGTGAAGAAGGCAGAATAGGACAGGGCGACCGGGAAGAGGCATCAACTTGACAACTAGTTCTCCTGAGGATGTCAGAAGGTGATAAAATGAATTTGACAGGAGGAAAAGGTTGACATCTAGGTCATGACGTTCTGTGAAGCGAGACAGGTGATAAAATGGGAACGGTACTAAGGAGAATGGCAGTGAGCCATTACGATGAGAGCTACGAGCCGGACAGAAAATCGTTCCCCTGTCCATGCGTTATTCATCGTTCATCATTTTTAAGTAATGAAGCAAGAGTATCTCGCTATCAGAAGCACCGTGGATGGAGGCCATTGACGAACGTAACTACAGAGGGGCATCAAGTAGGTCACTGGTAGGTTGCCGGATGCACTCCACGATAGGCAGTGATATACGAAAATGTCAAGTTGGACGTCAGGCAGTTTGATGTGCGCGTACTAAGGGTCCGTTTGGTGTTGTTTGTTTCACAGTCTCTGCTTCTGGTGATGGTTGTTGTTTTGAATCAGTGTTTACTATTAACCTCTTGGACTACTTTGCAATATTCGTTCGTCCAGCTTATATCACTCACTACCAGACACTCCTTACATTACAATTGTCGACACTCGCTCTGAATCAGAACACAGGCATAGCAAGTAAGTGCCCAGTGGTCATCATTAGCTCTTTCTAAAGCAGTTTGATACTCTTCAGAACGGGACCTTTTGGCAAACAGTTCTAACAATCTTCAGGTCAACATGCTTTATCTCTACATTGCTTTCAGCTTGATGCTGATAGCGTCCATTCATTCACAATTGGCCACATCGAACGCGGAGTTACTTCATACCTACCTTCACCCGAAGCATAGAAACCTCGCTGGGCGAGACGACCTGTACTCTCCTTCAACCACGATTCGACCATGCGCACTTGGTGAAACATCATGTGTCACAGCCTCTCCACACCCGGCGCTTCCGTGCGACAATGTCAATAGTACTGACATCGTTGGCAGTACTTCGATCTGGACTTTGCTCTGTGATATCGACTTCTATGCTCAAGACATTTATCCATTCATTTTGGTGGCTACCTTTGACGAATGCCTGCACAAATGTGAAGACTACAACTCGGAGAATGGCGATGGAAGTTGTGTGGGACTAGTCTTTGCTCCAGATCGAGTTCATCTTGATAACAACTGCTGCCTGAAAAATGGACTTAAAGATGCTGTCTCTCCTGCTAGCATTCATCTTATCGGCGCCACCTTACGTGCTAGTACACCTACACCGACAACAACACTGCCTATCACAGTGACTCAACGATCATCCACAGCAGCCGAGACTGGAATTGCCAGCTCAACTCCCACAGAACTTTCATCGACAGATACATCGAGCCAGGGAAGACTGCCATCGATCGTCAGTTCCACCTTTCTTGGTACCTCTGTTGATGAGGTTGCCAAACAGTACGTAAGCCATACACCAGCACAACCAATCAAGCTCGCAGGGAATACCATGGAATCAGGAATCAACATAAATCTGATTACAGGCTACAATCTAGCTTCAGACACTGGCACTTGGGTGGCTAGCGACATCTCCACACTCAAAATTACTGATATGACCATTACTCCACGTCTTTCTAGAGACGGTGGTAGAGGTGGCAATGTCAATGGTACCAATGTCTTCATATTTTGCGATACATCTACCTTTGGGGAGACCAAAGATCCTGTTCTGGGTTATCTCAATGGCTTCGTTTCCAGCAGCGTTTCGATTGACCAGAGCATGAACGGTCTTAATGGCGACCCACTCAGTCTAGTCAATACTCTCGGACAATGGCAAGACGATGTTGGTCGAATGCGCGGTTGGGTACCTATGACAACCGGTGAAGAAGCCTTTAACATCGCCATTTCAGGGCAAGGCTATCGATACGCAGTGTGGCCTAACTCAAGCCCTATCTCTCTCAACAATACTCACGCCATCATGTATGCTCCTCTAGTGTATCTCGAAGTTGATATGCAAGACCAGTCCAGTACTAGA
The DNA here is from genome assembly GCA_022813445.1 of Neophaeococcomyces aloes. NCBI lineage: Eukaryota > Fungi > Ascomycota > Eurotiomycetes > Chaetothyriales > Neophaeococcomyces > Neophaeococcomyces aloes. The sequence goes on along the minus strand of JAKLMK010000087.1, from coordinate 2,265 downwards.
TATACTAGCCTAGGCAATACCTTACTCCTTATCACAATCGACTCTATCTACGGTCCACATGCTGATAGACTCCAAAATCAATTCTTCCAAGAGAACGAAATAAACTGGGGTTCACTTGGAGGTATTCGAGCTTGGAGTTCAAAGGGCCAGGATAACCTCGACGGCTCGATCTACGTTTTCGGTCAAGTCAGCAATGGTATCATGGTTGGCAAAGTCAATGCCACTGACTACAACGATCGATCCCAGTACAGTTATTGGGATGGATATACTTGGTCAAGTGAAATGCCACCATCAAACTCAACTTCCGATGCTTATCTGGTCGATCAACCAGTCATGAACATGGACCTAATCTATTCACCCTTTCACGAAACTTTCATCATGATCTATCTCACACCTGAAGCTGACAACACCTTCTACTATCGCTATCTTATGGGCAAAGACAATTCTACTCTCAACATCATGCCACCATACGAGGATGGTGGTGACGAAGACTATGTCGAACAGCTTCTAAAGAATATTTGGTCAGAACAGCAGGTTCTGTTCGTCATACCCAATCCAGCACGTGGCTATGCTTATGCTGGAGGTCTTCATGCTGGTTATTTCGGTGATGATGACATTACAAATGGGGGCACCAAGATGCTCTGTACCTGGACTGAGCATACAGATCTTGACCCTAACATACCCAACAGTGGGTATGCTCACAAAACTCAAGTCGTTGACCTCGGATGGACTGTGTGATCTATTGTCTCTTCGAGCAACATGATGTCTACTTCCATGAAGCCAGCATCGCCTCGTGCAAAGCGTCCAGATCAAGCCATGAAACGGGGGTTTCGAAATGTGTTTCCCTGAATTTCTTTGTGCCGGACATATGACGTGGGTTTGGGCTGTAACAACATAAGGACAAATGCATGCATGATGAGAACGACCTATAAGAGATCAAGCATTGCTGAACTAGGTAGCAGACTACCACTTTGAAAAAAAAATGAAAATTCAATGCAGTAACGATGTATTTGGACTGTTCTCTCGCTCGACAACTGCGGCCTACACTGTAGATTCTCTCAGCCGTTCCATAACCCATTCATCACCATCCTCATTCTTCATCCAAACAACACTCCCAATCCTCCTACTCTTCAAGATACTCATCTCAAACCTCTTCAACACCTTACACGCACCCGCCAACCGGTGTATATCCTCCTGGATCTGCACAAACATCTTCTCTGCGACAGCTACATCAACGCCTTCATCTACATCTGCTTTGCAAACCTCCGAACTCGAACTCGGCACCCCAACAACATCAATCCCCTCAAGATTCCGAGCCGCACCCCCACCACCACTCGTAAGTCCGTCGACTAACACCCCAAACCAGCCTTCTTCTAACAGTATACTGACTGTTAGATCTGCTAATCCCGCTCCCTCCTCATTATCCCGACTTCGACCAGCACGACCGCAGGTATCAACAATCTTAACAACGTCATGCGCAGTGAGGGTGTACATATCCAAATTCAACACCCTTAGATTCGGAAGCCCTGTCCGTAGACTTTCAAACCGTTTCCGTAACGCATTTGTCGCGCGGCCGTCTGATGCGAAGGGGAGGATCCCGTCTACTGCTGCATCTTTATTCGTATCTGTATCCGCACCCGTAACCGTGTCCAGGTCGTTTGTGTCAAGTGGTGGTGGTGGAGAGAATGATAAACTCAAACCGATTAATGACGGCGTTATGAGGGACGGGTACTCTTCGGCTGGGACTTGCGAGAGGAAGTCTGGTTCGTGGTGGCCGCGGTATGTGGTTGAGATTGTTAGGAGCGTTAGCCCCTCTGTGCTTGTGTTTGCAGTTGCTGTTGGTGTATTTGTGGAGTGTTGTGATTGCGATTGTGATTGCGGATCGAGGATATTCGCAACAGCAGTCCAAAAACCAGGACGGGTAAACGTGTCGATAACATGTACCTCCCTCAGCGTCGGAGCCGTAGCTCGAAAAAACGACAGCGCGTCTGCACGCGTCGGATCCGTGAGACCATCCAGCAGTGTGGAGAAGAGCGTTAAAGAATGTAGTTTTGGAATTCTTGTGGCGAGAGTACTGAGGAACGGAGGTGGGAATCCAAGGGAGAAGAGTTCTAGGGTTAGATGCGTTATTGTTTGGGGTAGGGTGGGGGGCGGTGGCTCAAATGTGCCTGGTTTGAGGTGAATTGGTTGGTAGTCTTTTAGATCGATGTCGGAGGTTAGGGTTAGGGAGCGGAGGTGCGATGCTGTTGGGGGAAAGGGGGGGAG